>ML787587.1:104489-183561 GCA_009831015.1 Picea engelmannii | reverse complement strand
TACAACTTTGGTGAATATCGTATCACTGAGACCATTCAAAAGTGCATTTATGGCTTTGGAATTATTCTCACCGAGTTTCACTGCTTTGTCACTTGTTGGTGGAACTGCTGGTGCTGTGTATCCATCTACAATTGATTGCCAAAGTTGAAATCACTATGCCTGTATATATGCCTTCATCCTTATGCTCCAAAAAGCATACTTCTGTCCATCAAACTGTGGTATTCCATTTTTATATGAGTTGGTGCTCTCCATGATCTACCTTTCAGTGGTTAAATTGATTTTTGAAGGAACCTGCTCTGATACTAATTGTTGGATTACTGAGAGGGAGGGGTGAATCAGTAATAACGTAATTGTAATCCTTTTTCTTCAAATGTTATATCAATGTAGAATTATTATCCAATAATGAGCAGTAATAAATAAACAATCACACACATACACAATACACCAGTGTTTTACGTGGAAACCCAAATCGGGAGAAAACCACGGAACGATTTTTCTTATATGTCTTGAAGAATTGCATTCATTGGAAGCACCAACTTCCTTTGTTTTCTAGCTACAACTGGAAGGAGGCTCCAACCCCCTAGTTTCTCAGGCTACAACCTAAGGGAAGATCCAACTCCCCAAATCTCTGGCTACAACCAGAAGGAGGCTACAACCCCCAATGTTCTCCAACTACAATCGGAAGGTGGCTACAACCACTTGTCCTTGCCCCGTCCTGCCACCCTGAAGTAGAAGTAGAATGATGGAACCATTGTCACACTATCACTGTGAGATATATTGCTGTAAACCTGTACCAATAAATCTGAACCGTGCATCAACCTGTACCATAAACAAGTGCATCAACCATGCACCAAACTGTAATCAACCTGTACCATAAACAAGTGCATCCAACCATGTGCCAAGTATGTACCAATCATGTGTCAACTAGTCATCAATATGTACCAACATCATCAACTATACACCTCATGTGTGTGCGCCAACTTATCAACTACTTGTCTCAACCATGTACTCAACATGTACCTCAACCAAAAGCTCTCATCGATTTCATCATCCAAATCTGATTTGTAGCTCCGTAATAGACCTGGTGTATATGATCACATTCCTGCAAACCTTCCTTAACTTTGAAAACAAGAGACTAGCATTTTCATCAAACTTTTCTTTAGTCTCACATGCCTAGTTTTGGATTAGTAAACAACCCTAACTTGAAGTAATCATAACTTTTAACCTGTAATGTATAAAGATTTGAAACTGATACACAATGTTCTTCAGTGTGTTTTATGCAATTTCTCCAAGTGACACTACTTGGAACCTCTCAAAAAAAGAGTTATAGCAAAAATGACATACCTTGCTGAATTCTGGGTTGACTGTTGTTTATGTTGGGTTGACTGTTGTTTCATTTCAAGATTTTTTCGATTGATATGATGAAGACCAGTGTATAATCAAGCATGCTTTGAAGTCTATTCACATTTGAAAAGAGACCTGTGTATATTTTAATTGGGACCGATTCTTGATCATTTATTGTGGTGCATTATGGATTATCAGTGATAGATGTTGAACATATTGTTGTGCATGTTTTGATTATTTTTAGAAAAAAGAAGAAGGGATCAACGTTTTGTTAAACAATATTGTTGAATGGAAAAAAATAAATTATAAGTTATGTTTACACAGACTGTTAGAAATGGAGGAATTCTTGGAGATTTAATTATTGAAACAACAAGCAATTTTGTATATAATTGAGGAACAATGAATGTTGTTGCTTTTGGATTTATTTTGAACAGAGTTATGATTGTTAATTTATTTAATTTGTTTTATGAACAATATCCATCAAATTACTTGCCATTTTCTCACTTTTTCTCTCAATACAAATCCACTCACAATCCTGGATTCATTTTGCATGCCCTGTTTTTAAAATTAAATTAAAACTCTGTATTATAGTGATTAAGAAATAAGACATAGATGGATAATAGATGATATGATTTGGTTATTGTTGCACAATTGATTGTTTAATGAATTGTTGAGCAGTAATCATGTTCTTACTCCCTTTCATTTTCTCACTTTTTTCGCTCAATACAACCCCCTCAGATATCCCAAAACCCTTATTCACCCCCTTCACATTGACAATTATTAAATGAATTATATGGATTGGATTGCATGGTTCTGATGTGATTGTTGAGCCAAAATTTGTTTCTTATTAAGATATGTCATGTATGGTTTGTTGAAGAAGCTAGTTGCTAATAAACGCTGCATACATGATGAGCTTATTTAGCAGAGGAAGCCATGGTCGAAATAACAATGGCAGAGGGAATTGGAACAGAGGGCCTATAAGGCCAAGATTCACGATACATTTTGATGCAGATCCATAAGAGTTAAACTAGCTCTTCCAAACTGGATTTTTCAATTGGATTGGACAAGGGGTAGTCCAACCTAGAACAGAGAGGCCTCCCTTCCAACCCTAACATGTCCTTGGTATCCTCGTGTCCCCTCATGTTTCATTGCAACTTGAAGTTCTTGAGAATGACAGAAGGCAAGAGATTGTTCACCCAACAGTCTCCCAACATCGTGGCTGGCCAAAATTGTATCTACTTTCTCCTCCTCCACCTGTTAACCCAAATTTCCATATTTCCCCTGCACAATCACCTGTACACTCCTCCCATGCAATCAAGAGAATCAATACCGAATCCCACCATATGCATGATAAAGGAAAAGCTAATGCTACCCACTGCTCCCTCTCACGTGATTCAACCAAATCTGTTTCAGCCCACATGCACTTGAGAGACGACTGTTCTCATGTCATCAGTGAGATCAAGCCTAAAGGCTCCACACAACCTAAGGCTAATTCAGAGAAGTCAAAAGGATATAGAAACAACAAAGGGAAAATTGCCTCCCAAAGTGGAAAATATGGTTTTTGAGTATATTTTATTATTGTTTTATTAAGAACAATGGACTGCTGAAGTTTTTGGACAACATACTATTTTTGGATATTCTAGTTATTATATGTTTGGATATGATTTGAAATATCATTGATCTTTAATTTTGAAATTATGAAAATGAATATGGGAGCCACAATGAGGGATGTGTTTGATTTATTTTCTAGTTATGTTTATTTTTGTTAAAGAAATTAAAGGGAGTTACAAGGGGTCCCACCTACTAGTTATTATTTATTAAAGGAGCCTTATTATTATTATTATATTCATTCTTCCCCTAAACTAAAAGTTAGTTGAGTTTTTGTTAACTTAACTAAATGAAGTGGTTGAACTACTTCAACTAATTTGGAATGTATAAAAGATAAAGGAAGAGGAAGAGAAGGGGGGAGAATAGAAGGAGAAATGATACTAAGGTTTTCTCTTGAGTTTTACTGAGATAGCTCAGTTTTCATTCATTATTCAATTCATTAAAAGATTAATTCTCTTTTATGACAGTAGGGTCCTATTGTAGACATCAAAATTCAAAGTTGAATTACATCATTCAAACACTTGTTTTTAGAGGTGTTGATCTATCTTTGATAGTCTGTGTAGACTTGTCTATTTATGAATTAAATTTCATGACTGATAAAGGATATTGTGCAGAGTCGAGTGGGAAACAATATGTGGCAAGCTGATCCAGATTTTAAAGTTTAGTTTTTACTTCCTGTGAGAGTTATTTTGTATGGTTTTCATCGGGGATATCTAAGTTTGAATTTGGTCCAAACTCCCTCAGGATTTTTTGTAAAAGGAACGACTCTTTTGATTTCTTGGAATGAAATAAGTGATTGCATTTCTATCTCATCTGTGTTTATATGTGACTTGGTATTTTTGTTTTTGTCTCCACATTTACCTTTTGCATCTGTATTATTCATAAAATGGTATAAAAATGTTATACTTTTTGCAACAATATTTTATTAAAAAATCAGCCTAACCCTTATAATTAATAGTTGTGTATTGGGAAACATTTTTTGAGGCTATAAACATAGGGTAACATTCCCGACTATATTGCGTTAGCCAAGCAAGATCCAAAAATGCTTGAGTAAGATAATTGCATATCTTTCCCTCAACATTTATTTGGCGACCATATTGGGGAGATCTTCAATATCTCTCCGGTGGATTATATGCTTGAATTTCATTGAATATATTTGTATTTCTGATATCTTTCCTTTGACTGTTTTTTTTCCTTCATGAATGTACCTGTTGCAAGGCAACCTGATATTGACTCTGGTCTCAAATATTAGACCAACATTTCTTTAAACTTGTTTAATATCATCTTAGAGACCGCTAATACCCAGGTTGAGATTGAACGCTCACGGGCAACAGTTGAACAAGACATAAGTGTCCAAGAACGTTGGGAAGCCAGGCAAAGACAACCTATGAATAAACTTTAGATTTCGTTTTCCTATAGTTGGGTCTTCTTTTCATGTCCTTAAACCCTCGTAACTCTAAAAGAAGAATAGTTTTGTCACCTGAGATTAATCCTATTGTTGAAATAGGAAGAAGAAACATTATTTTATCAACCCAACAAAGTACTCTAAGGAGAAATTTGTTCGATTCAACGAGTTCGTCTTTCTCTTCCTTACCTTTTGTTCAAAAAATGGCGTCTAGTGGTGGTTCCAACAGTTCTGGTGGCACTGAAGGTGCTTCTTCATCTCATCCTTCAGCCTCGTCATTGATTGGTAGTTTGTATAGACATCAAATTCCAGTCCAGAAAACTACAAGCCCCGCAAAGGTCATTAAAAAGTATGGTCTCTTCCAATTTGAGGAAGATGCTACCACTACTCCGTGGCATGTGTCCTCTCCACTAAATTTAGCACCTGCCACTCATCCTCTTCCAAAATTCAAAGAGAATCTCCCCAATTTTTCTAGGAATAACACAATCACTACTAATGAACACTTGGCGGCATTTTCAAATGCCTGTCATAACATAGGAGCCAATGACAATGACACTTGTATGCGCTTATTTGTGAATTCCCTTGAAGAGAAGGTTGCGACCGATTTCTTTGACCTCCCTCCTAATATTTTGTCTACTTGGGAGGAGTTAGTATATTGGTTCAAATATACCTATGGGCAATCCAAAATCCCAACCGAGCAGTCACGAGAATACAATAACATCGCTTATAAAGATAGTGAAATTATCAATTCTTTTAACTTATGTTTCACTTAGTTATACAACCAAATCCTTGAACTCATTCTCCCTCATAACCAAGCCAGTTTAATGCATTATTATAATGCATTACCTTCCCCCTACCGTCATAGGATTGAAGAAAAGGCCATTGATAACCTCGGTTCCACTCTGCATACTTGCTTAGAGTATGAAGAACAACTGGAAAGAATAAGTCTTCCTAAGGGAGACTCAGTTAAACAAACAGACATGTCTGCCCTCTTAAAACTTGTACAAGACATGAATAATCGAATGATAACGTATGAGAAGAAAGGAAATGTCTCATCTCTTACCCCTGGGGCCTCATCTTCTTCTTCACCACCTTTAAATAATCTTAATGAAAATAACTTTCAACATAAATCTATCATGCCTAGTAGTTGGTGTAACTTTTGAGAGGAACACCATGAGGAAAGTACATGTGAAGTAAAGAGGAGTGCCAGAGATAAAATATTTGGTAAGAGACCTGAAACCATCGTTGTTGTCCTGGACTTTGCAGAGCCAGAGGATGTCATGATATTACACACTAGGAATAAATCCTATGCTCGAAAAGGAAAATCTAATCCTCCTCGCACTTCTTCTATCCCAAGCTCATCTTCACCCGCTGCTACTGTTAAGGTTTCTAAGGATCCTGACAGTCAAGGAACTACCTCTCCTCTTCCCTCTTCCAAATATAATATTCTTAATAAGTTGGCAAACATTAAAGTAGATGCTACCCTCCTCAACATGGTTGTCGTCCCTGAGCAACAAAAACATCTAAAAAATTTCATGGAAGGAAAAGCTTCGATTGTAGCCAACCTCTCTGAAGAGGTAGATGAAGAGGATTTGTTTGTAAATAAAGTAGGTGTACATAACTTTAGGCATCCTGTAAAAAACCCCCCATTTTATATTTCTGTAAATATTATGGATAGTATTTCCCATTGTTGTCTCATTGACGACCGTTCAAGACCAAGTGTAATGTCGAAAATTATTATGGAAGAGCTAGGCTTGTCTTGTACAAATGAAAACTCCAGAAGCATGCTCTCTTATAAGAGTTTACAACAAACGACCATAGGTGAAATCAAGGACATGACCTTGGTTTTGTGTGCATATCCTGAAATAAGGACAACCCTTAATATTCAGGTAATTGACATGCCAGTGAGTAATTACTCGATCATATTAGGAAGAGATTGGCAAGCTTTGATGAGTGGATACTTCTCACTCGATGAGACATGCTTATCTGTTCCTCAGAATGGTAAAAACATCATAGTCCTAAGGGAGGGGAGAATTTCACCTTACATAGAAAGAATCCTACAACCTAATGTGGATTATATCGAGGAGGACCTAGGAGTGTATTTCATATTCGCAGATGAAGACAAAATTCCATTAGAACAAATCAACATAGAGGATGGGGTGTGACATATGCACTTTGATGGTTCATGCTCCAATGAAGGAAACATAACTTGTATTATCTTATTCTCTCCTATCGGTAAAATTCATAACTTTTCATATAGGTTAGAGTTTGCTTGCACAAACAATGTCATTGAATTTGAAGCATTACTGCTAGGCATTGAAAATGCCTATAATCTGGGTTGTGGTCACCTTACATTTTTTGGGGATTCCGAACTTGTTGCAAACTTGGTATGTAAGATATATATTCCTAGCAACAAGTTAATGAAACGTTACACCCAAACTGTATGGGAACTTATCTCGAACTTGCTATCTTTCAACATCACTCATGTTAAAAGGGAATTGAACTCAATGGTTGACAGGTTAGCTATTTTTGCAACCTCTTCTACTCGAAAACGTCTACCACAAAGACTTGATTGTACCTTTCAATGTCTATATCATCCACACATCCCTGAAAATATATAGTCATGGAAGGTATTCCCTAGTGATGAGAGAATTTGTGCTTTCATCCAAAATGAACCTTATAATCCTAAGGAAATTATATCAATGGAAGATAACAAAATTTTTAAAGTCTTGAATCCTCTAGAAAGTTCATTTTCATCAAGTGATGTAGGAAACAAAGAAAAACATAAAGAAGAGGAGTCGAAAAGGAAAGTGGTTGAAACCATTTCCTTGAACATTGGAACACTCGAGTCTCCAAAGAATGTTAAAATAGGTTCCCAATGTTCTAAAGAAGAAAAATTGAAGTTAACTAAGCTGCTTGGTGAATTTCAAGATGTTTTTCCTTGGTCTTATGAGGATCTTCATGGTTTTGATCCTACTATTATACAACATGCCATCCCTATCAAGGAAGGCATAAAACCAGTTAGGAAGAAACATAGACCCATTAACCCTACACTTGAAGCAACTGTTCGAAAAGAGTTGGAAAAACTCTTGTACATTGGGATAATTTTCCCTATCAAGTATTCTGAGTGGGTTTCTAATTTGGTTCCTGTTTGGAAGTCAACAACTTAGATCAGATTATGCATTGATTTTCGTGCATTGAATCAAGCCAACGTTAAAGATCATTTTCCCCTCCCTAATATGGAAATGATTTTGCAGCAAGTTGCAGGGTCACAGATGATGTCCTTACTTGATGGTTTTTCTGGTTATAGTCAAATCAAGGTAAAAAGGGAAGATATATTTAAAACCACTTTTATTACTCATTAGGGCACTTTTGCTTAGGAACGTATGCCTTTTGGCTTATCTAATGTAGGTGCTACTTTTCAAAGAGCTATGCAAATAGCTTTTGGTGATTTGATCGGTAAAATTATTCAGATTTATCTTGATGACTTAACTATGTATTCTAAAAACTGTTTGGATCATTTTAGTCATCTTAGAAAGATTCTCATGCGATGCAGGAAATTTGACATTTCTCTAAATCCTTCTAAGTCTATTTTCGGCGTTACCAAGGGCAAGCTCCTTGGACACATCGTCTCGGATTCAGGAATAAGCATTGATCCCGAAAGGATTACTGCTATCCTAAATCTTCCTGCTCCCAGTTCCAAGAAGGAGGTTCAAGCTTTCATGGGAGTTATTAATTTTTTCTGTAGGTTTGTTCCTGATTTTGTTGTGATGTTCAAGCTAATTCACAATCTCCTTAAGCAAGATCTTTCTTTTTCTTGGATAGATGATGTCGAAAATTCTTTCGTAGGGATCAAGAAAGCAATCAGTTCCACACCGGTTTTGGCGAAGCCGGATTTTGAGAAAAAGTTTATGATATATACTAATGCCACAGAGGAAGCAGTTTCTGCCATCCTCCTTCAATGCGATGACCAAGATAATGAAAAACCAGTGGCTTCAATGAGTCAAAGCTTATCTGATGATGAGTTTAAATATCCTTTTATTGAAAAGCATGCTTTCTCTCTAGTTAAAGATTTTGAAAATTTTTGCCACTTCATATTAGGTAAGCATACTCTGGTAAAAGTCCCTTTACCTGCTGTCAAGGTTTTACTCTCACAGACTTATCTTTCAAGAAAGCTTGCACATTGGCTTGCCAAGATTCAGGAGCATGATCTAACTATCATGACTTCTAAAATTATCAAGGGATGTGAATTAGCCCTTCACTTAGCTTAGCATGTTGAAATGAGTGAAGAAATTGACGAACATGATAGCTCTCTATCAACACTGTTTTATATTGAAAATCAAATCCTTCTTGTGTTTGAACATCCTTGGTATAAATATTTGGTTTACTACTTGCAAAATCAAAGATGTGCAGATAACTTAGATACCCATGAAAGAAGAAGGCTCCATCTCAAATTTTCTAAATACATCATTATATGAGACTTCTTGTTTAGAAGATATGCCAATGGTATGTTGCTTCATTGTGTGAACAATGAGGAAGCACATAAGTTGTTGCAGGAGACTCATGGTTCTTCAAATTTTGTTATCCATGTAGGAGGTCACTTTTCTGCTAAAACCATTGGTTTTAAGATTATCAGAAAAGGGTATTATTGGCCTTCAATCATTCGTGATTCTTATTTTTTTTCGAAATCTTGAGACAAGTGCCAGAAATTTGCTGAGAAATAACACCTTTCATCCATGCCTTTACAACCTGTCCTCCATGACTTTCCTTTTTCAAAATGGGGTTTGGACTTTATTCGTCCTATTAATCCTCCGTCTTCAGTAGGAAAACTCTTTATCTTGACAACCACAGACTATTTTATGAAATGGACTGAAGTTGTCCTACTTAAACATTCGCAGGATGAACATGTGATTTCTTTCCTTGAAAATAATATTTTTTCCAGATTTAGTCTTCCTTTGGAAATCATTACAGACAATGCTCCCACTTTTATTTCTGCTAGGTTGACCCAATTTTTAGTTAAGTTGGGGGTTAAACATTTTACCTCATCAACTTATTATCCCCAAGGTAATGGGCAGGCCGAGTCTACCAATAAGAATCTGGTAAGAATTATCAAGAGGCTCATTGAAGATAAGCCTCATAAATGGAACACACTCCTCCCTTACGCCCTTTGGGTAGATCACACTACCACCAAGTTAAGCACTGGTTGCACTCCTTTCCAACTTGTTTATGGTCAAGAAGCCATTCTGCCTACTGAGCTGGAACTTTCCTCCTTAAGGTTAATGCTACAGGTTGGAGAATTGAATTCTTCCGATGTTTCTCAAAGAATGAATGGACTTTTGGATTTAGAGGAGCAAAGGACGTTTGCCTTGGATAATATAAGGAGAAGTCAACATACTGTTACAAAATATTTCAACAAGAGTATTAAAGCTTTCAAATTTAAAGTCGATGAGAAGGTACTGTTGTGGGATTTAGCTCATGCTGATAGAGGAAGGCATTCAAAGTTTCAAAACTTATGGTTGGGTCCTTTTAGGATCAGTTTTGTCCTGGGCACAAATTCTTACATTCTAAAGGACTTACAAGAGAGATTGTTTTCCTACAACACTAACGGTTCTCACTTAAAGCATTAGGTGGAACCAACTTGAAAAGTTTAACGATGTATGGAATGTTTTATGTATTATAGTAGTTGTTCATTTTTGCTTTTACATTAGTAGTTCTTCATTTCTACTTTTACATTTCTAGTTTTGATTTCTGTTTTTACATTTCTGTCACCTCATTTATGTTATTTCAATTTTGTTGGTTTAGTTCTGCTATGACATTTCTTGTTTTTTTTTTTTTTTGACTTCATTTCTTGTCAAAATAAAATGTTGGATCAATTTTGCCACAACGACGCTTCTGCAAAGTATTGTTAATCAATAACAATCGAGTTACATAGCTGTCATGATGTTCCTCTTGAAAACATCATTGAAATTGTTATTTGCTTCAACAACTGTTTTATAAGATAGTTGGTTTTATCTTTCTTTTGCTTTACTTTTCTTCATCCATTTCGAGATTCAAAAGAGCAAGTTCAGAAAATTTTTCTCCTTGAAGTCAAGAACAATTTTTAGTTGAATTATTATGCTTATGGGGATAAACCCCCTCATACTTAACACTTTCCATGAGTTATTCCCAAATTACCGGTCATTTTCCCATTAAATTGGCTCACTTCCCCCTGTTGCATAATCATTTTGATTTATATCTTCTTGATTTGATGTTACTTGGTCTGCTAAACCAAATGTTTTGAGTTCCTAATCTGTTGAAAACAAATTTCCCTGTGGAGTCGCTAGTTTGTTGACGATTAAAATCGTAGCGATGAATTCCGCCCTCAAAGTATTGCTAAAGCACTATTATTTAACTATGATAATAATATAATACTAGTAGGTGGGACCCCCTTGTAGACTAGAGGCATAAGGATAGACATATTACCTATATTTTTGACGATGCAGTGTTGATTTCATTTGGCTTGATGATAGGTGGGTAATGCATTATTATGGAATGCTTTTTGCGACACATAACAATTTTATGGTTACGAGGAGCATGTTATTTACAATTGCTATGTTATAACCTTGTTACTAATTCTTATGATTGATTACCTAGCCACATATATGCAAGCAATATTTTAATGGTAGCATGATCAAAATAAAGAAAAAGATTATGAAAATATCCTAAAGTGTAACAAAAGGAAATAAATTATATATTTGAGCTATAATGAAATACTTCATGCAAGTTTCGAATGGAAGAGTTAAGGGATACTAGTGTTAGTCCTAAATATTGTTGAAATAATGTAACTACAAAGTGTATTCTTATTATTATCTGATATATTATTCATTGGATCAATCCCCATTGTGGATTGATCATGTCGGCTATTGTAAAAGGACCAAATCCCCTTTTGCGGATTGGTCAAATGATAATTATATTAGGAAGAATAAGAAGTCAGCCCCAACAGATATTAAAGAGGCCCCAGAATATATTAAAGGTGGTTATAACCACCCAGTTTGAGAAGTCGGCCCTGCCAGTGAAGAGACACTTCACATGTGCCAGTCTTGTATAAATAAAGAGGCCAATGCCTCACTTAGACACATAACTCACTTGCTCATTTGAGAGACAAGTTTTGGAATTGCAGTTGGAGAAGAAAGAGAGAGAGTGGATCATATTTTGGAGAGGATCTTCTATATTAGCTTGAGTTATCTCTTGGCATTATATTGGCTATATATAATAAGGAAGTTTTGCTAGGTTTTCTTCCCCTAGAGGGTTTCCCAGGATAAATGCTGTGTCTCTTGTGATTGTGTATTTCTCAGTGATCTTGTCTTTATGTTGTTGTTATCTATTGAAATGCAAAGAACTATAATAATGGCATAAACATTAACATGGAATCAGAGCCAAGCTGAAGAGAGCATCTTTCGCAAGAGAAAAACGTCATTGTTGTCGTACATACAAATTAGTGCTTTTTGGCGGTGAACCCTTTCAGCCCCAAAACCATCTAGAAAAGTGCGCCCTCCCTCAAGGATTACTTTGGCATCATCAACACACCTTTTCAGTAGGTGGATCTCACGGAAAGTGAAACCCTAGTTTCACAAAAGTATTAGAAGTACCAAAAAACCAGTGAACTAGAAGTACTAGAAGTACCAGAGTACCAAAGGTACCAGAAAACCAGAAGCACCAGTCCAGAAATCCGCAGATCAAGTTTGGAAGGGTAAAAATTGGATTTTCTTAGGTCCAAGCACACTAGGCTACTCGCCTCAGCTAAGCACATCTCCTGGTAAGTTCAAAATTTGATTTTGAGCACTTTCGTTTTTTGGTCATTTTCCTAGCTCCAGGTAAAATATGTCTGCAAGCACGAAGCTTGCTGACAAACTGGAAAGGTGTGGAAAACTTCCATGCCTGGAAGTATAGGATCAAACTGATCCTTGCAGATAATGACCTATCTTGATTCATCAAAGAAGAAGTGCCGGAACCCGAAGATGCCACAGAGAAAGCAAAGCATCAAAAGGACACAATCAGGGCCCAAAGAATCATTGCAGACTCAATCAAAGACCACCTGATTCCTTATGTGTCATCAAAGAACACTCAGAAAGAAATGTTTGATTCCCTAAGTAGATTGTATGAAGGAAAGAACATAAACCAGAAGATGAATCTAAGAACTCAACTAAAGAATACGAGGATGCAGAAAGGAGAAATGATCCAAGAATATTTCTCTAGAATTTCAGAATTCAAACAACAACTAGAATTGATTAAAGACACCATAGACGAAGACGAGCTCATAATGACGACCCTAAATTGTCTCACAAGACCTTGGGATGCATTCATCGAAACGATATGTGCCAGAACGAAGAAACTAAAGTTTGATAGTCTGTGGGAAGAATGCATCCAAGAAGAAACAAGAGTAGCTAACCATGAAGTGCTACTAGCAAGAGATGATGATCAAGCCCTAGCTACTAACACCAAAAGAGGAAGGAAGAAACCCTACTTCCACAAGGAGACTCATAAAGAGCCTTATCCGCTAAACAGATTCAATAATAAAGAATCTCATCCAAGGAGATTTCAGAAGAGAGGACAACAAAGGGAAAGAGACTACTCATTTGTACAATGCTATCATTGTGACAAGATGGGACACATTGCGAAATTTTGTCCAGCCATATGAGAAGAATACAAGAGGAAACATAAGAGGCACCATGCCCATGCAGTCGAAGATGAAGAGCCACTTGCAAAGATGATAAGAGAACATATCAAAGACTATGTCTTAATATCGACCCTCTCAGGATTGGTAACACATGGAGAGGACACGTGGCTCATTGATAGTGGTGCCTCCAAGCACATGACAGGTTAGAAAAACATTCTCTCTTGTGTTTCAGAAAATAAGTTTTCTCGGAAAGTGACACTTGTAGATAATTACCAATATCCCATCAAGGGAGTGGGAGAATCAAAATACAAATTGAATTCAGGGAATTCATTAAAAATGAAGGACGTACTATATGTACCAGGTTTGAAAAAGAACCTACTCTCCATTTTAGCTTTAGAAAAGAAAGGCTTCAGAGTTGCCTTTATAGAAGGATAAGTTCTTATGTGGGCTAAAGGAGAAACCTTAAATGAAGCAATCATCATTGGAAGTGAAGAAAATGGTTTGTATAGACTAAAGGGTCACTCAAAAATTGCCATGGCCCACGGCATTGAAAACTCATGTGAACTTTGGCATAAAATATTAGCTCACATCAACTACAAGGCGCTACCATACATATGCAAAGCGGTCACAGGTTTACTAGAACTTAAGGTCGACCATGAAGGCGTATGCAATGGATGTGCACAAGGGAAGAACATCAAGAACCCTTTTTTTAAGAGAGACAACAAAGCAGAAGGAGTCCTAGAACTCATTCATTCTAATGTGTGTGGTCCAATGCCATCGACCTCCATTAGCGGGTATGTATACTATGTATCATTCATTGATGATTATTCTCATAAGACCTGGGTGTATCTCTTGAAATCTAAAGATGAAGTGTTCAACAAGTTCAAGGAATTCAAAGCCTTGATAGATAATCTTTCTGAAAGAAATATTAAGATACTTAGGTCAGATAATGGAGGAGAATACACCTCAAAAGAGTTCGTGAACTTCTGTAGAGATGTTGGGATCAAGAGGGAACTCACTACTCCCTACAATCCCCAACAAAACGGTAAAGCTGAACGAAAGAACATAACGATAATGGAAGATTTGAAGACTATGATCCATGATCAAGATCTTCCTATGTGATTATGGGCAGAAGCAACAATGATGACTATTTAAGTGTAAAACTGATTATCCCATAGTGCACTTGGGTTCAAGACCCCAGAAGAGATGTTCACCGAAAAGAAGCCAAAGGTAAGCCATCTCAAAATATTTGGCTTCCCAGTATTTATTCATATACCGAAAGAGAAGAGAAACAAGTTGAAACCTTCAGGAAAGAAGGGAATATTTGTGGGATACTGTGAGGTCTCCAAGGCCTTCAGAATTTATATACCAGGTCACCGCCACATTGAGATAAGCAGGGATGTGACTTTTGATGAAGATGCAATGCTCAAGAAATCAAGAAGATGCCAGCGTGAAGAAGTATATGAAGAGGAACCCGTAATCCACATAATTGCAGAGAGGGAGGTTCCCAGAACCGCAGAACCAGTGAGGGAAGATGTAATTTCCCCTGATGAGGAAATTCTAGAAGATCATGATATAGTGGAATTTTAAGAACCACCTCAGATGACAATCCTACATAAAAGAAAGCCATCTTGGGCTAGAGAGATTATTCAAGATGGGGAGAAATATGGTGTTCCCCAAGGAAGCACGAGACAGGTGAAAATACCAAAGCTATTTTCCATTTATACGGTTTTGATGTGTGACCTCCTAGAGAAGGAGCCTACCATATTTGAAGAAGCCTTTCAGATGAAAGAATGGGCAGATGCCATGACGGAGGAATATGAATCCATAATCAAGAATGATGTATGGGAAATAGTTCCTAGACCGAAAAGTAAATATGTGGTATCCTCCAAATGGTTCTTCAAAATAAAACATTATGTTGATGGAAGTATTGAAAAATATAAAGCAAGATTCATCGCTCGGGGCTTTTATCAGAAATAAGGCATTGACTATGAAGAGACATTCGCTCCTGTAGCCATATGCATAATTGATTGTTTAATGAATTGTTAATAAATAATCATGTTCTTACTCCCTTTCATTTTCTCACTTTTTCGCTCAATACAACCCTCTTAGATATCCCAAAACCCTTATTCACCCCCTGCTCATTGACAATTATTAAATGAATTATATGGATTGGATTGCATGGGTTTGATGTGACTGTTGAGCCAAACTTTGTTTCATATTAAGAGATGTCATTTATGGTTTGTTTAAGAAGCTAGTTGCTAATAAACATTGCGTATAGAATGAGCTTCTTCAGCAGAGGAAGCCGTGGTCAAAATAACAGGGGTAGAGGGAATTGAAACAGAGGGCCTAGAAGGCTAAGATGCTCGATACATTTTGATGCCTATCCACAAGAGTTAAACCAACTCTTCCAAGCTAGATTTTTCAATTGGATTGGACAAGGGGTAGTCCAACCTAGACCAGAGAGGCATCCCTTCCAACCCCAACATGTCCATGGTATCCCTGTGTCCCCTCATGTTTCATTGCAACCTGAAGTTCCCCAGAATGACGAATGGGAGGATATTGTTCACCCAACAGTCTCCCAACATCGTGGCTGGCCAAATTTGTCTCTACCTGATCCTCCTCCACTTGTTAACCCAAATGTCAATATTTCCCCTGCACACTCACTTGTACAATCCTTCGATGCAAGCAAAAGACTCAAGACCAAAGCCCACCTTATGCATGATAAAGGAAAATTTGTCGTTTCCCCTCCTCCCCCTCAAGTGATTCAACCAAATTTGTTTCATCCCGCATGCACTTGAGAGATGAATGTTCTCATGTCATCAGTGAGATCAAGCCTAAAGGCTCCACACAGCCTAAGGCTAATTCAAAGAAGTCAAAAGGAGATAGAAACAACAAAGGGAAAATTTCCTCCCAAAGTGGCGAATATGGTTTTTGAGTATATTTTATTATTGTTTTATTAAGAACAATGGACTACTGAAGTTTTTGGACAACATACTATTTTTGGATATTCTGGTTATTATATGTTTGGATATGATTTGAAATATCATTGATATTTAATTTTCAAATTATGAAAATGATTAGGGGAGCCAGAAGGAAGGATCTGTTTGATTTATTCTCTAGTTATGTGTATTTTTGTTAAAGAAATCAAACTGATTTATTGTCTAGTTATGTTTATTTTTGTTAAAGAAATCAAAGGGAGTTACAAGGGGTCCCACTACTAGTTATTATTTATTAAAATACCCTTATTATTATTATTATATTAATTCTTCCCCTAAACTAAAAGTTAGTTGAGTTTTTATTAACTTAACTAAATGAAGTGGTTGAACTACTTCAACTAATTTGGAATGTATAAAAGCTAAAGGAATAGGAAGAGAAGGGGGGGGGGGATATAAGGAGAAAGCATACTAAGGTTTTCTCTTGAGTTTTATGGAGATAAATCAGTTTTCATTCATTCTTCAATTCATTAAAAGCCGAATTCTCTTTTATGACAGCAGGGTCCTATTGTAGACAATGAGATTCAAAGTTGAATTACATCATTCAGACACTTGTTTTGAGAGGTGTTGATCTATCTTCGATAGTCTTTGTAGACTTGTCTGTCTATGGATTACATTTCATGACTAATAAAGGATAGTGTGCAGAATCGACTGGGCAACAATCTGTGGCAAGATGATCCAGATTTCAAAGTTCAGTTTTTACTTCATGTCAGAGTCCTTTTGTATGGTTTTCATCGGGGATATCTAAGTTTGACTTTGGTCCAAACTCCCTTAGGGATTTTTGTAAAGAGAACGACTCTTTTGATTTCTTGGAATGAAATAAGCGATTGCTTTTCTGTCTCATCTGTGTTGATATGTGACTTGGTATTTTTTCTTTTGTCTCCACATTTACCATTTGCATCTGTATTATTCATAAAATGGTATAAAAATGTTATACTTTTTGCAATAATCTTTTATTAAAAAATCATCCTAACCCTTGTAATTAATACTTGTGGATTGGGAAACATTTTTTGAGGCTATAAACATAGGGTAACATTCCTGACTATATTGCATTAGCCAAGCAAGATTCGAAAATGCTTGAGTAAGAGAATTGCATATCTTTGCCTCAAACAATGTCAAACAATGTCACAAACAATGTCGCTGAATTTGAAGCAATACTACTAGGCATTGAAAAAGCCTATAATCTGGGTTGTGGTCACCTTACAGTTTTTGGGGATTCCGAACTTGTTGTAAACCTTGTACTTAAGATATATATTCCTAGCAACAAGTTAATGATGTTGATTTTTCAATAAGATAGGTTAAGTATGTAGTTCATTTCAATTTGCATTTATCTTAACCATAAACAAGAATGTTGCAGTAACCAAGATCACAAGAAGAAACACCATGCACAAGAACACAAGAAGTATCCTGGGAAACCCTTCTCAACAAGGAAAGAAAACCCAGCCAAATCCTTTGCTATAGTCTTCAAGAGAAAGACCTTCACCACCAAGAAAGACCTAACATACAAGAGGGTGCTCAAACCCTAGAACTCTAGCACCCAAGAGAGGTGTGTGCCTTTTACAAAAGAAATGTACTTGCTGAAATTTCCAAACTCACAAGAAAGATATGATTCCACAATGGGGAATCTTCCCTTACTTTTATTAGACTTGTCCTATCAACATAAGTGTCTATTGGCTCAACAGGGCCGACCTCTCTAAGTCACATTATAATTCATTATTATTATTATAATTATAATTAATATTG
This sequence comes from Picea engelmannii, assembly GCA_009831015.1. Lineage (NCBI taxonomy): Eukaryota > Viridiplantae > Streptophyta > Pinopsida > Pinales > Pinaceae > Picea > Picea engelmannii. The sequence continues at coordinate 165,809 of ML787587.1, read as the reverse complement.
ACCAGATTAATTATATTTTACATGTAATATTAATCACATTAAGGTGGGGCAAAGGATCTGATACACCCACTAGGGGCACATCCATAGGGATGTCATATCTCTGGTTCACTGTATTACACAGAAGAACCAGATCTTCACACGTTCACTTGTGCTCATCCACATGCACGTCCACTCTACATATCTTCTTTCCCACTGCCTCATATAGGAGAACAATGTGGAGTCTTCTCGTCAACTTTGCTTGCTCAGAGGAGGCTAATACACCATCTTCATTTCTGTTCACATGACGATGCACCCAACACTTTGGGATTTCACATGTTCACCTTATGCTCAACCATTGGCACATCTAACTCAACAAATTGCCTTTCCCACTAGATAATCATATGGATTTCTTCTCAACTCTCTGAATGGAGGAGGTCATCTCTACGTTCCTAGCTCTGTCTCAGGCAGGAACCATGCACCCTTATTAGGGGATTTCTCTCAGGTTTGTAAGCTGAGAGAAAGACTCACATAGCTACAATGATCCACACCCCACAGGTTTGTAAGCTGGAGAATGTCTCACATAGCTGCAATCATCAACACTCCCTCTCAGCTAGGGAGGAATTTTCCACCAGGCCAAGTCTCTCACAAAAATACTTGAAATTTGTCTTGGCAAGTGGTTTGGTGAAGATATCTGCAATCTGTTCATGAGTAGAGAGATACTTCACATGTACTGTCTTTCTCTGCACCATGTCTCTGATATAGTTATACTTGATTTCAATATGTTTTGAGTTGTCATGAAACACTGGGTTCTCAGAGAGCTTTACACAACTCTAGTTGTCACAATGAATAGTAGTTGGATCCATCTCATGACCAAACAAGTCATTCAAAAGTTTGCGAAGCCATACTGCTTCACAAACTGCCACACTTAGTGCAATGAACTTTGCCTTTGCTATACTTTAAGCTACAAAGATTTGTTTTCTGCTACACCAGGAAACCATGGTTGATCCTAAGGTGAAGTAGCAACCTGAGGTGCTCTTTCTGTCTACTATACTTCCTGTCCAATCTGCATCGACATATCCTTCCAAGATTAAGTCCACATTGGCTGCATATCTCAAGCCATAACCAATTGTACCTTGTAAGTATCTCAATACGTGTTTTGCATCTATCTAATGTGTATGTTTTGGTTGACTCATAAACTGGCTAAGCACATTCACTGCATAGGAAATGTATGGTCTGGTGTTAACCAGATACATCAAATATCCAATAAGTTGTCGATATAAATGTGGATCTACATCTCATGAATCAATGTCACTCAGCTTCTTCCTTGACTTAGGAAAATATCATATGATCTCTGCCATACTTCTAGTCCCAAGAAATTATTCATTAGGCCCAAATACTTCATTTAAAATTTGGCAGTTAATGCTTGTTTGCATTAAAAAATGAGTCTCTATGAACCGGTGATGAAAAGATCATCCACATATAAGACTAAAATTAGACACTCATTGCCATCAATGTGATAATATAATTTTGGATCAACTGCACTTTTGTTGAAGCCTAAACTCATCATAAATCCATCCATTTTCTCGTACCAAGCACGTGGTGCTTGTTTGAGACCATATAGGGATTTCTTCAACCTGCATACATGAGATTTTTCGTTGTGTATAATGAAACCTTATGGCTGCTCAATATAAACTTCTTCCTCAATTTCACCATTGAGAAAATATGTCTTTACATCCATATGATGTAGCTTCCAACCCATGGAAGCGACTAGTGCAATGATATATCAGATGGAGGTATATCTAGCTACTGGTGAATAAGTCTCGTCATAGTCGACTCCCTCTATTTGTGAAAACCCTCTAGCCACAAATATTGCTTTGTATTTTTCAATGCTTCCATAAACAACATGTTTGATTTTGTAAATCCATTTGGAAGTCGCTACAGACTTTCCCTCTGGTCTTGGAACAACATCCCATACATCATTTTTTAGTATAGATTGGTATTCTTTAGTCATGGTATCTTGCCATACTTGTTCACCTGAAGCTTCTCCATGACAAGTTGGCTTTGAATCAATAATGTGGGTCATGGCTGAAAGGTAGGTTGAGAATCTCTTAGGTGTCTTGCCTTCTCTGGTTGCTCCTTGTGGGGATTTATTCCCTTCTACTTCTTTTAAAGTTTGTCGAGCCCAAGCAGGTATTTTATGTCCAATTGTGATGTCTTTGGTATGTTGCTTGGGGCAACTGAATCTGCTGGAGAAAGTGGATCAACTGGAGTTGTTGTTTCATCTGGAATAATATATGTCTCCCTCTAAATCGCTAAAAGAGGAGGAGGTATTGTTTCACTATCAATTTCCATCTGAGCTTCGCTGGATTTATGGAAGGCTAATTCTTCTTCAAAAGTAACATCTATGCTTACTTCCATTTGTCTCTGACCTAGGATGTAGATTCAATATTCTTTTTAGGATTCACTGTATCTTAGAAATGTACCCTTTCTTCCCGAAGGTTCTAGTTTGGATCTCTTTTCTTTAGGTACATAAGGGTACACTGGACATCCAAATATTTTGAAGCGTTGGATATCATGCTTCACTTTGGTGAATGCTTCTTCTGGAGCAATGTTCTTTAGGATCTGATGAGGACTACGGTTTTGAACATATACTTTTGTCATACATGCTTCTGCCCATAGAGTCATAGGTAGACTCTGATCATGTATCATTGCTTTAGTTGCCTCAATGATAGTTCTGTTTTCCCTTTCAACAACCCCATTTTATTGAGGGTTGTAAGGAACTGTAAACTCCCTCTTGATTCCCGATTCAATACAAAAATTGTTAAATTATCTTGAGGTGTATTCTCCTCCATTGTCTGATCTCAATACTTTGATTTTTTTTCCGGTCATGTTTTCAACCTGAGCTTTGAATTCTTGAAACTTGGCAAGGACTCCATCCTTGTTCTTCAGAAATTAAATCCAAGTTTTCCTGGAGTGATCATCTATGAAGAGTACATAGTATAAGTACCCATTTAAGGATGCAACAATCATTGGCCCACATACATCTGAATGTATCAAGTCCAAGATTTCCTTGGATCTGTTGTCACTGCTAGGAAAGGATCCTTTAACATTTTTTCCAAGGGCACAACCTTTTCAAACACCTTTATGTTGAATATGTATCTCTGGTAGACCTGTTACCATTTTCCCTAGAGCTGGAAGAGATCTATAATGAATGTGAGCAAGTCTTCTATGCCATAACTCTCTCAAGCTGATAGTGTCATGTAATAAGGCTTGAACTAGTTTTATGGTCAACTTGTACAAGATATTTTCTCTGACACCAATTACTTTGGAAGAGATTATATGAGAGTCTTTGTGCCATGCAAGAAATCTTCCTTCTGAGAAAGTAATTTTGTAACCTTTTTCTTCCAAGGCCGAAATAGAGACAAGGTTTCTCTTCATTCTGAGTACATATAAAACTTCCTCTAGTTTAAGTTGCATATATGAATCTAGTTGGAAGGTAGAAGTCCCAACTCCTCTCACATCATATCTGGCATCATCTCCAAGAACAACATGTAGATGTGTCTCTTTCTCAACGAAGTGTGTTAGATGATTTCTAATACTGGTCATGTGCCTGGAGGCACCACTGTCAGTTAGCCAAGTATTATCATTGATAGGACCCATACCTGAGAGTGCTGAGATGTTGATGTCTTTATTTCTTCAAGATCTTGTCTTATTGGAACTGAACTTGTTTGAACCATCAGGCTTGCTTCCCATCATGCTTTTTCTCATCTTCACAAACCCTTGTCAACTAGGCTAGAAAACCTAACGGTTAGGCTGGGCTATTACTTTTAGGTTTTGTTGGGATTATGACTTCCAAAAATAATCCTTGAGAAATAAGAGAGCCCTGGTATCTTGAAGAGATTCTTCAAGAAGTTGTAGAAGTACAATTCTAAATTTTTCTGCAGAATTTGGTGAAACCCTAGAAACCCTTATAGCCAAAAAATCAAAATGCCAGGAAATTCAATATGAGACTTGATGGAGGTGCACTGGAGGAGGCCGTACATGTTTATGTGGTTTTTAGCCCCAACGTCCAAGTTTTGAGTTCTAAAAAATCTCACAAAAGGAGGCCGTACGAAATTTCTGGAAACCCTAGGAGGGTTGTATGGTTTATGCAGATGTGTGAGAGATGACTGGTAGAATCTAGTAGCTTGTGAAATGGGTTCTTCAAGACGTATGATATGATACCATGTTGTTTTTTCAATAACATAGGTTAAGTATGTAGTTCATGTCAATTTGTATTTATCTTAACCATAAACAAGAATGTTGCAACAACCAAGATCACAAGAAGAAACACCATACACAAGAACACAAGAAGTATCCTGGGAAACTCTTCTCAATAAGGGAACAAAACCCAACCAAATCCTTTGCTATATTCTTCAAGAGAAAGACCTTCACTACCAAGAAATACCTAGCACACAAGAGGGTGCTCAAACCCTAGAACTCTAGCACCCAAGAGAGGTGCACACCTTTTACCAAAGAAGTGTACTTGCTGAAATTTCCAAACTCACAAGAAAGATATGATTCCACAATGGGGAATCTTCCCTTACTTATATTAGACTTGTCCTATCAATAAAAGTGTCTATTGGCTCAACAGGGATGACCTCTCTAAGTCACATTATAATTCATTATTATTATTATTATTATAATTAATATTGACTAGATTAATTATATTTTACATTTATTGTTAATCACATTAAGGTGGGGCCGACCTGTACCCTTTACATAACAATTAGGGTTACAGGTAGGTCTGACTCTTGAACAATATATAGCAAAGGATCTGATACACCCACTAGTGCTCATCCACTAGGGGCACATCCATAGGGATTTCATATCTCTGGCTCACTACATTACATAGAAGAACAAGATATTCACATGTTCACCTGTGCTCGTCCACATACACGTCCACTCTACAGATCTTCTTTCCCATTGCCTCATACAGGAGAACCATCTGGAGTCTTCTCGTCAACTCTGCTTGCTCATAGGAGGCTAATACATCATCTTCATTTCTGTTCACATGACAATGCACCCAACACTTTGGGATTTTACACGTTCACCTTGTGCTCAGCCGCAGGCAAGACTAACTCATCAATTCTCCTTTCTGATTGGATAATCATCTAGAGTTTTTCTCAACTCTCTGAATGGAGGAGGTCATCTCTACGTTCCTAGCTTTGTCTCAGGCAGGAACCACATACCCTTCTTAGGGGATTTATCTTAGGTTTTTAAGCTGAGAGAAAGACTCACATAGCTGCAATGATCCACACCTCACAGGTTTGTAAGCTGGAGAATGTCTCGCATAGCTGCAATCATCAACAAATGAAATTTTACACCCAAACTTTTTGGGAACTTATCTCAAACTTGATATCTTTCAACATCACTCATGTTAAAAGGGAATTGAACTCAATGGATGACAAGTTAGATGTTTTTGCAGCCTCTCCTACTCGACAACTTCTGCCACAAAAACTTGATTGTACCTTTCAATCTCTGTATCATCTGCACATCCCTGACAATATAGAGTCATGGTAGGTATTCCCTAGTGATGAGAGCATCTGTTCTTTAATCCAAAATGAACCTTATAAGCCTAATGAAATTATATCGATGGAAGATAGCAAAATTCCGAAAGGCTTGACTCCTCTAGAAATTTCATTTTCATTAAGTGATGTAGGTAACAAAAAAATAAATAAAGAAGAGGAGTCAAAAAGGAAAGTGGGTGAAACCATTTCCTTGAACATTGGAACACCCGAGTCTCCAAAGAAAGTTAAAATAGGTGCCCAATGTTTTGAAGAAGAAAAGTTGAAGTTCACTAAGCTGCTTGGGGAATTTCAAGATGATTTTGCTTGGTCTTATGAGGATATTAATGGTTTTGATCCTACTATTATACAACATTCCATCTTTATCAAGGATGGAATAAAACCAGTTAAGCAAAAACAAAGACCCATTAACCCTGCACTAGAAGAAACTATTAGGAAAGTGTTGGAAAAACTCTTGAATGCTGGGATAATTTTCCCTGTTAAGTATTCTGAGTGGGTTTCTAATTTGGTTCCTATTCGAAAGTCAACAGGTAAGATCAGATTATGCGTTTATTTTCATGCATTGAATTGGGCCAACGTTAAAGATCATTTTCCCCTCCCTAATATGGAAATGATTTTGCAGCAAGTTACAGCGTCACAGATCATGTTCGTACTTGACGATTTTTATGGTTATAATCAAATCAAGGTAAAAAGGGTAGATAGATTTAAAACCACTTTTATTACTCGTTGGGGCACTTTTTCTTATGAATGTATTCCTTTCATCTTATCTAATGTAGGTGCTACTTTTCAAAGAGTTATGCAAATAGCTTTGGATGATTTTATCGGTAAAATTATTCAGATTTTTCTTGATGACTTAACTGTGTATTCTAAAAACCGATCGGATCATTTCGGTCATCTTAGAAAGATTCTCATGTGATGCAGGAAATTTGGGATTTCTCTAAATCCTTATAAGTTTATTTTTGGCGTTACCAAGGGCAAGCTCCTTGGACACATTGTCTTGAATTCAAGAATAAGCATTGATCCTGAAATGATTACTGCTATCCTGAATATTCCTGCTCCCACTTCCAAGAAGGAGGTTCAAGCTTTCATGGGCGTTATTAATTTGGTCCGTAGGTTTGTTCCTTATTTTTTTGTGATGGTCAAGCCAATTCACAATATCCTCAAACAAGATCATTCTTTTTCTTGGACAAATGATGTCGAAAATGCTTTCGTAAGGATCAAGAAAGTAATTAGTTCCGCACCGGTTTTGGCAAAGCCAGATTTTGAGAAAGAGTTTATGATATATACTAATGCCACAGAGGAAGTAGTTTATGCCATCCTCCTTCATTGCGATGACCAAGATAATGAAAAACCAGTGGCTTACATGAGTCAAATATTGTGTGATGATGAGTTTAAATATTCTTTTATTGAAAAGCATGATTTCTCTCTCGTTAAAGCTGTTGAATTTTTTTTCCACTTCATCTTAGGTAAGCATACTCTGGTAAAAGTCCCTTTACATGCTATCGAGTTTTTATTCTCACAGACTTATCTTTCAGGAAATATTGCACACTGGCTTGCCAAGATTCAAGAACATGATCTAACTATCATGACTTCTAAAACTATCAAGGGACGTGACTTAGCCCTTGACTTAGCTCAACATGATGAAATGAGTGAAGAAATTGATGAACATGATAGCTCTCTATCAACACTTTTTTATATTGAAAATCAAATCCTTCCCGTGTCTAAATATCCTTGGTATAAATATTTGGTTTACTACTTGCAAAATCAAATATGTCCAGATAACTTAGATACCCATCAAAGAAGAAGGCTTTGTCTTCAATATGCTAAATACGTCATTATAGGAGACTTATTGTTTAGAAGATATGCTGATGGTATGTTGCTTCGCTATGTGAACAATGATGAAGCACATAAATTGTTGCAGGAGACTCATGGTTCTTTAAATTCTGTTATCCATGTAGGAGGTCACTTTTTTTCTAAAACCACTACTTTTAAGATAACAATTTCAATGATGTTCTTCTTGAAAACATCATTGAAATTGTTATCTGCTTCAAGTGCTATTTTATAAGATAGTTGGTTTTATCCCTCTTTCTACTTTCCTTTTCCTCATCCATTTTGAGATTAAAAAGAGCAAGTTTAGAATTTGTTGATTCTTGAAGTCAAGAACAATTTTTAGTTGAATGATTATGCTTACGAGGATAAACCCCCTCATACTTAACACTTTCCATGAGTTATTCCCAAATTCCCAGTCATTTTTCCATTAAATCTGCTCACTTCCCCATGTTGCATAATCATTCTGATTTATATCTTCTTGATCTGATGTTACTTGGTCTGTGAAACTAGACGTTTTGAGTTCCTAATCCGTTGAAAACAGATTTCCCTGTGGAGTCACCGGTTTGCTGACGATTAAAATCGTAACGATAAATCCCCCCCGCAAAGTATTGCTAAAGCATTATTATTTAACTATGCTAATAATATAATACTAGTAGGTGGGACCCCCTTGTAGACTAGAGGCGTAAGGATAGACATATTACACATTTTTGTTGTTGTTTTAACGCTACCTACACAGTCCTATATTTTTGACGATGCAGTCTTGGTATCATTTGACGTGATGATAGGTGGATAATGCATTATTGTGGAATGATTTTTGCGACACATAATAGTTTTATGGTTATGAGGAGCATGTTATTTATAGTTGCTATGTTATAAACTTGTTACTAATTCTTATGATTGATTACCTAGCCACATATATGCAAGGGGCATTTTAATGGTAGCATGATCAAAACTAAGAAAAAGACTATGAAAAGTTCCTAAAGTGTAACAAAGGGAAATAAATTATGTATTTGAGCTATAATGAAAGACTATATGCAAGTTTCAAATGAAAGAGTTAAGGGATACTAGTGTTAGTCCTAAATATTATGCTATTGGTTTGGTTAATGGACTATGCGAATTTCATTAGATTTGAATGGAGGTGCATATAGCATTGTTAATATGTATTAGTTCTTGGAGTTATGGCAAGGGTTAACGTGTAAACTATATTGGGTGGCGCACTATGCAATGGATATCGTCTCAGATCTCATTATGGTTTGACATTGAATACGCATTGGTTATATGGCTTGATTATTGGTGAATGTTATGCTTATTGGGTTGTCTCGTACTTCGAATTGAATGGGGCCAGGTGATGGAAGTGACGTGCATTTACTGCACGTCACTCCATACTTTCCCTATTGACCATCACCCTAGTATTGTTCCATTGTTGCAATTTTGCTCTGCTGGTTGTGAAGCTCCACATTTTCAGGTTTTGGAAGAGAAAGCTTGGCCAAATCGCCATTTAATCATTTTTCCCACATGTATGATTCTTTTCTCTCCATCCATGATGTATTCTCTGTTGTATGAACCAAATGATGGCTCAATGATGCTTGGATTCTGTGTGTTCTTGAGATTTTCAACTGTGTGTGAATGCGATGTTATGGTTCTCTGTGATGACTGTAAAATGTTGGCAATTATAATTAGAGAAATGGGCATTGTTACTTTGTGCATGGGTTGTTTGCTCGGTTAGCGTAGTTTTATGATGAGTTGATGTGGAATAATAAGGAACAATGGTGCAATATGGCTCTGGGTTGATGATTGAGGTTTTTTGTTCTGTGTATCACTGTCGGTTAACTCGTTTCCTCTCAATCGTTCTGGTAACCCTTACCTAGTCACAGAGAAATTGCCAAGAGTTTCCGTGCTCTTTTATTCAAACCCCAAGTCGTGGTTGGTGGCCCGTTCTTACTATCTCTTCACTGAAGTATCCCAAAGATCAAGTCTTTCTTGGTCACCCGAATATTAATACAGACTTTTGTTTTTAATGAATACCATATGCGAAGGGTTCCATACACCACCCCTATCATTCCTACTGTAATGAAGTATGTGGGCTCACTATCAATGGTTTTCAAAAGTCATTAACCTCCCAGGTGATTGCAAAGAAACATTGTATTGCTATGTTTAAATACCTACCACTATTAAGTTAACCCTCGTTTCTTCTCTGCAAGTGTTAGATGCAGCTGTGTGCACTGAGTTATTTTACTATATTCTCTCTCCTCGGGCACCTTCTGGGGTTGTCAAGAATTGGTTACTAGTTAAATAGTTATGGAGGTATTTAAAACGCATGCTCTCTCGTCGAGTCTTTGTCTTGTCCTTGTATGATTAAATTGTCTGAATAAGAATGAAATAAGTGGTTGCATACAGTCGAGGACTGTCTTCCTATTTCGTTATGGTTTTTCTCATTGTGTTTACTTCATCGTGATCGTAATTGCATAAGAAGACACCCATGTGAAGTTTACTAAGCCCAATTATGGTTCTGGAAAGTTTAAAAATGATGCCTGTGTGTCAATCAAGTTATATTCTCTCATATATGATTGGTTATATTGGAACATTGCGCAAACTACCAATTGTTTTAAAGGAAGTTATACCCACATAGATAAGGCTCGGGGTTTATATTGGGTTGACTGTTGTTTCATTTCAAGATTTTGTCGATTGATATGATGAATACCTGTGTATAATCGGGCATGCTTTGAAGTCTGTTCATGTTTGAAAAGAGTCCTGTGTATATTTTAATTGGGATCGATTATTGATTGTTTATTGTGGTGCATTATGGATTATCGGGGATAGATGTTCAACATATTGCTGCGCATGTTTTGATTACTTATAGAAAAAAGAAGAAGGGATCAACATTTTGTTAAACAATACTGTTGAATGGAAAAAAGTTTTCTATAAGTTATGTTTACACATACTATTATAAATGGAGGAATTCTTGGAGATTTAATTATTGAAACAACAAACAGTTTTGTATATAATTGAGGAACAATGAATGCTCGTTCTTTTGGATTGATTTTGAACAGAGTTATGATTGTTAATTTATTTAATTTGTTTTATGAACATTATCCATCAAATTCACTACCATTTTCTCACTTTTTCGCTCAATACAAATCCCCTCACAATCCCAAATTCATTTTGCATGCCCTGTTCTTAAAATTAAATTAAAACTCTGTATTACAGTGATTAAGAAATAACACAGAGATGGATCACAACTGATATGATTTGGTTATTGTTGCATAATTGATTTTTTAATGAATTGTTGAGCAGTAATCATGTTCTTACTATTGGAGTTACTTCACACACACCTATGATTTCTTTTACTAAGGTTTTTATTTGTTTATTAGTCATAATTAGTCATTATCTAGTCTCCTATATTTTAGGGGAGAGTATTCCAGCTTGAGAATATTCTCTTTCAGTTGACACTTCAATTTGACTAGTTTAGTTGAGTCTAGATGCTACATTAGTTTTGTCACCATGCAACATTGGGATCATCACCATGCTAATGCGCACTTGCCTTGGGATCATAACCAAACTGGCGTATTACTCTTGATTTCTTGATCTACTCCTCACTACACTTTGTTTTAGTCAGTTAACTGAAGACTAGTTGACTAGTTAACTCAACTAGGTGGCAGTTCACTCTCGTATTTGCTTGAGAGACTAGACTAGGTGGAATTTCACTCCTGTAACTGTTGGTGTGTGTCCAGATCACTCTAGACCACCACTATGGTGAATTGGTTCTCCTCCAGTGCATATTGGTTGAGTTATATATAGTATATCATGTGTAAATTATTCATTATTCACAACGGTTAATGATAATTCTTCCATTCTTTCTCTCCTTATTCTTTCTCAAATTATCTATGAAAATGTGTGTATTATTGTTTAGCTAGATATATTCTATGCAGGTTCAATACATTTACATGGTATCAGAGCCGATGGACTGCTAAGCAAAAGCTACACCAAAATTTTTTCAGGTACAAAAGATTGAAGATAGAGGAAAGATGGATTTCCAAAAAGAAGTCATTCTTACACCTTACAACTACTTTGCATGGAAGGAGAAAATAGACATACATATCTGAACCAGAGGGTTGTACAAGTTAAAATTGAATACAGATACATAACCGACATCAAACATATAAAAATCCAAGTACTTAAATCACATTGAACTCACCAACGAAAGCTTCAAGAATGTGTTGCACATTCCCAAACTTTCTGTCGACCTTCTCTCCGTGTATCAGATGACGAATTCTGGCACCGGAAATAAATTCATATTCACACCAAATTCTGTGGACATCTACGACATGCAAACCAACTCCAGGGTTGTTACCAGTGATGTAAATCATTAGTCTATATTGTATACATTTTCTGAATTCATTGAACCTGATTTTGCTTTACTGCTTACTCATGCTGATGAAAGTAGTAGGATATGGCACAAAAGGTTTGGACATTTGAATTTCAGATACATGCAACAAATTAGAAAGAAAAAATGGGTTGATGGCCTACCAGACATCCATTTCTCCAAGGGAGTATGTGAGGGATGTGTTCTCGGAAAACACCCTCAAGAGAAATTCGACAAAGGAAAGTCTCAGAGAGCTTCTGCACCTTTATATCTGATCCACAGTGACCTTATGGGTCATTTTACGTATCCATCCATCAGAAAAGTGAGGTTTGTTCTCATTTTTGATGATGATTTCTCATGTTTTACATGGATCTACTTTCTTAGGCAAAAATCCAATGTCTTTCAACACCTCAAAGATTTCAAAGCCTTAGTTGAGACACAGTGCAGAAAGAAGATCAAAGTCCTCCGAACTGATAACGTAGGAGAGTATGTAAATCATGAGATCCATAATCTTTGCCATGAGGTAGGGATTCAGGTGCATCACATAGTTCCCTATACTTCGCAACAAAACGAAGTTGATGAGTAGAAAAACAGATCTCTAAAAGAGATGGCATCTTGCATGTTGCATGCAAAGTCACTACCATAGAGACTATGGGCCAAAGCATTTAATTCTGAAACATACATCTGAAACATATCTCCCCATATATCTGTCAAGGATAAGACCCCCTAGGAGGCTTGGAGTGGCCTCAAACCGGAAGTGACCCACTTTCGCATTTTCGGTTCATGTGCATGGGCTCAGATTCCCTTTGAAAAGAGGAAGGCACTTGATCCACAAAGCACTGAGTGCATTTTTATTGGCTACCTCGACGATGTGAAGGGATATAGACTTATTGACCTTTCCTCGGACTGACTCATCATTGAGTGAAGTGTCCAATTCGAGGAAAGTGTCTTGCATGTACCTTAGCAGTCGCATGTAGACACCTTCATTCTTCCACCTCTCCGAGATGATGAACATGTACATGTCGACTCTTCTTCAGATGAGAGTTCTGATTCAGAGGACTCAGATGATTCAAATTCAGAGTCATTATAGTCAGATGCAGAGTTAGATCATCCAGATGTAGTTGCAGAGCCAGATTAGAGGCCCAAGTGGACACAAAATACTCTTCAAGATTTAGGGGATCTCTTTGATGATCCAACTGATACTAGGAGGATTCGATCTGATTTCAAGAAGCCTCCTGTTGCACTCATTTCCACTGATCCATTGCCCTCTAGGAATATTTTCTTGGTTCAGTCTTCAGATCTACAGTCTTATGGCAAGGCTGCTGGAAATCCCTTTTGGGAATCCGCCATGCAGGAGGAGTACAAATCCCTCCTTGAGAACCATACTTTGGATTTGGTTCCCCTTCCTTATGGGAGGAAACTTGTCAGATGCAGATGGGTCTACAGGATGAAGAGCGCAACAGATGGACAGATTAGCAGATACAAATCTAGGCTTTTCACCAAAGGATTTCAACAGGTTCATGGTATTGACTATGATGAGACCTTCGCTCCAGTAGTGAAGATGGATTCCATATGATTGGCACTTACCATTGCGACAACCAAAGGATGGGAAGTCCATTAGATGGACGTGAAGAATGCATTTCTTCATGGTGATCTCTCTGAGGAGAACTATATGGAGAAGCCCCAGGGATTTATGTGGGACTCATCTTTGGTTTGTCTACTGGAGAAGTCCCTTTATGGCCGCAAGCAAGCTCTGAGGGAATGGTATGCCAAGATGGACTCCTACATGTTTTCACAGAACTTTGTACGTTGTAAATCAGACCCGAATGTCTACATGCTCAGGATGACTGATTCACTTCTACTCTTAGTTATGTATGTTGATGATTTGTTGATCACCGGTTGTTCGACTTCAACAATTTCTGTAGTCAAGAGGATTCTACATGACAAGTTTTTGATGACGGACATGGGTCCACTACACTTCTTCCTTGGACTCGAGATCAGTCAGGATGCATCAAGCATCAAAATGTCTCAGGCCAAGTATGCACGAGATCTTATTGAGATATTTCTCATGAAAGATTGCAATTCTACTGATGGAGGTGGATATCGGTGGCCACCCACCTTTTCCAATTGGCTCAAAATAGTTTTCTGGCAATTTTGGTAATTTACTATTTTTAGCAGTTTTTCACTTACGGAGCCGTTTTGAGGCCCTAAACGATGTTTTTTGGGAAAACGAGGAGAAGTATGGAAATGTATTCGATATTTCCCCTTATATGAATCTCCTCGATGATACGTTTCCAACAAGCCATCATACGCCTAAAATAGAGATCGTATGCAAAAGTTACGACCCTGGGAAGTTGATGTACTAACTTACCCAAATGGGGCCCACATGACTTTTGGCGCTTCATCTCCTAGGGTTAGGTTTTTGGATGTCTAGGGTTTTTGGCATTCATGTTTATTGTAAAAAGGCCTTCATATATTCATTGTAATCATCTTCTTGGGAATGATCACAACTGTCACATCTCTTCTCAGAGATAAGCCGCCACCATTCCAACAAGCTTGTTTCCACTGCATTTTACAGTTTCAGCTTATTTCCTTATTGAATAGAAAACCAGTTTTACTATATCTCTGTTATTTTATGTTAAGAACCTATTAATAATCTGTATTCATTTTTTTCTTCTCATAAAATCCAGATCAGTGGTATCAGAGCAGTCTGCTCCTTGTCGTCTTAATGCATGTCCCCAACGAGGTCAGAGTATAAAGAGTTGGTTCTTGAGCTTGTTTCACTTGAGGAAAAAAACTATCACATGCCCAAGATACCTCTCATGGCAGGAGAAAATAAAGATGATGGGACAAGAGATCCTTTCAAATTGTTGATTTAGGAAGCCCTCACGCAACAAAGGAACGAGATGATGGATAGTTTCGCGCAAATCCTTTAGCGACTACCAACATGCGACACATATTCTTCAAGCGAAGGCACTGCCCTCTTCAAGGTACAAATAAACTTCAATATTCCTATATTTGAAGGTAAGACAGACGCAGATGTTGTAGACAAGTGGTTGAATCTACTAGAAGGTAATTTTTCTGTCCATAACTTTTCGAATAGAAAAAATATTATTTTTGCGTTCCTTAATGTCGTTCCCCATGTCAAAGATTGGTGGGAAATTTTCTGTGAGCAAAAGGAAATAGAGGAACCCTCATTATTTACAGTCATAGCCACCTGGGAATCCTTCAGGGATGCTATTAAGGAACAATACTACCCTGTCAGAAGTTATGACGACTTGTATACCAAATGGACCACACTGCGGCAAGAAAGAGACCAAGCTGTGCCAGATTTCACAAATATCTTCCATACCTTGCGCACCAAGATGGGTATCAAATATTTGGAGTGACATATAGTGCTCAAGTATCGCGGTTCTCTGCATAGATACATCCATACCAAAATGGAATTTCTGGACATCTCATCCTTGGGCGTGACCTACTGATATGCGGTGAAAATCGAGCAGAAGCTCAAACAAAAGACGTGGCAATTTGGGCCTGGGAACCCCTCACAACAACAACCAGGAAAGGGCGGACCCAACCCATAGAAAAAAGGATAGAGAAAATATGGATAGTATCAGGACAACCAGTCCAAGCCGCAAGCAAATAAGGACACTAGAAAGACAAAGAAAGATACCAAGAAGTGGTGCGACTTCCATAAGAGCCCTTGGCATAACACTGTTGACTGCTGCTCAAAGTAGTCACTGGTGGCCAAAGTGAAAGCCTCTGAATCAGATGCGGGTTTTGACTCTGAACTAGAATCAGAAAGGGGAAGATGGATCATTGATGCGAAACCCAGTGCCACTGTTGCTACCACCAAGATCCAACCTGGTGAACCAGACGAGCCAGAAGAAGGAGAACGCCTCTTCCATTCACAGATGTGGGTAAAAGGCACCCCGCTGCACTTCATTGTTGATAGTGGTAGAAAAAATAATCTCATCTCAACAAAGGTATTTAAGCAGCTGGCCCTACCGACAACACCGCACCCGCAACCCTACACCATTGGATGGCTCCACCAAGGAAGCTATCTCCGCGTCAGCCAATAGTGTCCATTGTCATACGACATCAAGCCCTTCAAAGATGAGGTATTGTGTGATGTTACTCCTCTCAAAGTTTGTGATGTTCTTTTTGGCCAACCTTATTTATGGAAATGTTGTGTTGTATATGAGTCTAGGCCTCGTAGTGTTATTCTTACTTTGAACATGAAATTGTACAGGATACCCGAGGCAGTCCCACCTAGTGCTATTTACTTGATCTCTGCTAAGAAATGCAGGAAGGTCATCTCTTAGATGGGGAAGTTTGTCTTCTTCGTAATTTGCTCTCAGAATAAGTGAAAGATCACAACCACATCCAGGGTCTCTGTGGCCAACCTCTCCACACATCAGAAGTAAGTAGATAAGGTTGTTGAATAATACTCTAATATATTCTCCTCACCTAATGGGGTACCTCTTCACTTCCAGGTCAAGCACCCCATCTATCTGACCCCCGACACATCACTGCCCAATGGGCCAGTCTATCACTGCTCCGTGTTAGAGAATGAGGATATCAAGTGACAGATCCAAGAACTGCTCCACAAGGGGCACATCCATCCCATCTCATCACCTTGCGAGAGCCCAATCGTGCTGGTATAGAAGAAAGATGGAACCTAGCAACTCTGCATTGATTACCGGGCTCTGAATAAAATCATAGTCAGAAACTGGTACTTGATTCCCTGAATAGACGACCTCCTTGATCAACTCACGGGGCCCAAATACTTCAGTAAGATTGATCTGAAGTCTAGCTACCACTAGGTCCCGATAGAACAGACAAATGTATGGAAGACCGCCTTCAAGTCAAAGGAAGGCCTTTTTGAATGGTTGGGCATGCCCTTTGGTTTGACAAATTCTCCAGCCACTTTCATGAGGATGATGGACGATATCCCATGACTATTCACAATTACTTTTGTAGTGGTGTATTTGGATGACATTCTCATTTACAAAAAGACTTGGGTCGAACACTTGCAGCATATTCAGCAGGTTCTGCACACCCTGCAACAACACAAGCTATACACCAACTTGGAAAAATGATCCTTCAACATGGGCAGGGTCCATTACCTGGGCTACATCATTGATCAACATGGTGTACATGTGGATCTAGCCAAGATCCAAGTCATCTGTGACTAGCCAGCCCCAACCACACTCATTGAGTTATGGAACTTCTTTGGCCTTGCGAATTTCTACCATAGGTTCGTGTTTGGATTCTCGCATATTACATGGGCCCTCAGCCAAATAACCAGTGGTGGTGGTAAGGCTAAATTTGCGTGGGGCCAGTCCCAACAACAAGCATTCGATGATTTGAAGCAACGATTGTGCTCAGCCCTAGTAATTTTACTACTAGACCTGCAACAACCCTTTGATATCGAGACAGATGCTTCATACTATGCTATGGGCGCTGTTCTCACTCAACACAACCACCCCATGGCCTATCATAGCGAGACACTATCAGATGTTGTCTGTAAGTACCCTAATTATGACAAAGAAATGTACTCCATTGTGAAAGCCTGCCGGTAGTGGATACATTACATTCTTGGGAAGGAGACAGTCATCCACACTGATCATAAACCCTTGCAGTTCATGCAGACACAAGGAAAATTTCAGAATGATCGCCATCAAAAGTGGTACACATACTTGCATCAATTCCACCTCAACATCAAGTATAAAACATGAAGCACCATTTGCGTCACTGATTGCCTCAGTAGACCACTAGTCGCGACACTCACCATGGTACTAGACTCTTGCGGCCATGATATCTCTGGATGGCCCCAACTCTATGAGACAGACCCAGACTTTGCCACCACCTACCAAATGTTGGGTGCAAATGCAATTGTCGATAATTTCCATCTTCGGGATGGGTTGTTGTGTCGTCTGGGCCATATCTGTGTTCCATTAAGCGAGCGAGAAAATCTGATATGGGAATCCCACTACAGTCGGGTGGTAGGACACTTCGGCGTCGAAAATGTAGTGCCGATGCAACATAAACATTTCTTCTGGCCGAAACTTCGATAGGATGTCAAAGAGTATATCAGGTCCTGCACTGCCTGTGTTATTGCTAAACTGGCCACTAAGAAACAGGGCCTATACACCCCTCTTCCTACTCCTAGCAGGCCACAAGAATCCATCTCAATGGACTACATGTCGGGCCTCCCGTCCACCAAGCGGGGAAATGATTGTGTTTTTGTGGTTGTTGATCGCTTTTCTAAGATGGCGATTATGGTTCCTTGCAAGAAGAATATCACAGTAGAGGCCACTGCCAAGATCTTCTTTGAACGAGTCTGGGTACATTTTGGAATTCCACAAACCATTGTCTCAGATCGAGATAGTCGATTTCTCAACACATTCTAGTCGAGCCTCTGGTCACTGCTGGACACCAAGGTCACCAAATCCACGACTTTCCACCCCCAGATAGATGGCCAAACCGAGGTCATAAATCGAATGATTGTGCATATCCTTTGCATGTATAATTTAAAGCAACCTCGTACATGGGATGAGATCCTTCCTGATGTCCAATATATCTACAACCGAGCCGTGCATAGCTCAACCGATCACAACCCCTTTCAGGTGGGGTTGGGATTCCAACCATTGGGTTCCATAGATGTTGCACTTCCCCTTGTGGTCACCTTGACTGACTCATCTCCTGCTCCAACTGAAGCTGATAAAGCCACCTGGTTCATTGAGTGGATCCAACACATCTACCAACAAGTTCAGGATATCCTACATAATTCCAATGACAACTACAAGTAGGGCCATGATCAACATCGGGTGCCACATAAGTTTTAGGTGGCGGCAAATTTTTGTTGCACTTGCAAAAAGAAAGCCTTACAGGACCCCATCAAAATATTTTCCCACTCTGTTATGGTCCATACACCATAACCAAGGCCGTGGGGGATAATTCTTTTGAGCTCAACATTCCTCCTTTCCATGGCCTTCACCCAGTGTTCAATGTGGATCTCCTTCTCCCTTATTTCCCACCATTATTGGACACCTCAGAAGTAGCAGAACATCTAACACCAACATAGCTCAATCTCAAATTCATACAATAGGAATTTAGTGATCATATTGTGGACACACAAATGAAGGGCATTCAACAACAAAGGATCCAACTTTATTGAGTCGTCAAAGTAGGGCAACTCCTGCACCAAGGCAAGTGACTCACTTGGGGCCAAATTCAACAGAAATTTCCTCATGTGATGGGGGAACTCAAAACAATGGAGAACATTTCTTCCTAAGGAGGGAGGATTGATCCAGGTGCATATCGGTGGTCGCCCACCTTTTCCAATTGGCTCAAAACAATTTTCTGGCAATTTTGGCAATTTACTATTTTTAGCAGTTTTTCACTTCCGAAGCCGTTTTGTGGCCCTAAATGATGTTTTTTTGGATAAAGAGAAGAAATATCAAAGTTTCTTTGATACTTCCCCTAAAATGAATCTCCTCGAAGATACCTTTCCAACGGGCTATCATACACCTAAAACAAATATCGTATGCAAAAGTTACGACCCCAGGAAGTTTATGTACTAACTTACCCAAATGGGGCCCACATGACTTTTGGCTCTTCATCTCCTAGGGTTAGGTTTTTGGATGTATAGGGTTTTTAGCATTCCTTTTTATTGTAAAAAGTCCTTCAGAGCCTCATTGTAATCATCTTCTTGTGAGTGAGTGCAACCGTCACATCTCTTCTCAGAGATAAGCCGCCACCATTCCAGCAAGCTGGTTTCCACTACATTTTACAGTTTCAACTTATTTCCTTATTGAATAGAAAACCAATTTTATTGTATCTTTGTTATTTTGTGTTAAGAACCTATTAATAATATGTATTCATTTCATTCTTCTCATAAAATATGGATCATCTACTCCGACGCCTTTCTTATCAGGAGTCAAACATGAGGATGGCAGGGAGACTCCACTAGTTGACAACACACTGTACAAACATCTTGTCGGGAGCTTGTTGTATCTCACACACTCCAAACTAGATCTGTCCTATGCATTTGGTGTAGTTTTCAGGTTCATGCAGGAGCCACATGAGCTACATTGGAAGGCTGCAAAGTTTATCATTCGATACATACAGGGCACCATCACCTTTGGGATTCATTATGCATCAGAATCTACATTAGACCTCATCGGGTTTACTGATTTCGACTGGTCTGGCAATAGCACTGATCGCAAGTCCACATCTGGTTACTCACTCAGTCTTGGTTCTGGGCCTATCTGTTGGTCGAGCAAGAACCAAGCTACCATTTCTCTATTTTTCCC
Source organism: Picea engelmannii (assembly GCA_009831015.1). Classification (NCBI taxonomy): domain Eukaryota; kingdom Viridiplantae; phylum Streptophyta; class Pinopsida; order Pinales; family Pinaceae; genus Picea; species Picea engelmannii. The sequence continues at coordinate 145,749 of ML787587.1, read as the reverse complement.
TCTTTCCTCACTTTATTTCAGTGTATCTTTTGTATTTGAGTACCTAACATGGCCTTGTTGCCTGGACCCATTCTTTATTTTCACCATAGTGATGTTCAGGGGGGGTGTTGGAGTTAATTCACACACACCTAGGATTTATTTTCCTAAGGTTTTCCTTGTTTATTATTCATAAGTATTCATTATCCAATCTCCTATATTTTAGGGGAGAATATTCCACCTGGAGAATATTCTCTTTCGGTTGACACTTCATTTTGACTAGTTGAGTTGAGTCTAGATGCTACATTGGTTTTATCACCATGCAAAATTGGGATCATCACCATGCTAATGCACACTTTCCTTGGAATCATCACCATACTGGTGCATTACCCTTTATTCCTTGATCTACTCCTCACTACACTATGTTTCAGTCAGCTAACTGAAGACTAGTTGACTAGTTAACTCAGCTAGGTGGAAGGTCACTCTCGTAATTGCCTGAGAAACTAGACTAGGTGGAAGTTCACTCCCGTAAATGCCGGTGTGTGTCCAGATCACTCTAGACCACCACTATGGCATATTGGTTATCCTCCAGTGCACATTGGTTGAGTTATACATAGTATATCATGTATACATTATTCATTATTCACAACGGTTAATGAGAATTCTTCCATTCTTTCTCTCCTTCTTCTTCTTTCTCAAATTGTCTCTGCAAATATGTGTATTATTGTTTATGTAGATCTATTCTGTGCAGTTTTAACACATTTATAGTTACTCCCTTTCATTTTCTCACTTTTTCAATCAACACAGCCCCCTCAGATATCCCAGAACCCTTATTCACCCCCTGCTCATTGACAATTATTAAATGAATTATATGGATTGGATTGCATGGGTCTAATGTAATTGTTGAGACAAAATTTGTTTCATATTAAGAGATGTCATGTATGGTTTGTTTACAAAGCTATTTGCTAATAAGCGTTGCATACATGATTCGATTCTTCAGCAGAGGAAGCCATGGTCGAAATAACAGGGGCAGAGGGAATTGGAACAGAGGGCCTAGAAGGCCAAGATTCTTGATACATTTTGATGCAGATCCACAAGAGTTAAACCAACTCTTCCAAGATGGATTTTTCAATTGGATTGGACAAGGGGTAGTCCAACCTAGACTAGAGAGGCCTCCCTTCCAACCCTAACATGGCCCTGGTATCCCTGTGTCCCCTCATGTTTCTTTGCGACCTGAAGTTCCTGAGAATGATGGATGGCATGAGATTGTTCACCCAACAGTCTCCCAACATCGTGGCTGGCCAAATTTGTCTCTACCTACTGCTCCTCCACCTGTTAACTCAAATGTCTAGATTTCCCCTGCACACTCACCTGTACAGTCCTCCCATGCAAGAAAAAGACTCAAGACCGAAGCCCACCATATATATGATAAAGGAAAGGATTTGTTGCCCCCTCCTCCCCCTCAAGTGATTCAACCAAATAAGTTTCATCCCACATGCACTTGAGAGATGACTATTCTAACTCAAAGAAGTCAAAAGGAGATAACAACAAAAAAGGGAAAATTGCCTCTCAAAGTGGCAAATATGGTTTTTGAGTATATTTTATTATTGTTTTATTAAGAACAATGGACTGTTGAAGTTTTTGGACAACATACTATTTTTGGATATTCTAGTTATTATGTGTTTGGATATGATTTGAAATATCATTGATATTTAATTTTCAAATGATGAAAATGATTATGGGAGCCATAAGGAGGGATGTGTCTGATTTATTGTCTAGTTATGTTTATTTTTGTTAAAGAAATCAAAGGGAGTTATAAGGGGTCCCACCTACTAGTTATTATTTATTAAAAGACTCTTATTATTAGTATTATATTAATTCTTCCTCTAAACTAAAAGTTAGTTGGGTTTTTGTTAACTTAACTAAATGAAGTGGTTGAACTACTTCAAATAATTTGGAATGTATAAAAGCTAAAGGAAGAGGAAGAGAAGGGGGGGCGAAATACTAAGGTTTGGAAGGGGAGAATAGAAGGAGAAAGCATACTAAGGTTTGCTCTCGATTTTTATTGAGATAGCTCAGTTTTCATTCATTCTTCAATTCATTAAAAACCTAATTCTCTTTTATGACAATAGGGTCCTATTGTAGACATCAAGATTCAAAGCTGAATTACATCATTCAGACACTTGTTTTCAAAGTTGTTGATCTATCTTTGATAGTCTGTGTAGACTTGTTTTTTTATGAGTTAAATTTCATGACTGATAAAGGATATTATGCAGAGTCGAGTGGGCTGCAATCTATGGCAAGTTGATTCAAATTTTAAAGTTCAGTTTTTACTTCCCATCAGAGTCTTTTTGTATGGTTTTCATCGGGGATATCTAAGTTTGAATTTGGTCCAAACTCCCTCAGGGATTTTTGTAAAGAGAATGACTCTTTTGATTTCTTGGAATGAAATAAGCGATTGATTTTATGTCTCATCTATGTTGATATGTGACTTGGTATTTTTTCTTTTGTCTACACATTTACCTTTTTCATCTGTATTATTCAGAAAATGGTATAAAAATGTTATACTTTTTGCAACAATATTTTATTAAAAAATAAGCCTAACCCTTGTAATTAATACCTGTGGATTGGGAAACATTTTTTGAGGCTATAAACATAGGGTAGCATTCCCAACTATCTTTCATTAGCCAAGCAAGATTCTAAAATGCTTGAGTAAGATAATTGCATATCTTTCCCTCAACAATCACCATCAATCGCCCTTTCGAGGGAGGTCCTTTTGGACTATACCAAGCTTGTCTCAAAAGTGCTCAAAATTTACATGAGACAGAGGCTTGGTCAACACATCTGTAACCTACTCATCTGTGCTAACATATTGGAGCTTTACGACTCCTCTCTGCACCATATCACAGATGTAGTGATACAAGATTTCTATGTGTTTTAACTTGTCATGGAACACATGGTTCTTTGTCATCTTTATGCAGCTTTGGTTATTACACAGAATCACGGTTGCTTCCATCTCCAGATCAAATATACCCATCAACAACTTCCGAAGCCATATGGCTTCACAACTGATGTAACATGCAACAATGTATTATGCTTATACCGTGCTGAGAGAAATATTTGATTGCTTCCTACTCTTCCATGAAGTCATGGCTGATCCCAGATGAAAACAACATCTTGAAGTGCTCTTTATGTTAGAAACACTTCCAACCCAATTTGAATCGGTATAACCAATTAGTCTGAAGTCTTGATCTCCATTATAGAAGAGACCAAAGTCCAACGTACCCTTAAGGTATCTCATCACATGTTTTGTAGCAACAAGGTGAACATGTCTGGGCTCTACCAGATACTGACTCAAGGTGTTCACAACAAAACATATATCTGGCCTGGTGTTCGTCAGATACATCAATGATCCAATGATTTGTTTGTACATTGTAGCATCAACCAATTCTGACGAAGTATCAACCAAGAGCTTCAACTTTGTTTCCATGGGAGTGTTCATGGACTTACACTCCAACTTATCAAACCTCTTCAATATTTCAACAATATACTTCCCTTGGTTAAGAAAGATCTTCTCTAGGCTTTGAAAAAAATTCAAGACCTAGGAAATAATGCATCAGGCCTAGGTATTTCATCTCAAATTTTGCAATGAGCTTCTTCTTACAATCGGTGATGAGATTTTCTTCTCCCTAATTTTCTTGTACGACAACAGTGACGTTTTTGTTTATCTAATGAAAGGTGCTCTTTTCAACTTAGCTCTGATACCATGTTAAGTTTTGAGCCATTATTAGTTTTATTTTCAATTTACTAGATAACAATAACATAGGTAGGATCAATGAGAGAAACACAATCACAAGATACACAACATTTATCCTGGAAAACCCTCATGGGGGAGAAAACCCAACAAAAACTTCCTTAATATAGATAGCCAATACAATAAACCAAAACACTAGAGAATATCCAACACTGAGAAATGCACCTCTCTCTTCCTTCTTCTCCCAACCCCATATCTCCAAACTTGTGCACTTGATGAGTGAATGAGTGAGTGTAATAATGAGGCGCTAGCCCCCTTTATTTATACTAACATGCAGGTGTTGAAAAGGTGTCTCTTCATTAGGAAGAGCCGACTTCTCTTCTTAGTGGTTAAAATCACTTTAATTAGGCCCGAGGGATGACTTCTTAATTAACATAACATATTTAAGGTTTGACCAATCCAAAAAAGGGGATTTGGTCAAGTACAATGCCCGACATGATCAATCCACAAAAGGGGATTCATATTATGGATAATAACTCAATAATAAATAGGATACTCTTTGCGGTTACAATATTTCAACAGGAAACAACGTTGTGTCTACTATAGATCACCTAAATACTTTCGAGAATATGTTGAGGAATCATACAAGGGTAAATCATTTGGATGTAAAATTGAAATTATTTTCCCTCTCCCTTGAAGAAGATGCTTTAGACTGGCTCGTGGATTTTCCTACAGATGGCATTAGCAAATTTGAACAAATGGAAAACCTATTTTTGGAAAAATGGGGGGTGAAGCGTGACAATAGATACTTGTTATCTACCCTTAGAACAACCAAAAGGAATGGGAATAAGACGATGGTATAATTCAACAAGATATTTAACGTGATTTTCCCAAGACTCCACCAAAACATCAAACCCCTTGAGCCAACCATCCTTGTTTACTACCTTGTTTCTTTTGAGGGAGAGTTAGATTTTCACTTGAGGAAACAAGACCTTTCGAACCTTGGATCCACCAAGAAAGCAACAATTAATATTGAGAGGAACATGAGTGTGGCTAGTAAGGTGAGTCCATGTGAATCAACCAAGTTCATCTAGGGCTCCCACAACCTAGAGTTAGACTAAAAAATCCATTGTGAATACTGTTGACCCATCCCTTGACCACATGGCAACTTTGATTGATGCTATAAAAAACATGGAAACCAAATTCACACAACAAAACCAAACATTGTAGGATAGGATTATTCAATTAGAAAGCTAGACTCAACCAAGTAGGTATCCATCTAAGGGGAATGGTGGATGGGATAGGCCAAGACCTCCTTAGAATCCAAATATCAATAGAAATCAAAGAGTTTTGGTTCCCCTCAACACCAAAAATATAATGGATAATGAGACATTACCATGGTGTAACCCTTGTGAGAAATCTCATGGCCAAGGCACTTTCATATATGAAAGAGAGGTTATCCAACATGTAGGAAAAGAAAATAGAGAGGAGTTAGGAGGAACTAAAGTGAACAACTATGTGGAAAATTGGATCGACACTATAAACATTGTTACAAGATACAATGTGTTTGGGGAGAAAATGAAAGAGGAACTTGAGAGAAAGGGTGGATCATATACCAAAGAAGAGGAAATATACCCCAATAAGAAGCCAACCCCCCACAACAAACTTGAGGAACTTTCAAGAGTATTCAACCAACACAACCAATTGAGGTCCCTAGTGAGATTCCAACAACAAGCCCTGTTGAGAATATAGATGAGGAAATGAATTTGGATTTAGTGCAATACTTATGAAGAGGCCACATTTTTGTCCCATTGGTTGAAATCATGAACATCCCAACCCAAAGGGATAAGGTCAAGAAATTATTTGGATTTGATCAATTAGGTTACTCTCCTCTAGTGTTACAAATGATTAATCAAGGAAAGAGGAAAGGAGTTCATGACCCATTTTACATGGCCCTTCTAGTAAATGATCTTTGCTACACAAATGTATGTTAGATTTAGGGGAAACAACCAACATCATGTCATTAAAGGTAATGATACAATTAGGCCTTATGATCACTAGGCCATACAAAAATGTATGTACCATGGATTACAAGGCAATCAATGTGTTTGGATTAATTAAATAATTGCATGTTATATTGGTGGTGTATCCTAACATCTCGATTTTAATGGAGGTTGTAATTATTGATGTTCCATATGCATGGAGCATGTTGTTGTCTCATAAGTGGGCAACAAATTTGGGTGGTTCATTGCAAATGGATCTATCAATTGCAACTATCCCAACTTGCGAAGGCACTTATGTCACTTTGTATTGTGAACAATTTATAATATTTCATGTACATGATCCCAATGAACCCGTGAATGAATTTGTTTGGATATTAGATGATAACATCAGTGATTATGCAATCCTCTCACATTCATTGTCCCCCAATATCAAGGAAGAAGAAGTAGAAAGAACAAAAGATGACATTTGGAAGATGCATTTTGATGGGGCACATTCTTAGTCATGTATTAGTGTTGGGATTGTTTTCATTTCACCACAGGGTGATGTGATAAATTTTTCCTATAGACTTGATTTTATGGCTATGAATAACATTGTAGAATATGAAGCATTACTTCTGGGATTAAAATTGGCTTTAGAAACGAGCATAAAGGTATTGCAAGTAATTGGCGACTCTGATTTCATAGTATTTCAAGTAAAAGACCAATATGTTGCAAAGAATGAGGGATTGAAAAGGTATAGACATGTAATTTGGGGCATGGTAAAATATTTTGTCGTGTGTTTCAAAAAATGTTTTTCCAAGAGAGTAGAATTCCTAAGACAATTCTCTAGCTGTAGTCATGACTAATTCCCAAACTTGTGAAATCCCCACCTCAGGAAAAGATAAAATGGATATCGTTTATAGGCTATACATCCCGAATAATGCAGAACATTGGAAAATCTTCCAAGATGATTCCCAAGTAGAAAGATTCATGAACAACTTGGGAGAATTTGATGATATTAAGTTGGATTGGCAAGGTTAGGATAGTTTATATGGTGATTTCGAACTAGTTGTGTTGGAAGAAGGCTATAGGATCCCCAATAGTTTGGTAACTTTGGAAATTTTTTTCAATTGACACGATAGGTACAAACAAATGGAAGAAGTTAAAGAGGCTCAAGAAAACATAGAAGTGAACATTGGGTCAAAAGCTAATCCCAAGTTTATTAAAATTGGAAAGGGAACAACTATGGAGGAAATGAAATGAATAGATATTTTGATGTGTGAATACGTGGATGTGTTTGCATGGCCATATGATGAATTGAAGGCTTATAAAGGTGAAGTCATTCAACACACCATCCCATTTCAAGAAGATGCAAATCCCTTTAGACAAAATTTGAGAAGAATTAGCCCCAAGATCTCGCCCCTTATGAGGAAAGAACTTGAAAATATGTTTGAGGTGAAAATGATTTCTCCTACCCGACATTTGTCAATGTTATCCAATTTGGTGGTTGTAAGAATAAAACTGGTGCAATCAAATTATGTGTTGATTTTAGAAATCTCAACCAATTATCTCTCAAAGACAATTACATTTTTCCCAACATGGAGACTTTACTACAAAGGATAATGGGGTTAGGTATATTATTTTTGGCATAGGGGAAGATCCAGGGTTCAACGCTTCAACAACGCACCAACAAAACCCTAACTACTGGCCCTTTTGACAACACCTGTGAAGTAGATGAAGTCTCACTCGAGGTAGAGGCAGGGGTGGTTGCAGGAATCAAGTATCTACAACCTAGTTGGGACACAGATCTGTGATCACAGTACTTAAAAAAGCACTTAGAAGTTAACATTCATTAATGTTTAACTCTTATCCACTTCACAGGAGAAAACTCTAATTACAAAACAACACAACATTCAACAAGATCTAACACATCCAAGCACTTAGCATATAGAAATAGATCAGATCTAGCATTCATTCACATCACTAAGCACTAAGATACTATATCAGATGCATCTAACATATATTGATACACTAAGCATAACTCAAATAACAACCATAATGCACAAAGCAACCACAACACATAATATATGTGGTTCACCCCCAACATGGGGCTACATCCACCGACTCTTCTTCTCTTTATTATATTTGTTCAATGCACAGAGCCACAAGACCCACTCCACATAGGACAGGAGATCTGTGCGCACCTTGCCAGATCCTCCTTCCTCGAGTTAGGTCACAACACAAATACTTCTTACACAATTTGCACACCGGCTTCTTAGAATCACTTGCACTTAGCTCTTCAAGTCTTAAAACATAGTATGCAAAAATCTTCTAGCTTCGCACTAAGCCACAAACATTCACTACTACTACTTCACTACTACATTCTTACATCGCATATATATCTATTTATACATTGCAAATGGGGCCTAAACATGGGTAAACCCATGGTCCGACATCCCATACCCGTTACATAAACCCTAAACCCAAAATTCCCTAAAAAGGGGCCAATATCCCGCGATCTCTGCTTCACTTTGCGCTCCACCTTCGACTAGCCTGTCGAAGTCCCAAAAATGGTCAAACATGATCAAGGATCTCCAAAACTTGGTCAAGGGCCAACAAGCCCCCAAAACTCACCTGTGACTCGTCCCGAGTCACTATGATCTGGGTAACTCTGCCTTGAAGGCCTCGAGCTTGGCTCAATCTACCTTGACCTGTTGCTTTGCCAGAGCCTCCTGCTCGGCGAACTCCTGAAGAACCTTCTCCGTCACAGGTCCTTTCGAGCGTTGTTCTACTATGGTGACCACTTGTTCTAGTTTTGCACCTTGTCCTTCAATCTCCTCAAAAAGTGTGCAAGCTTCGACCTGCATTGGCTGGAGATTTTGAGTCACTTCCATGACTTTAGTCTTGATGACATGGACCTGCTACTGAACCATGCATTGTTCTTGGGACCTTTTCATCCTCTCGACCAGTGATAGTAGCTTCAACTGTGCTTGCACTATTGCTACCTGCTGCTTTGCCTCATGAAGTTGTGACTCCAGTGTCCTTAGTTTAGGTTCCTCTACAAGGTGCTCGTAGGTCTATGCACTTCGACTACTGAGCTGTTTTCATTCTAAGGCCAATGCCTTGATTCTCTGGACTATGCTTTGGGTAGTTTCTTCCCTTTGGTCTCGCACTTCCTGTAGAGTGCTTGGCACTACTTGTGATTCTAGTTATGCTACTCTTTGTTGGAGCTACTGAATGGATTTAACAAGCTTCCCCACTTGCCTCTCAGTGGATTCTTCTTCCCTCTTTTCTCAGCCTGTCACAGAGTGAAGTGCTCTGGTGACTACTTCTTTAACTCCCATCTGCTCTGCGAGTAGCTTTTATTTCTCCTTCTGGATATGCGCTCTTTCCTCTGCAAACTTTTCTTGGAGGTCATATTTTTCTTGTTGGGAAACCTGACTTTTCTCTATGGCTTCCTATTTTGCTTGCTTTAATGCCTCTGTGGCCTGATCGTTTTCTTCCTGGACATGACAAAGGTTAGCTTCTGTCGAGTTTGCTAATCTGTGTAGTTGGGAAGGCTCATCTCCCAACTTTGCTCCTTCTGATGACGGTGGCGCAGTAGACATTGTGCGACTGGAGTAGAGGGATTGTTGTACCCCTTTCAACTCTATTGCAATCCTATCATACATGGTCTCTTGTTTTTCTTCATTTCATTGTAGAATGTCTTCTGAGGTATCCGATACAATGACGATGATGAGGTCAATGTCATCCACTATTAGCATAATATGAAATGGAGGTTTATTGGATTTTGACTTCTTCCACGATGTAGGTTTCTTGGGAGAAACATTTCTTTTCTTGGATGTCTCAGCTTCATCAAGGGGGCCCCTAGGTGGTGTTACTTCTCCCTGCTCCGGTTTGTCTTCTTTCCCATCGTTCTCTTCCTTGTCTACTTCATCACCTCCTCCCTCTCCAGGTGAATCTGAAGAAATCTTTTTCGATGCATTGTTCAACTCCTGTACCTCTTCCTTCTTTTTCCTTCTTCTACTACTGGGTGCATCATATCCTTCGCAAGTGACCACAGGGATGCCGATGAGGTCGAGGTTAGACAGTTCTACCTGGTCGACTAGTATAAGGAAATATGTGGGCCATTCCTTAGTTATTTCTTCCATCTCCTCCTCAATGAGATTATAGTAGGACTGAAGCTCTTCTTTATGTTCGTCTCCTCACACAGTGATATAAATAAAATGTATATCTACATGGAACTTCACAAATGGCCTGAACTTGTGTAGGGTGTTCGATGTCATACGAGGGAAAGACTCAATATCCCTCTTCAACTACAGGTAATAGGGGTGGAACACTATGTTTGATTTCCATTTCTTAGCCATGTCGCTCGAGAACCAGAGCGTAGTGAACTTCACAGCAAGGGGTTCATACGGCTCAATCTCAGGGAAGGTCACTCCTTTCGGCATCTCCCAAGCAATGAAGGTGATGAGGATCACCAACCAACTGAAATGGAACTCATAGCCCTGATCCTGAGATTCACAACTGTCTTTCTATAACTGGTTGACGAGGTAGGTCACCTAGTTCATTTGTAGTCCTTCAACGCGTTTTCCTGTGAGGTCAACAATGAACCCCGTGACCTGCGTGGGTTTGTTATTCCTTACTATCTTACCAGTGATAAACTGGTAGGCTAAGAACACTGCGCCATTCTAGATGGACGCTACCTTGTAGCCTCACTTACCCTTCTCTACATCGCCACAGGTGTCTTTGATTCTCTACGCCAGAGAGCGATCTGGAACCTTCCTCGGATAAAAGTCTTGTGGGTCTGGTCCTTGCATGCTTAATCCGATGATTCGATGGATCAACGCCGGATCTACAGTGATGCGTCTATCCAACCACAAATAACCTCCATGGAAGCAAGGCAACAGGCGTTTAACACACATGTCCATTATTTGATGCCTTCCAAATTGGGGTATCTTCATTACGTTCAGGATGGTGGACCTTGTGATGTCCATGGTCCATGAATGGGGGATTATCTTCGACTTTGTCCCCTTTTTCTTGGTCAAATACTTATGTGGGTTGAGCAAGCCATAGTTATTGCAATCTCCCAAGTTCAGGTCACTGATCTTCAATGTCATAATCTGTCCCAACTGTAGTCCAACTACGCATATCCTCTTCGAGAGGTATGCAGTGGTCAAGGTGTAGTCGAAGTCCCTCGGGACATTGTCATGACTAACCACGCTAGCCAGAGGCAGGATATAGTTGGGCATGATATATGGGATGAGCTTCACATTCGCCAAGTCATCACAATCCTTGCTACATTTCTCAGCAACGGGTCGTCTAGATCAATGCTGCATAGTCGACGAGGATGCTTGCAATCCTCACATTGATGAAGATTGTATGCCTGCAGACATCACCTTTTCATCCATGAGGTCTATTAGGATCTCTTCAATGAAATTTTAGACTGTGATAATGTCAACTGACATACACGCTTGAGATCAGATATCTCAGGTCAATGAGAAAACACTAAATGAAACAGAACGAGTGCCTAGCTCTCAATAAGCACTGCACAAAAGCAACTAGTTCTCTGTGGGCTCAGATAATAACAATTGGAAAAAGTGTTCTCGGTGCAACACTCGATGGGATAAATAGAAAAATTCGTAATAAAATTTTCCAATGGGCATGAACACCTCAATTGATGCAATTCCATCCGTTATGGCACGGTCCCAATGGTCCAATGGTGAACGTTTCGACAATAACTGCGTTTCTAGCTGTTCTGGAGCATCATTCTAATGGCCGGGATGCCTCCAATGGTCATATCGCTTCGTCATGGTGAAGTGCTAATCTGTGCCATTCTGATATCTCGATGAAGTTCTAGTTCTGCAAACCTTCCTTCTGCAAAGTCCTCTCTGGAACTTCCTGTAATTTTTCTAACTTTGCTTTCTTCTTGCTGATCTTTCTGGCTTTCTTTCCTGTGATTTGAGTCACTGGTTTCCTATTATTGTTCTTATCTCCTCTTAGCATAGTAACTTCACACTGTGGAGGGTCTTTCATAGGGTTCGAGGGTAATACTTCTTCTCTTTCTGGGGCAGGTGCTCTACTCTCCTGTATGGACAAGGGTTTCAAGTCTTCCTGTGTTCTTTCAACTTCGACAGCTAGGTCTCTGGTCCTTAGTAGCTTTGAATTGTCCTCTTATTCTTCTATTAGACATGCTATTCTCCTAGCCTTGAAATCTCTTAGTTCTTGCTTTTTCTGTTCTAGAGATTCCTCTTCTTGTTTCCTTCATATCTGATCTTTATCAACCCAAGTTTTTCCTAGAAAAATAGAAAATGGGGCGCTGTTCTCAACAAACTTAACGACCTCAAATTCTTCTTCTGTCGAATTTTCATGAGCACTCATAGGTACATGGGTAATTATTCAACATAGGGTTATCATCTTCCCTTTAAACAATCCTATTCTTCCCAATGAAGGAACCACAACAGGATTTCCCAAAATTTCCCAAGTTCGTTCTATCATGATATTCACCTGTGTTTCCTCATCCAGGACACAGTCTATGTCGAAGTATCCTATTCTTGTTTCTATGCACTCCTTCTCTTTTAAGACCTTTGATAAGTTGATGTCTCTGTGATCATTCGGGGTTTCTTTCATCTGCAATAATACAATCTCTGATTCTTTCTGGTTCTTGAGCATATTCATAGTCTCTTGTCCTTCCTCATGGGATTCTTGTCTCATGTTCATATTTTCAACTTTAGAAATCATTTTAGGGAAATCTAAAACTTCATGTCCAGTAGCCTTACAATAAAGGAAAATAGGAACTCGACCAGGGCATTCCTTAGCAAGATGTCCCGGTCTTCTGCAATTATAACAAAGAGTCAATCCTCTCTTTCTCTTAAATGATCCCCAACTTTTCTTGTACTACGCACTGGGATCATAGTGGTGAACCTATAAAAAATTATTTCTAGGATCCTACATCCACTTGTTAGTCCAAACATTCTTTCTATGCATAGGAATAACATATCTTTCACTAGTTCTATCAGATCTATTCATATCAAATCTTCTTTCTTCTAGTTGTGCCCTAGTTTTCAAACTAGGACAAAATCTATCAAACATACCTAGATCCATTCTTTCGAAACATAAATTTTCACTTATCTTACCTTTATCAGAGCACAAATCTTTAATATCTTACCTCTTTTCTTCAGATCGAGCTTCTTTTCTTAGCAAAGAGCTTCACAAGTCAAGTAGAGTACTACGCACTAAAGCAACAAATCTATGCACATAACTTTCTCTTTTCTTCAGTTCCCAACAATCATAGTTTTAGGTCTCGACAACAGAACCATTTGTTGGCACAGGGGCAGACCCAGGGTTCAATGCTTCAACAATGCACCAACAAAACCCTAACTACCGGGCCTTTCGGCAACACCTGCGAAGAAGATGAAGTCTCACCCAAGGTAGAGGCAGCGGTGGTTGCAGGACTCAAGTGTCTACAACCTAGCTAGGACATAGATATGTGATCATAGTACTTAAAATATCACTTAGTAGTTAAAATTCATTAATATTTAACTCTTATCCACTTCGCAGGAGAAAACCCTAATTACAGAACAACACAGTATTCAACAAGATCTAACACATCCAAGCACTTAGCATATAGAAATAGATCATATCTAGCATTCATTCGCATCACTAAGAACTAAGCTACTATATTAGATGCATCTAACATATATTACTACACTAATCATAACTCAAATAACAACCATAATGCACAAAGCAACCACAACACATAATATACGTAGTTCACCCCCAGCGTGGGACTACGTCCCCCAACTCTTCTTCTCTTTATTATCTTCGTTCAATGCACATATCCACAAGACCCACTCTGCATAGGAAAAGAGATATGCACGCACCTTGCCAAATCCTCCTTCCCCGAGTTAGGTCACAACACAAAGCCTTCTTACATAGTCTGCACACCATCTTCTTACAATCACTTGCACTTAGCTCTGCAAGTCTTAATACATAGTATGCACAAAGCCTCTAGCTCCGCACTAAGCCACAAACATTCACTACTACTACTTCACTACTACATTATTACATCACCTAGATATCTATTTATACATTGCAAATGGGGCCTAAACATGGGTAAACCCATGGGCCGACATCCCATACCCGTTACATAAACCCTAAACCCAAAATTCCCTAAAAAAGGGCCGATATCCCACGATCTTTTCTTCGACTTGCGCTCCACCTTCGAACATCCTGTTGAAGTCCCAAAAATGGTGAAACATGACCAAGGATCTCCAAAACTTGGTCAAGGGCCAACAATTCTCAATGCTTGATGGATTTTTAGGATTTAATGAAGTATTGGTTAAAAAGGAATATTGACATAAAATAACATTCACGACTCTTAGGGAGTCTGTTGAGATCAATTCCCTCTTCCAAAATTTCCCTCACCTTTTCTATTTTCCCAACTTCTTTTCTCCCCTTCTTTTCCCTCTTCTATACTTACCCATTTTCCCCTTTTCCTTTTTCCCTTCTATTCTCCCTTTCTAGTTTTATACTTAGTCATTTTTTTTAGATTGACGGGTTCCCAGGTTGGCGGACTTAATCCTCATCTCCAATTCACATTCTCACATATCGAGTCCTTCCGATCACCACATTATCCCATACTTAGTTGTTTCTACAATCACGGGTTCTAGGGTTGGCGGGGTTAAATTCTCAATTCCCATGTTCCGTGATATATGTTTTGCATCCAAAAGATCTGCGATCCACATTTTGACACCCAAACTCCTAGGTTGGAGTTATTTCACACACACCTAGGATTTATTTTTCCTTGTTTATTATTCATTATCTGGTCTCCTATATTTTAGGAAGAATATTCTCTTCAATTTTCACTTTAGTTTGACTATTTGAGTGGAGTCTAGATGATGCATTGGTTTTGTCACCATGAGACATTGGGATCATCACCAACTAATGCACATTAACCTTGGTATCATCACCAAACTAGCGCATTACCCATGATTCCCTGATATCCTCCTCACTTCACTATGTCTCAGTCAGTTAATTGAAGACTGGTAGACTAGTTAACTCAACTAGGTGGCAGTTCACTCCCATAACTGCCTGAGAGACTAGACTAGGTTGAAGTTTACTCTCGTAACTATTGGTGTGTGTCCATATCACTCTATACCACCACTATGGTGCATCAGATTCTCCTCCAGTGCACATTGGTAGAGTTATACATAGTATATCATGTGTAAATTATTCATTATTCATTACGGTTAATGAGAATTCTTCCATTCTTTCTCTCTTACTTTTTCTTTCTCAATTGATCTCTGCAAATGTGTGTGGTATTTTCTAGATAGATCTATTATGTGCAGGTTCAACACATTTACATGGTATCAGAGTAGATGAACTGCTAAGAAAAAGATACACCAAATTATTTTTGAAGGTACCAAAGATTGAAGACAATGGAAAAATGGAATTCCCAAAAGAATTCATTCTTACACCTTACAATTAATTTTCATGGAAGGAGAGAATAATCATGCATATCCGAACCAGAGGATTGTACATGTTAACCTTGAATATAGAGACAAATATGACATCATCCATAGAAAAATCCAAGTATCTAAATCGAATGGATGAAGCATTCAGAACAATTTTCAGTCTCATCTCTCCCGATCTCCTTTTTCAGAAATCTTCCTGTAAAAATCCCAATGAATCCTAGACCACCTAGGAAGGGATCTTTGGAAAATAGGATGAGATGAAGATACACATGCTTGAGGTGTAATTTCTCACATTGGATCCAAAAAGCTTCGACAATCTCCAATATTTCTTTACAAAATACAATGATTTATTGTCGCAACTCAAGGCTTGCGGAATTGATAAATATAACGAGGAGAAAAAAATGGTTCTCACCATTCTCTCCAAACTTGGTCCTGAATTCTCCATGTTCATATCCACATTCCATTTAGTCAAATTTTCCTCGAGAGCCACCTGGAAGATGCCTTCTCTTGAGGAATTTATTGAATCCCTGACACAAGAGCAAACCAAGCTCATCAACATGGGAAAAATCAAAGGCCCAAAGACGCATGCACTTACTATGCAAGATTGAAGCCATCAATATCAAAAATATAAATATAAATACAAAATGAAATCTCATGCAAATCCGAAGGAGGAAGGGTACTCAAAACCCTTCACCGATGCCTCCAGATCCAAAGATGGAAAGGGAAGAAAAGGGAAAAAATGCACATACTTCCATAAAGGATTACATCCAAAATCTGCATGCATGTGGAAAAAAATAGATCTAATGACTCAAATACTTTAGAAAAATAACCTTGGAGATCACATCCCTGAGGGTTCCAAGAGGAAGAATCCAGAAGATCAGAATCCCTAGAAAGGCAATTCTAGCCATGCGTTGATTTCCATCAACTCCTCTCTCGATGCTTGTATCGTAGATTTAGGAGCATCACATCACATGGCTGCCACAAAAGTAGTCTATTATTCATTGGATGCATGCAAAGGTCCTCCAATTTTGATGGGGGACAACTCTCTAGTTGAGGTTACCGACAAAGGAAGGATTGAACTCACCAACAAAAGCTTCGAGAATGTGCTGCACGTTCCCAAACTTTCCTTCAATATTCTCTCCGTGTATCAGATGACAAATTCCGGGACCGGAAATAAATTCATATTCACACCTAATTCAGTGGACATATATGACATGCAAACCAATTCCAGGGTTGCTACCGGTGAGGTAAATCATCAATCCAAATTGTATATATTTTCTGAATTTATTGAACGAGATTCTGCTTTATTGCTTACCCATGCTGATGGAAGTAGTAGGATATGGCACGAAAGGTTCAAGAATTTGAATTTCAGATATATGCAACAACTTAGCAAGAAAATATTGGTTGATGGTCTACCAAACATCCATTTCTCCAAAGGAATCCGTGAGGGATGTGTTCTTGGAAAACACCCTCAAGAGAAATTCGATAAAGGAAAGACTCATAGAGCTTCCTCTGCTTTAGATCTTATCCATAGTGACCTCATGGGTCATTTTACTCATCCATCAATAAGAAAATCAAGGTTTGTTCTCATTTTTGTTGATGATTTCTCACGTTTCACATGGATTTACTTTCTCAGGCAAAAATCTGAGGTATTTCAACACCTCAAAGATTTCAAAGCCCTTGTTGAGACACAGTCTGGAAAGAAAATCAAAGTCCTCCAAATTGATAATGGGGGCGAGTATGTCAATCATGATATCCATAACATTTTTCATGAGGCAAGTATTCAGTTGTAGCACACAGTTCCCTATACTCCGCAACAAAACAGAGTTGCTGAGCGGAAAAAAAACATCTCTAAAAGAGATGGCATCTTGCATGCTACATGCAAAGTTACTACCACAGGGACTATGGGATGAATCCCTTAATTGTGAAACCTACATCCATGACATATATCCCCATATATTTGTTAAGGATAACATCCCCTACGAGGCTTGGAGCGGCCTCAAATTGGAAGTGACCTACTTTCGTATTTTTAGTTCACGTGCATGGGCCCAGATTCCCTCTGAAAAGAGGAAGGCACTTGATCCACAGAGCACAGAGTGTATCTTTGTTGGATACCCCGATGGTCTAAAGCGATAAAAACTTATTGATATTTCCTTGAACCGACTCATCATTGAGCGAAGTGTCCAATTCGAGGAAAGTGTCTCACATGTACCTCAACAAGTGCATCCAGACACCTTCATTCTTCCACCTGTCTGAGATGATGAGCATGCACATGCCGAATCTTGTTTAGACGAGAGTTATAATTCAAAGGATTTAGAAGATTCCGATACAGATTCAATCTATTCAGATGCAGAGTCAGTGTATCTAGATGTAGATGTAGAGCCATAGCAGAGGCCCAAGTGGCCCCATACTACTCTTCAGGATGTAGGGGATCTTGTTGGTGATCCATCCGATACTAGGAGGACTCAATATGATTTAGAGGAGCCTCCTATTGCACTCACTACCACTAAACCATTTCCCTCCATGCATATTTTCTTGGTTCAGTCTTCAGATCCACGGTCTTATGGAGAGGCTGCTGGAAATCCCTTTTTGGAATCCACCATTCAGGAGGAGTACAACTCCCTCCTAGAGAACCAGAATTAGGATCTAGTTCCCCTTCCTTATGGAAGGAAACTTGTTATATGTAGATGGGTCTACAAGACCAAGAGAACAACAGATGGATAGATTAGAAGATACAAAGCCATGCTTGTTTCCAATGGCTTTCAACAGGTGCATGGCATTGAATATGATGAGACCTTCGCTCCAGTAGCGAAGATGGATTCCATATGTTTGGAACTTTCCATTGCGACAACCAAGGGATGGGAATTCCATTAGATGGACGTGAAGAATTCATTTCTTCATGGTGATCTCTCCGAGGAGATCTATATGGAGCAACCCCATGGATTTATGCAGGATTAATCTTTGGTTTGTCAACTGAAGAAATCTTGTTAGGATTACAATGTACAAAGTTCTGTGACAACAGGGGTAGGATTCCACTGGTTGACAACACACTGTACAAATAACTAGTGGGGATATTGTTGTATCTCACACACTCCAAACCAGACCTCTCCTATGCAGTTGTTGCAGTTTCCAAGTTCACGCAGGAGCCGCATGAGCTACATTGGAAGGATGTAAATCATATCCTTTGATACGTACAAGGAACCATCACCTTTGGGATTCATTATGCAGCAGACTCTACATTGGATCTCATTGGGTTCATTGATTTTGACTCAGCTGGAAATAAAACTGATCACAAGTCCACATCTGGTTACTCACTCAGTCTTGGTTCTGAGCCTATCTGTTGGTCAAGCAAGAAGCAGACTGTTATTTCTCTATCTTTAGCTGAGGCAGAATACAGAGGGGTACTTAACATAATCATTCAAGCTATGTGGCTAGAAAATTTTCTCACCGAGTTGGGCATTTAGTTTCATTAGCCGATCGTCATCTGGTGTGACAACCAGAGCACTCTGAAGTTCTACAAATATCTAGTTCAGAGGCAATAGACGAAGCACATTGAGATCCACATGCACTACATCCGGGACTTAGTACATGAGATGATCATCGACCTACAATTATATCCTTCAACAAAACAAACGACATGCATATTCACCAAGACCTTTACTGAGCAGCAGTTCCATTCTCTATGAATTCGTATTGGAGTGAAGGACATAATTTCCTAACAACTATCACTTCTTATTTTTACATACATTGTACCTTGAGGGGGATTTTTCCCCATGTGGTTTTCCCTCTTTCCTCACTTTATTTTAGTGCATATTTTGTATTTGGGTACCTAAAATGGCCTTCTTGCCAATACCCATTCTCTATTTTCACCATAGTGATGTTTATGGGAGGTGTTGGAGTTACTTCACACACACACCTAGGATTTCTTTTTTCCTTGTTTATTAGTCATTATCCAGTCTCCTATATTTTAGGAAGAATATTCCTCTAGGGAGAATATTCTCTTCAGTTTTCACTTATGTTTGACTAGGTTAGTGGAGTCTAGATGCTGCATTGGTTTTGTCACCATGCAACATTGGGATCATCATTATCTAATGCGCATTAGCCTTGGTATCATCACCAGACTAGAGAATTACCCATGATTCCATAATCTCCTCCTCACTTCACTATGTTTCAGTCAGTTAACTGAAGACTAGTAGACTAGTTAACTCAGCTTGGTGGCAGTTCACTCCCGTAACTTCCTGAGAGACGAGACTAGGTGGCAGTTTACTCCCGTAACTGCTGGTGTGTGTCCAGATCACTCTAGACCACCACTATGGTGCATTGGTTTCTCCTCCAGTGTGCGTTGGTTGAGTTATACAGAGTATATCATGTGTAAATTATTCATTATTCATTACGGTTAATGAGAATTCTTCCATTCTTTCTCTCTTTCTTCTTCTTTCTCAATTTCTCTCTGCAAATGTGTGTGGTAGTTTCTATCTAGATCTATTCTGTGCAGGTTCAACACATTTACATCCCCAAGATTCCAAGTATCTCATTTCTCTTATGCTGAGTCCGTCCGACCACCTCACAACACTTAGCCAATTTTCGAACTTCTGCATTCGCGGGTTCACGGGTTCCTAGGTTGGATGGTTCACAAAAGTCTCAAATCCTATTTCACTCCTGTCCATCTCCTCCACCTTCGTGCTTTTCCCAATGCACATTTAGTATGGTTTAATGCTAATAACTCATTATGTAGGTCCTGTAAAGGTTGTCATTAATAGACGAAGGGCTCGAGGAATTTCCTCATTAAACCACATTAAAACATGATCTGCGAAAGATTATATATTATCTCTCAAGCGTTCATTTCTAACATTATCTGGATCAAAATAATGTTCTTGTCAACTTATGGAAGCAACAACTTGAAAACAATTATTTGGAGATACCTTGCACATTTTTGGTCGAGAGGATCAAAATTTTCAGTGGCCTAGAGCATAATCTTATTATTCATCCCCTTCTGCTTAGAAGTAATTAATTTGGACATCCAGAATTGCATGTTTAGTTTGTGTTCCTGAAGTTTTTGACTGTAAGGAATTGGTTGCCTGGTGCACCAAAAAATACATACCAAGATAGTGGATAATTCCACTCCAGGACCATTCTCTCGTCGTTCTTTCGCCTCAAGTATTTTGTAAGATGCTGAGGCTCCCAGAGCCAATGATCACCTTCAAAGGTGAAGATTTCAGATACTTTTTGAAAAAACATGACAAATACCTATATCTCTTACCAAAATTCTTGGAGAATATCGCTGCCATCCCTGAGGATATTACCAGACTATAGGTTAGCCTGTTCAAAAACCCATTTCAGTAAATTGCCTGGTTATTTACCAGAGTTACGGGTCAATAAAATACTGCTAGCATTTCCCGTATGATTCTTTACATATTATATTTTACCGTCAAGGAGCAGGCCATTTTTGATTGGGGAAAGTTGATTTTCATTGAAATCTCTTCCCAATTGTCTCAATATAAAAAGGATAGGAAATTATTTCTGTCTTCTTATTTGATTTTTGCGATAGTGCATTGCTGTCGATTTCCTAAATTGTCTATATTGAAGAATGTGAATTGTGAATTCGACCACGTAACCTTTCGGTACCAAGCGTTATGGAGGCACAAAACTTCCCTGCATTTTTGTGAACTTTTCAATGACTTTGTCTCAGTTTTTAAAGGGTTGTTATTTGGACGAGATACCCCAAGGATATCTACTCAAACTAGTAAATTCCTGGATAGAAAGGGGACTTTGGAACAAATGGAGAATTACAATGTCATCAGGATTTTCGGCTCTAAGGACAATCCTTCCTTTCTTCCATGCCATATATTTGACAAAATATTTGTTAGAGAAGTTGCAATGCAATATAACTTTTGGCTGCACTTTTTTCATGAAAAACAAAAAAAAAAATTATACCATTGCCTTGGAAAGTTGGGGATTTTGTATTCGTAAATATGAACAAAATTGATGAATTCACTAACCACTTCCACAACTTGAATCTCAAGTATGTTGAATAGATTAGAGGGTTTGACCCTAATGGAATATTTGTAGAACATATGTTAACAATGGGTTTTAGCAGTTCCTTTATCCATACAGTTCTAGGAGAAGAAGAAGATAATAACCTGGGCAATCCGACCCACGCTGCTGGTGACTTAGAGACGATACTCAGTACTAATGAATTGTACAAACATAGAGGAAAAGGTCCCAGGGAGAAGAGTGCCCAGTTCCCAACTGTTACTCCCAAGACTTCCACACCTCAGAGCAGTGCTCTAGCGACCCACCCATATAAGAAGGTAACCAACAGTAGTTCAGGTGGAGGAGGAGACAAGAACCCCCCTTCAGGAAAAATTGAAATCTCCCATAAACTTCCTCTGAGGAAGAAGAGGAAGAATATTGTACAAGAGGAAGAAGAGCATCGCATCAAAAGTGACATCAATAACTTCTCCCTCGAGGGCATGGAGCTCAAAACGACATTGAGAAGATTTTCCCTAACATTGACCAGCCAGGACGCGAGGCCCACCAGAACCAGTCATTGGAAATTATTCAGAATGAGATATTTGATGAATAAGAATCATTTGCATTTCAGAGTGTTGTCTTTGACAATGAATCTAAAAAAATAATAATTGAGAAGAGTGATGTGAATAATAAAAAGGGGAAATCTAGTTCATAGTTTAACCTAAAGAATATGTGGCCTTCCTAGGTATCTAGAATCCATAGAGCCACCAGTGATGCATTGGACAATTCCATTGGCAGTCTCTAAGTAGAAAATACAAAGTTAAAGGAAATGGTTAAGGAACTTGAAGAGACTTTGATGCCTCTTCCACTCCTTGCCAACCCTTTCAAAATTGGTGGACCTGCCATGCCCACAGCCAGAATAAAAGGATCCTCAAGATTACTCACATTAGCCAGGAGTTACGTGGAGAATAATATCAAGAAAAGAATGGCATTGATTATAGAAGCTTGGGAAATTTCAAAGAGAATGATTTATTTTGGCTCAAGGGTGCATGCCTTCCTTGAATATCTACAGGCTGATCCAAAAAATGAAGAAGGTTTCTACCTTGATGCAGTGATACCCTTTGGTATTAAATTTAATAACATGTCAGAGCTAAAGAGAATAGAGGAGGACCTTCCCTCTCCAAATCAGATCAAGCAGCTGAACTCCAGCTGGAAAGAGAAAATATAGAACTTGAACAACATCGTTCAGGTGTGAAACCAAGCCATAACAAGAAGAGAAGATCTATTCAAAAGGCTCATGGAGATGGACCTAGCTAGAAGCGCTAACAAGGTCCAAGATCCCAAGTTTATCCTCAACTCGTTGTTCCTAACAAAACAACAGTTCGATGAGAAAGTTGATATTTTCAAAGGATCGTCATTTGAAAAATTCTATGGCATAATTGAATATGATGAGAACACCATAGATAACTGGCTAGTATATTACTCCGTAAAAAATTAGGATATTGAAGAAATATTACATGGCATTTCCATTGATCTTTGTGACTTGGAGGGTGAGTTGTTCAATATTAAAATCCAGCATGAAATCAACGTGGCACCTATGAAAAGCTACATTGAAGAATGGTTCAAGAAGACTATCAATAAACTAACAAATGAAGGGCAAGAAGTAGTTGAGACGGTTCTTGTAATCGTTGATGTAAATGATAAAAGGACATCAACGAGAAAATGAACACACGAGGGACCATCATAGTAAGTTTACACTGATCACATTCTTCTTTCTTTATCAAGTATTTCATCCAGTTATTCCACATCTTTCACTAGAAAGGTTTAACCAAAGACTGATAACTCATTTGTTCTTCTTACCAGGTCTTGCTGATCTTTCCACCGCCCACCGTCCTCTTTCTAAAATCTTATTTTTTGTATTTATTTGCTTAATGGTCCGTAGGAGCCCCAATCCCAGTCTTTAAGAAAAACACATTTACATTTTCAAGTATATGTAACACATTATATATTTTTTGGAAATTTCAAGAGAACTACTTTGGGAACAATATTGATGGTGCTTTGTAACCCCGTTTTCATAATATAAAGTATTTGAGGTTGATCTATCATTATATTTATTTGAGCTGCCCATGTATCCATTTTGTTAAAGTTCTCTTGTGCATGCATATCATCTTCTTTTTTATTTTTATGTGATCAGAAATATTTATCCCAAGCTGTGATGGATGTGAGGAAATTTTGCTTATTTGCTTTAAATATGTGAATAGTGTAATTCCTGGTCCTTTCTCAGGAACTTTATTTAAAAAAGAAAACAAAAACATCTTCCTTTTATATTGTTGTAATATTTCCATTTCTCTGAATTACAATGACAAACTTCTTTGAAGTCCAACATTTTGAATATTTGAAAATCTCAAGAAAATCTAAAAGAGGAGTACCACCTCTATAAAAACACAAGGGAATTCACATCCTCGTGAGGTTTTCATTCTAGTCCTAACGTAGTCCAGCGTCAACAGGAACTTACAAATATCTTAGGATGTCATTTGGGTTAGTGAACACAAGATTTACTTTTCAAAGAGCCATGTATTTTTCTTTTAGAGACTTTATTGGGAATATCATAGTGATATATCAAGATGATTTGACTGTGTTTTCCAAAGAAAGAGGTGACCATGTGCAACATTTGAGAAAGGTGTTTGAGATATGTAGGATATATGGCATATCATTGAACCCGAAGAAGTCTATATTTGGGGTTGATGAAGGAAAATTCCTCAGACGTGTCATATAAAAACAAGGAGGTAAGATATGTCCCTCCCTTGTTGAAGCCATCCAACAACTTCCCTTGTCAAGAAGAAATAAAGGAATACAATCTTTCTTTGGCAAGATCAATTTCATTCAGATATTCATCCCAAACTTTGTTGAGATCACTAAACCAATATCCAATTTATTAAATAAATATCAAGAATTCAAGTGGGACAAGGAAAGTGTTAAGGCATTCAATAAAATTAAACATGCATAACAAAAATAAAATGCTAGTAATGGCATAATAACAACAATATAACCAGAACATTCACCACAATAACACTGAAATGATATAAGAATAAAAAAAGAAATAGCACTTTGAATATGAAAGCAATGTTCACGAGCCTCTTCGAGGGGGAAACCTCTAGTTGAGCAGAGCTCTATTACAATAATCTCCAAGATAGGGTTCTCATACCCTCGACTCCTATTTATACTAAAAAGAAGCATCTAGAGGAAGATCCTTCTAGAAGCGGAAGCTTCTATTAGGTCTTCTTACATCTGCCTTATTCTATTTTATTGAAAGGCCTTATTAATATTGACCTTTATTACATTCGAATATATTGTTCTACCTATGTGTGGATTAGGACCCTAACATGTCCGCCCCCTTAAAAACAACCTTGTCCTCAAGGCTTGAGATGAGGAAATTGCTGCAGAATGGTAGCTGGTTCCCAAGTGGCGTCTGCTGGAGTTGTATCTTTCCACTGGACTAACACTTCCTTGATGGTTCTCTGACGTAGGAGATGCTCACACTGGTCCAAAACTGCTTCTAGTTGTAGCCACATGGATCCTTCTTTAGCTAACTTTGGAAGGTTGGTTTGAATTTGCCACTTAGCTCCAATCACCTTCTTTAAGCATGAAACATGAAAAATAGGATGTAGCTTCGAATGGCTAGGAAAAGCTAACTGATAGGAAACTTGTCCCACACGCTTGATCATGGTATAAGGACCATAAAATTTGGGTGCTAACTTCTGACAATGTTCGGCCTTGAGGGAAGTTTGCTTGTAAGGTTGCAGTCGAAGAAACACCTGATCCCCTTCTGCAAATTAATGTTCAAAGCGACCTTGATCTGCTTGTTTCTTCATGCAATTTTGTGCCATGACCAAATTCTCTTTGAGGGTACAGAGAATGGCCTCTCGAGCTGTAAGTGTTAGGTCAACCACCTGGACCTTCAAGGCACCCTATAAGTGTGAGAGAACTGAAGGTGGCTTCTGTCCATATACCGCTTCAAAAGGAGTCATGCGTGTAGCTATATGGTATGAAGTGTTGTACCACCATTTATCTAGGGGTAACCATTGAGCCCACTGATTTTGCTTTTCTGATGCCAAACACCTCAAATATGTTTCCAAACACTTGTTGACAACTTCCGTTTGGCCATTAGTCTGGGGATGATAAGCTGTGCCGAGATGCAATTATGTGCCTTGTATCTTGAACATTTCTTGCCAAAAATTGCTTGTGAAAGTTGGGTTGTGATCAGAAACAATAGAGTGCAGCAGGCCATGAAGCTTGAAGACCTGATCCATGAAGATTTGAGCCACCGTGGATGATGTAAATGGGTGTTGAAGGGTACATAAATGAGCATACTTGGAAAGGCGATCAAAAACCACCATGATGATGGATTTATTTCCCGATTTGGGTAAGTCGGTAATAAAATCCATAGAAATATCCTTCCAAATAGCAGGTGGAATCGAGAATGGTTGTAGTGTGCCCGATGATTTGACGATTTCTCCCTTGTTGCATTGACACACGTCACATTCAGCTACAAAATTACGAATGTCCTGTTTCATACCATCCCAGAAAAAGGAACGTTTGACCCTGTCATAGGTTTTGGTGAACCCAGAGTGCCCTGCTGTGGGTGTAGCATGAAGCTCAGAAAGTACCGTGGGTTTAAGCTTTGATTGTTTACTTAAATAAAAATGACCTTTGTATCGAAGTTCCTCATGGAGCCAAGAGTACCCTGGGGAAGCTGGAGCATTGGAATGCAATTGCTGGATCAACTGTGAACTTTTGGGATCTTGTAGCCATTCCTGGTGAACAACTTGGAGCCAATCTGGTACAATGAATGAAAGAGAAAAAAGGGATCCTTCATCTTCATATTTTCGGGAAAGTGCATCCACAACCACATTGTCTTTTCCTTTCTTATAAATGATCTCATAATCATATCCAAAGAGTTTAGGCACCCATTTTTGTTGTTCTGGGGAGGAAATGCGTTGTTCCAGAAAATACTTGAGGCTTTGATGGTCTGTCTTAATTTGGAACCATTTCCCCAATAGATAAGGACGCCATAGATCCACGATGTGCATAATAGCCAACATTTCCTTTTCATAGATAGATTTTCCTAGATTTCTTTCAGATAGTTGCTTGCTGGTAAAGGCCAAAGGTCGACCCTCTTGCATAAGGACAACACCAATTCATTTCCCTGAGGCATCACATTTCAACACAAAGGTCTTTGTGAAATTGGGAAGGACGAGGACTGGAGTGGTGCACATGGCCATCTTCAAGGTTTGAAAATCTTGAGAAACAGCTGGAGTCCAAGTGAAAGAGTTCTTTTTGAGGAGAGCAGTGAGAGGTGCTGCAATCTTCCCATAATTCTTAACAAACTTGTGATAATACCCTGTTAAGCTTAGAAATCCACGCAAGCTCTTAAGAGTCTTTGGGTGAGGCTAGTCTTGCATAGCTTCAATCTTTTTAGGATCCACCCTGACGCTATCTTTGCCAACCAGATGGCCCAAGTATTCTAATTCTGAGGCGCCAAAAGCACATTTAGACTGTTTTGGGAAAAGTTGGTGTTGAGAGAGTAGATGGAGAACTCGATCCACATGAGGAAGATGGTTTGTCTAGGTTTTTCTATGAATGAGGATATCATCAAAGAAAACTAAGACAAAATGGTGGAGAAAAGGATGAAAGACATGATTCATGAGGCTTTGGAAGGTGGAGGTGGCATTACACAAGCCAAAGGGCATGACCAAAAACTCATAGTGGACCTCATGAGTTCTAAAGGAAGTCTTGGGAATATCTACCTCTTTCATACGTATCTGGTGGTAGCCCAAATGAATATCCAGTTTAGTGAAGAATTGGGCGCCACTCAATTCATCTAGGAGGTCATCAATGAAAGGAATGGGGAATTTGTCTTTGATGGTAAGTTTTTTGAGGGCACGAAAGTCAGGACACATTTTCCAAGAACCTTCTTTCTTTAGGACCATGACCACAGAAGATGAATAGGGGCTCGTACTAGGGCGGATAACACCTGCATTAAGGAGTTCCTAGACCATTTTCTCAATTTCATTTTTTTGGGAAAAGGGGTGATGATACAGATGGATATTGGGAGGAAGGATTCCTGTTACAAGGGTAATGGAATGATCATGAAAACCATGGGAAGGAGGGAGGCCTTGGGGAGTGGAAAAGACCAATTGATGTTTATAAAGGATGGCTTGGAGGTCTTGCGGTACAAAGGGTGTCTATGTTGCTTGTATGGCATGGAGTTGGGTGATAACACTAGAATGACCCTTTTTGAGCAGCTTTTCCATGTAATGGGAACTAATGATCTTAGGTGAACTGACGGTGATGCCTTGGAACTTATATCGGTGGCCCTCCTGGTCGAATAACATGGTTAAATATTTAAAATCCATGAGAATGGGACCCAAAGTCCTTAGCCAGTCTGCACCCAGGACAATGTCACAACCTCCCATGTTGATAGCAAACATATGGGATTTCAGGTTGTAGTCACCAATTTGGAGACACACATTTTCACAACGCCCTCCACATTTCATGGAACCACCATTGGCAATCATGATTTGGAAATTATTGATGGCATGGATGTAGCAATGAGTTTCTTGGGCAATGCAATGATGAATAAAATTATGGGTGCTGCCACTATCAACCAGAATGATGACCTTTCAATGCTTGATGTAACCGATTAGCTTGAGGGTTTGGGGAGCAGAGAAGCCAGTGAAAGCATTGAGGGAAATGACTGGTTCTACTTCGGGAGGGTCTGAGGGAGGGGTTATGTCAATGGATTCAGGTGATTCATACATAGAGGGAGTTTCTTCATCTTCTTCCAAAATATCCTTGGAGATGGCCATAAAAATATTTTTTTCTTTACACTTATGGCCCGAGAAATATTTGTCATCACAGTTATAACAAAGGACTTTGAGTTGGCATTCAACCATTTCAGCCCGGGTCAATTTTTGGATCTTTAGTGGAGCAAAGGGAGTAGTGGGATTTACTGGTTTAGGGCGAGGGATGAAGGAGGGTTTGCGGTTTTGAGAAGATACAACCTATTGTGCTTCTTTATCTCTTTTGGTAGACTCCACCCAACTCTCAGGATGAGCCATGAGGACATGGGCCCGAATTTCATCCTTGAGGCCGATGATAAAACACTCTCGGAAAAAGGCATTAGACCTGCCCTCTGTTCTAAAAGCCAGGCGCTCAAAGGCACCTATAAAGTCTTCCACTGTTCCTAATTGTTTTAGCTTTGTAAAATGGCCCAAATGGTTGGTTTCAGTGTCAAAGCGTTCATAAATCTCTGCCACAAATTGTGTCCAAGCAATTTACCCTTGGCGAGAATTTTTTCTCCATTGCCACCATTGCCAACGTTCTTGATCTAGATGGAGAACACCATACTGGAGTTTGGCCAAGTCATCTGTAATGTTGTATAAAGAGAAGTAATGTTCCATTTGGGTTACCCAACCAGTGGGATCCGAGCCATCAAATTTGGTCACATCCACCCATGGAAGGCGTAGGTCACGTTGAAAGTGATGGTTATGCAAGGTATGGGAATGAGAGGAATGGTCACCTTCAGTATGTGGGGGTGAGGAAGAGGAAGGGTTATCTGTAGGGATATGTAGTTTGGTGCAGAGTGTCGAAAAGACTGATTCAAGATGGGTGGTGAGGTCTTGTTTGATTTCGCCCATTGAGGACTGCATCGTTGTATTGATGGCAACGACATTGGCATTGAGTTGTTTCACTTCTTGTTGGGTCTCAATGAGACTTGATTGCAAGGTGTTGAAGTGAGCTTCCAAGTCTTGGCTATGAGTATGGGCCATTAGGATGGGGGAACTGAAAAGGGGCAGGCGGGTTAAAAAATTTTTGCTGAAAAAATGATATGGATGAATGTGATAAGGGCGAAGAGATGAATCCAATGGAATAGGTCTGAAATAATGGTGAAAAAATTTTCAGATTTTTTTTTTGTTTTTTTTTATGGAGTTATACTCTGGTCTAAGGAATACTGCAGAGAGGAAATGCCCAAATGCTTAACCAGGAAGAAATGTGTATTTACTTGGCAACCCGAACACGGTTGCGCGACAATAGATCTTGTCTGCTTTAATTTGTTTATGTTTCTGTCCCCAAGGGTAGGTATTCAAGGGTTCTACAGACAAGGATTTGCCCTATGCTATAGCTCTTTGATATACGTGTGGGGTCCAACAATAGTACTCGGCCCAATATATCAGGGCACTAACTAAGGAGGATAGACCGTACCCTTAGCCATACTATCCGACTACCCAGGTACTAGAGAGTATCTTCCCAAGTGTTGTTCTCGGTGACACTATAGCAGTCAGGCGACTGATCGATTTATCTAAAGAGGGCTTCAGGTAATCTAGGCCGATCCGTACACAGGTGTTGTCTGATGCTATACCACTCGAAGGGGTACCAACAGGGGTTACAAGGGTGGCCAACAGATGTGTGCTTAAGTACCACTTGTATTTCCTACGTGTATGAATCCCTCAACTGCGGGTTTATGCGCGTAACAACAGATCTCTGTGGCTTAAAGATGCCAGAATACTTCTCTACCCTGAAAAAAATTTAACCCACACTTTTTGCAGAGGAAAGTGCTCTGACACCGCTTGTAATATACCAGATATAAAATGTATGTAGAATAGAAATAAAATGCTAGCAATGGAAGAATAACAACAATATAACCAGAACATTCACCACAATAACACTGAAATGATATAAGAATAACAACAAAAATAACACTTTGAATCTGAAAGCAATATTCACGAGCCTCTTCGAGGGGGCAACCTTCAGTTGAGCAGAGTTCTATTACAATAATATCCAAGCTAGGGTTCTCATACCCTCGACTCCTATTTATACTAAAAAGAAGCATCTAGAGGAAGATCCTTCTAGAAGCGGAAGCTTCTATTAGGTCTTCTTACATCTGCCTTATTCTATTTTATTGAAAGGCCTTATTAATATTGATCTTTATTACATCCGAATATATTGTTCTACCTATGTGCGGCTTAGGACCCTAACATAAGTATGCCATACCTTTAGGACCGGTACTTGTGAGTTCAGAATGCTCGAAGGAATTTTAGGTATTTTCTTGCACTTTAGAAGAAACAATAGTCGATGTCTTTTTGCAAAAGAATGAAGAGAAATCAAAACAACTAATTTCATTTATGAGCAAGTCACTCAGGGACTCATAATTGAACTACACCATTATAGAGAAACAAGCTTATGCTCTTGTGCAATATTTGAAGTGCTTTAGACCTTATGTGGGATATTCCAAGATTATATCATATGTCTCACATGCTGCAATGAAGGATATACTCACTCAACAAGATTGTTTGGGTATATAAGATCCAAGAGTACGATATTGAAATTGGACCCACTAAATTAGTGAAGGGACAAGGTCTTGCTAGGATGTTAGCTGATGCGAATGAGAAAGCATTGGATATCAACATAGTTGAAACCCTTGACATGGTAGCGATAGTTCTATATTATTTTGAACGACATGAGTGGTACTCAATCATAATTTATTACTTGAAGAACTTAAGTTGTCTCAACTACCTTGTAGATAATAAGAGAAGGGCATTGTATGATTCAGGTTGGAATTTGTTGGAAGAATCTTGATGGCCTTATTTTGAGATGTGTAGACAATGTAGAGGCTAAGAGATTAATGGATAAATTACATACAATATTATGTGGTGGGCATCATGTATCCCAAACCACAACTCATAAAATATTAAGGGAATTATATTATTGGCTAACTATTTTCGCTTATGTCCATAAGATTTTCATAGCCTGCCTTCATAGGAAAACAACACCTTGCAACCTTACTTTTGCAACCCATCTATAAAAATTCAGACCCTTGCCAGGTTTCAAGTCTCAATGAGATTCATCATAGTTTAATTCCCAACCCACATTGCATTTTCTGTTGCAAAATAGTTAGCATATAAAAGTAACTCATAACAGGAAACACATGAAGTCAGTTACAACCATAAATGTAGAAATTAAATGCACTCATACTGAAAATAACACAGAGATTTTTGGTCAAAATAGACCATGGAAAATCCCACAAGGGGAAAACTAGTGAGAGAGGGGCTTTTATTATTTTATGATCTTAGAGAAATATTGTCTTTTACAACAAAATAATCTTCAGCAAAATGCACAAACTTATCTCAATAATGTTCCTAGTAACTTCCTCAAAAATAGAGACAAACTTCCTTGCAAATCGTGCCTAGAAATTCAAAACTGTACGACCCTCGTTTTTTGTGCCTCAAGTTGTACGAACTGTATGGATTCTTGCTCAAAAATTTGTGCCAATCTGCTTTCTTGATTTCTGTGTCAAAGTTGTTGAATGACTCACTTGAAATTTGTGCCAAACTGCCCTAGAAATCTTGTTGTACGACCTCCTCGAATTATGTGCATACAAAATGCTATACGATCTAAAAAAAATTGTATTGTATGGCCTCTATACTTGTTGCAACTTCTACCTTGATTTGTGTGCCACAAACTTGCCTTGGAAATCGTGCCAATAGCAGCAATTTCACCTCTCTTCTCTAGCTCGACTCTCTCTCTTACACTCTCCAAAAATGATCATGAAGAATGCACAATGAGGGAACCTAAATCCCTAGATAGAATCTTGGAGGGGAATATAAAAATTCACATGATCCAAGGGTTGAGATTAGATCTTGGGCCTTTGTGATTGATGGTGGTGATTTAATGTCTCTTTAGTCACCTTTTTCATAAAATATTCTAAAAGTCACTTTTAACTTTATTTCTCTTAAATTTAATGTGCTAGGGACCACCTTGGACACTTTCACACCTAGGTCCCTAAGTTGTGAGAAATACACTTTTTAACACTTCCTCTTACCGAGGAAAGTGTTCCTCACCACTCCCAACTTATATTTGAAGGGTAAAAACTTGACTCTTTCCAAATACTTAGTGAGGATGTTTGCTACATGCTCATTAGTGGATATAAACTGAAGCTCAACTACCCCTCTCCGAACATAGTCTCAGATGAAGTGATATCTAATCTTGATATGTTTGGACCTGTCATGAAAAATTGGATTCTCAAAGAGTTTAATGCAACTCTGATTATCACAGTAAATCATCGTGGGCCTCAACTACACACCAAATATCCCAACCAACAACTTGTGAATCCACATGGCCTCACAAATTTCCAGACTGGATGCCATATACTCAGCCTCAGTAGAACTTAAAGCCACTAACTTTTGCTTCCGACTGAACCAAGACACAACTGTTGAGCCCAATTCAAAGCAACAACCTACCATACTCTTCTTGTTAATAATAAAATATTCCCAATATTAGTCTGTGTATCCAATCAATATGAATCCATCCCCTCTCACATAGTCCAATCCAAAATCCATCGTACCCTTAAGGTACATGAGCACATGTTTTGCTGCCACCCAATGCACTCTCCGAGGCTCCACCATAAATTGACTGAGACTGTTGACAACATAAAAAATATATGGTTTGGTGTTGACCAAATACATCAATGATCCTATCAACTGACGATACATCGTGGGATCAACCAACTCTAACTCAAAAGAATTGAGCTTCTTCCAGTTGGTTATCATGGGTGTTGTTGGGCACAAACCCATTTTGGGGAAAAGGCACGACATGGAGGAAATACAGTTGGCAGAGAGGCATGTGAGGCGTACATGCAAGAAGATGGGAAAGAAAGATAGCTGGCACAAAAAGCAGTGGATGAAAGGAAAATGTGCATGCAGAGGAGGAAAGCGCGCAAGGCCAACATTCAAGAGGAACTAATTATTTTAGGGTTTTGGTAAGAGAATGTAATGGATGATGAGCCAAAGACACATATAAATAGATACCTAGGAGATCTAGGTAGGGGTTCTGATTATTGAGTGTTACTCACGTGAGAAGGAGTAATTGGTCTGTAACATGACTGTAATCCGATCCAATCTTGTAAGATGTTGAGCTGTAGAGGGTTAGAAGGGTAGATATTGCATGTTAGATCACAGGCTCAGGAGCCTGGTGTGATCTAGTCCACCTCATAATAGACCTCGACCCGACCGAGGATGAGTTGTAAAGTGCACGACGCTGTAGTTTTAGAACTATAATAATAAAAGAGATTGAGAGCCAGATCTTTATGGACGTACCCCAGGAGGGGGTGAACCACGGTAACACATGTGTTATGTGATTGAACGCTTGTGTCCCCTTTACTATCAATAAGTAGATGTTAGAATAATGTGTGAATGAATTAATGGATCTACTTATACTAAATGCATGAATGAGAATAACGATATATTACTCTAATAAGTAGATAGAATTCATAACACGCAGTTCTTAGATCCTCATTCAGTCTTGAACTGCAAGCATTTGATCGTTGCAGTCACCCATTAAGACTATCTTGGGTGAGACTGCGTAGTGCACTCTGTGTGCTACGCTGCCTTCTGGTTTACTAGAAGGGATGATAGTTTTAGAGGCTTTGTTGGATCCCCAGTAGACTTGAATCAGGGTAAAATCATGTTAAAGGAATAACTAATATAAACAACCAACAAATGGTTCTATTTCCGGTTGGAAAAACATAGGATTGAGTGGATGAGATCTGTTAAAAGAATGTTTGATCTATTGGAAATCTATTGAAAGAATGTAAGATCAGGGACTGCAATGTCAAAAAGAATGAAAATATAGAAGGGAATGTTTATACCCTGGAGACCCACAAAAGAGGAAATAGAGAGATGGTTGAAAACAAAGGAGCTAGAGTTTGCGCAACAAGATAATAGAAACCCTAGAGTAACACCGCACAAATATCTTGAGAAATATGTGTTTACTGATTTGCATGAAGTATTTTTCTATGATTTTCCACACTTATTGCAGGAGAGGATATTGAGGTTGAAAGACAACCACACAACAAATCGGATCCGACAGTTAGAGTGGAACCCAGTTTAGATTGCGTAGTTACAATAGGTGAATAACAAATTCACCCACGCAATAGATTTTTGGCTCGATAGTATTGTAGTAGGATTTATAACAGAATTTGTAGTAGATACCGCGAAGTTGTACATCGCAGCAGAGCAAGATTTTCTACGCGAGCATCGAGGAAGGTATATTAGATCAATATATAATTCTATTAAGATATTGCTCTATAACAAAGGTGTAATGACAATGGATTCAGACAACTAAACTTCCTTGCGTGCATGGGGGAAGGGGGGAAGAACCAACATAAAAAGGAGAAATGTAAGGAAAAGGGGATAAAGGAAAGAAGGAGGAATCCTTGGACCCAATCATGATGGAAGACAACTAGATCAAGCAGATCATGGTGACAATCGAAAGGACACGTAGTGGAGTACCCTACCAATACAAGGTGAACACCAAGAAGAGAGTCGTAGCCGCAAGGGAAGGCTTGGAAAGTGATGAAGAGGAGTTAGAGGATCTTCGAGCTGTGGAGCAGATTGAGGAAATCCTGCGCGCAACATATGAGAGGAAGACAAGAGGTCCAAGAGTAGCAATAGAAGGCAAGAATCCTATCCATATTAATGTCAGTGTGGAACCCGTAAACCCATGTGCGACTAACACACCAAGAGGAACACCACTGTTTCGACAAGAAAATTTCAGGAGAAGGAAGACAATAGGAAGTACATCTACACAAGGAACAACAAATGGGGGAGAGAGTTCATGAAGCATTAGTCACCGCGCAGAGGTAGTAGTTCAACATTCAGAATGGCAGGACATGATCCCACCATTCGATTACCATAATTTCGAGGAGATGAAGCATAATACCCTGAGAAACACTTGTTTATTTGTGCAAATATATGGGAAGCAATACAGATCACTGATGAAGACACTAAACTTTCACATCTAGCTATCACACTAAGAGACCATGCACTAGACTGGAACATGAGTCTAGACGTAAACAATGCACCGGGGATGACAAGGACACTGACATATGTCAATAAATTACTGATTAATGATTTCCAGAAGCTGATATCAGAGGATCAATACATGAATGAGATGATAGAAATTTGATAGAAACCAGAAGAATCTGTCTGGGAAATTAACCAATGATTTAAACGTTTGAAAGGGAAATTGAGATATGCCATGACTGACATGCAACACAGGCACCTGTTTGTGAATTCTCTATTACCACATGTGAAATACCTGCGCGGACAACATAAATTCCAATCTCAAGCAGAGGCACTGTAGGAAACCTTGCAAATGGAGAAGAATCAATACCAGAAGACATATCCAACTATAAAGGAGCTGAAGGAGGATATGAAGAATCTTACCTTTCAAATCAATTAGAATAAGGGCAAGGACAAGTGTGAAGCTGTTTGGTGTACCACATGTAGAACATAAGGGCACCATAAGAACGAATGTCCAACATTCGCGCAATATATGGAAACATGGATGCCAAATCCATTGCCAACAGGAGGACCCTACTGTGAAATTTGCAAGACACATGGGCATGATCCATATCATTGTCCTATGATGCAAAAATGCCAGAAAGTACCAAAGAATGCATATTGCACTTTTTGCAAGTCAGTAGGCCACGGTGACAAAGACTGCAGAACCATGGATATGATGAGGAAAAGGACGTCATACACATATAGGGTGCAAGATGAAATGATGACAGGGAAAGATACACCTCAATTTAATTAGGTACCACCGCAGTATAATACTGTGCCACAACAATATAACAATGCACAGCCACAATATAACACTGCGCAACTGTAGTATAACCTTGCGTGGTATAATCAGGTACCTCAATACAATACATCAAATGGAGATCACTGTGGGTACATAGGAGGAGGATGAGGTTGAGGAGGTTTTGGACGTGGAAGAGGTCCAGTAGTGTGCCATAATTGCCAACAACCAGGGCACTATGCAAGAGAATGTCCACTACCACCTGCGACATGCATGTATTGTCGCGTAGCAGATCATGATACAGAGGAGTGCACAACACTGTTGGGGAAGATACAAGAAAAACATAATCAGAACAATCAGAATGTATAGTGGATATCTATAGAATCTAGAGAAGATGGCAGGAACATGAACATAGTGAAACACAGAGGATCTAAAACATGAGATGATGTAGCTAAACAGGAACCCGTACAACACCGGTGGATTGAGAAAAATACCAAGCCACCCAAGCAATTTGATGCAGAAAAGGAGAATGAGACCTTTAAGGAGGCCAGACAAGAATTTCTCAAGCAAAATGTTGTGTTTACATCTACCACGCAACATACCCAAGATGTCACAACGTATGAAATGCCGTCAGCATTGGACCATACCAGTGAAGTCCACCTGGGAAACCAAGAAAGTTGTATTGAAACTTTCTTGCAATCCTGTATTAAATTATTTAAGGATCCATCATCTATTATAGTATTACAAAATCTGTTAGATATATGTACCAAAAACTCTGAGGGAAATTTAGAATGAAGGATAGTCAATCACCTCCATGCCATAAGGAGAACCAACAAAGAGTTTAGATTGAATGCCAACATCAAAGATTTTAACATGGGCGATGTGATACTAGATCTGGGATTTGAAGTGAATGTATTACCCAGAAAGACATGGAAATGCATGGGAGGACCTACTTTAGGCTACTCACTAGTCCAACTGAATATAGGAAACCAACACAAAGTTCTTCCAATAGGGAGGATGAAATGAGTGACAATAGATCTGGATGGAGTGCGCACTAAGGTAGACGTAGAAGTGATCAAAATCATGGACGACACAACACCATATCCAACATTACTAGGATTGGATTGGGCGTTTGACAATCAGGCGATAATCAACCTGAAGACCAGGAAGATGATATTTGAGTCAAGCGAATACAGGATTATCGTGCCCCTAGATCCATCTGAAGCCGAAATATTTGTGGAACCAACATGTCTAGATTTGGAAGAAATTAACCAATTGTACCGGACCACTGTGTGCGTCGAAGATTACATTAATCCAACTGCCGATGGTGTACTTAGCTGGAGAAGTACCACGTCATGTGATTCTGACTCAGACATAGGTCTAGAGAATTGGAAGCAATGCCTACATGAGGTCTTAACTAGAATATGCACATGAATAGACAACACAGTAAGGTGGGTTGGGACAGAAATCAGAGAACCTCCAAGTTTCCATGGAATCAATGAATTGGAATAATTCCTAATGAGATATGAGGAGGCAGTATCAGATAGCTAGAGATTGTTAGCTCTCAACATCACACTTAAGGCTACACCTGCAAGATGGTGGGGTGCACACAAAGAAACAATCAAGGACTGGTACCAATGTAAGTGGTTACTACACATTAGGTTTGGCGGAGAACAAATAAGCAACCAACAACAAAAATATGATGGAAAGGGGGAACCAACGAAACACTTGGAGAAGTGCACAATGTTGTGGAAAATGACACCCCCAGAGGAATGTCCCCATCATTTTGTACACACATTAGAGGGCATCCCAACAAATTGGTATACCGACCAGGAACTACATAGAGGAACTATGAGTTGGACAATACAAAAAGAACACTTTACAGTCACTTTCTCATTTGAGCATGAGAACCCCAACATAGATGCAACACTTAAACAAATAAGGGGGGTGATATTCATTAAGGAACCATAAGTTGAACTCATAACAGAAGAATAACAACAAAACAGACATACAGTGAAAGAACTGTTGTCATGCTACCATGTGCAGGAAGAAGCACTCGATTAAGACGATCCACGCGATATTCAGATTAAGGAAGTTGAAGACAAACACAAAGTGGAAGGTCCACCTCTAGAATCAAAAGTAATTTCTACGTCGATCAAGGTGAAGAAATTCAACATTGGGATAGTTGAGAATCCCAAAATGGCCAGCATTGGAGACTACTGGGATGAGCAAACAGTGGAAAGAATAACATAGTTATTTCACAAGTACACTGACCTGTTCCCAACGAACTTCACAGAAATGAAGGGTATTGCAGGAGAACTTGGAGAGATGAAGAACCCTCTCAAACTAGAGGCAAGACCTATCAGACAGAGGTCCTACATATTGAACCCCATATACAAGCAGAAAGTAAGAGCATAAATCGACAAAATGTTGGAAGTAGGAATCATAGAACCAGTAGAAGAATTAGAATGGACAAGCCCCATGGTAGTTCAAGAGAAAAAGCAAGGAGGCATAAGAATCTATGTAGATTTGAGAAAGCTCAATGATGCTAGTCATGCCTTTTGGACTGAAGAATGAACCAACAATTTTCTCCATAGTAGTCATTGCTTCCTTCAAAGAATTCATCCATCAGTTTCTAGAGGTATATTTGGATGATTGGACAGTGTACAACCTGTTGAAGGATCATGTAGAGGTGTTGAGGCTAATGTTAGAAAGATGCAGGCAATGCCAAATATCCTTGAACATTAAGAAATGTATATTTGGAACACCCTTCGAAATTCTATTGGGTCACATAGTATGCAGACAGGGTTTGATCATGGATCTTGCAAATATTGCAGTAATTGTGAACTTACCACCACCGAAATTAGAGTTCCATCTGCGAGCCACATTGGTACATACATGATATTACATAAAATTTATCAAGGGGTATGCACAAATCACTGCGCCGATGAAGAAATTGCTCAAGAAGGATACTAAATTATAGTGGACTGAGAACTGTCAGCAAGGATTGGACACCCTGAAGGAGAAGATGGTAACAACACCCATATTAGTCTTTCTATATTGGGAGAAGACATTCCATGTGCATGTATATGCATCAACCATAGCCCTGGGAGCTATTCTGGCGCAACCAAGAGTAGGGGATTTGGACCATCCCATCGCATTTGCAAGAAGAAAATTTGTTAGACTCCGAGCAGAATTACAACACTACAGAGAGAGAAGGTCTAGAAATGGTGTATGCACTTCAAAAGTTCAGGCATTACCTACTTGGAAAACATCATTCAACCCTTAAGTACCTAGTCAACAAGCTAGTGTTGGGGGGAGAATCTATCGATGGTTACTGTTGTTTCAATAATTTGACTTTGAAGTCATAGTTAAACTAGGGAAGATGAATGCAAGACCTAATCACTTGTAAAGGGTCACCAATGGTGAGGAGCCTACAAACTTAGAGGATACCTTCCCTGACACACAGTTATTTTTAGTCCAGGTCGCAGATGATTATTTTACTGAAATTATTGAGTATTTAAGTACATGGAATGTGCCACAAGAACTTAACACTGCACAAAGGAAGAATCTGGTTGTCTGAGTAGCCGACTACCAGTTGATCAGAGGGAACTTATATAAAATGGGGGCAGACATCATCTTGAGAAGGTGCATGCTAGAACACGAAAGGCCTAGGATATTGGCAGAAGCCCATGAAGGAATAGCGGGAGGACACTATGCAGACAAAGCTATCGCACAGAAGGTACTACGTGCAAGATTATGGTGGAAAACTATTCATCGCGATGCAAAGGAATACTGTCAACAATGCGATGTTTTTTAGAGGGTTGGAAAACCAAACAGATGGGATGAGATGCCCTTACAACCACCTGTAACAATACAAGTGTTTGAAAAATGGGATATCGATTTTGTTGGGCCAATTCACCCACCCCCAAGAATGTCAAGCATGTGATACATCATCATTATGACATAATACCTCTCAATATGGGTAGAGGCATCACCAGTTAAAGATTGCAGCGCAGAGACATCAACACAATTCCTTTTTGAACATGTGCTCACCAGATTTGGATTCCCAAGGATTCTGATGAGTGACCAAGGCACTCACTTTATCAACAGCAATATCAGAGCTCCGATTGAAGAATTTGAGGTGTACCATCAGAAAAGTACACCATTCCATCCTCAACTAAATGGAACAGTGGAGGCCTTCAACAAGATTCTAGAGAATTCCTTAACCAAGATTTGCAATGACAATAGGGACGCTTGGGATTCAAAGATACCAGTGGTACTATGGGCATACAAAACTACCTGGAAGAAGTTGACAGGGTAGACACCATTTAGATTGGTGTATGGACAAGAAGAAGTGGTGCTATTATAATTCTTGGTACCAAGTTTGTGTGTCGCAACAATTACAAACATGACAGAGCGAGGCACAGTACAAGAAAGGTTAAGTTAGCTAATGAGAATCGAAGAAGATAGGATTCTAGCAGGATTTCACCAGGAAGTATAGAAAGCAAGGGACAAATCTTGACATGACCGACATATCAAAATAAAAACTTTCAAGGAAGGATACCTAGTCCTACTATATGACAACAAGTTTTTTCAACATCCATGAAAGTTCATAATGCACTGGTTGGGACCATATGAGGTCAAGACTGTCACAGATGGAGGAGCTATACAATTGAAGGATTTGGAAGGAATATAATCGAGGGGAATGATCAATGGGATTCGACTGAAGCTATATAAGGACAGTCGACCACCCACAACTTGAAATTTACCGCGCAGTTAAAAAAAAAAAAGAAGTCCACGTGCACAAGCCAGCTGTTGGGACCACATATTGTACCTTTTTGCTCATACTTTTTGCCATTATTATACCCTTCATCACCTGTATTTAGACTCATATTATCACTTCATCTGATCACTCCAAGGTATACAACGTCCTTTCTCATCACTATATGTTTAGTTTGTTTTGCATAATACTTTACATTACTTTTTGACCTAACCTTTGATTAAGAAGTGCATAAGTGTCCATATTTGCAGAATAGTATTCAAGGCCGATGCTGAAACATAGAACTATCTAGAGGCGTTGTTGAACCGATGCTGAAACACGAAAGCTGCTACACAGTCCGAGGATGCATATGCCGAAACACGAAGCAGCTACATGGTTTGAGGATGCAGATGCTGAAACACAGAGCTGTCACTCAGTTCAGAAATGCAGATGCTGAGACACAGTGGAGACCGCCACGATGCTGAAACACGAGCCCTGACAGTTAGAAGTCAAGGCCGACACAGTCAAGGGCGCGATTCACGTGGCTGAATAGCCCGTGAATCGCGATGCTGAAACAACATCAGCAGCTGTGAGAAGCGGTTACACCAGCCGTAACAGCAATGCCTCGTCAAGTCCTGTATTAGCATTCGGTTGCATAAGAATAGGACACCCTATGCTGATTTAGAAAGAAGAT
>ML787587.1:87715-104389 GCA_009831015.1 Picea engelmannii | reverse complement strand
TCTCTGATTACAAGATAGTTGTTCTTACCCATTGCAATGTTATTTTAAATGTAATCCAGGATTCTTAATTTGAACTATAAATAATTGCAATAGGGAGATTTCTTTCCTGTGATACAATTCAGAGCTTCAGTTCATTTCAGCAAATTTAGATAGGATGATTTCTTTACTACAACACTAAGTGCTTTTGGAATTGAGCATATGTAGTGCGCAGCTATCTTTGAAACAAAAGACTTCCCTGGGTTGATAATTTATGTTTCACTTGGTTGTTTGAAATTAATTAAGCAATTATAGTGACCAACACCAGCAAGTTAGCACGACAAAAAAGAAAAGAGTCTGCATGCACAGGTCATTGGGTCAACGCAACAAAATAAGAATAATGCGCTAGAAGAAAAGGGTATCGAAGCCAATGACTCCACGTGCTAAAAAATCCTAGCGTTCTAGAAAAAGGACCAACGGTTGGAAAATGCGGCAAGTCAAAAGTGAAAAAGGGACAAATGTCAATGCATAATAGTGGTCACTTCCCTGTCCCATTGTAAATACAATTGAAAGAGTGATAGAGTGAGAATTTGACCTATCATACATCGAGTTCATAGATTTAATACCCAGATCTCGTCGCAATGTCACCACCACGATTTGGAGAGCTGGGTAGGGCCAACAAGAACATGCGAAGTACTGCTCGGGAGACAGACGTAAGG
This sequence comes from Picea engelmannii, assembly GCA_009831015.1. Taxonomy (NCBI): domain Eukaryota; kingdom Viridiplantae; phylum Streptophyta; class Pinopsida; order Pinales; family Pinaceae; genus Picea; species Picea engelmannii. Next base: position 103,694 of record ML787587.1, on the reverse strand, counting down.
GAGAAAAAGGTACACATAGTGGTGGATGTGGATGAACTCCACACACCCAAGTATGAATCACATCTAGTGACCATAGAGGAGGAACAAAACCCAGTGTAGGAGGCCAAACAACTAGAGGAGGACATAGAGATAACCGAGTCCAACACCTTGAGGGGACCAGGGCCATGACATGTCGAGTAGGCCACGGGTTCAGTGCCACAGAGCCATGAACCAGAGGTAGGATAGGAAACAATACATGAGGATGTACTAGAGGTCGGGGTCTCATCCCCGCAAACCAAATGGAAGGGCCAAGCTGAGAGTAGTGCACACAGAGGGTCACAACCACAAGTAGAAGGGACTTTGGTTCTGCTAAAGATTCTGAACGAGGTGCACGTAGATGATGACATGGTCGACGGAGTGACTACCACCAAGTACTCTGACCATGATGTCGCAGATGTCACCAAATTTCTAGACTTGTCACCCCAGAATTACTTAGAGAGTAGGGGAGAAGGCTCATCAGGCATGCCACTATTAGAGCCAGTGCATGGATTCTTGGGCTCTATAACACTAGCATCATGAACTTGCTAGATGTCCCACATTTTGGGCAGGAAAAACATATTAACGTCTGCGTCAAGCAACTGCTTGCACAAGTCCATGGTGAGATCTTGTGGATGGATAGGCTGGTGCCTATCACTGTGGACCTCATTGCAACAATCATGCGGGTACCCAAAGATGGGGAAAATATAGAACAATACTTGGATGATAAGACTAGAGACAAGGACATCTTGGATGAGATCAAGGCCAAGTATGGTGCGAAGCATCATAACAAGGGAATCATGATCAACGACATCAACGATCCTACAACAAGGTTTTCCACCAGACTCCTTAGATGCAAATTGATGCGCAAGTGTCACAAAGAGGAAGTAGCGGCCGGTGTGGTCGCCTCCACCACACAATGTGGAAAGGGGAGCTCAATGAGATGGGCCCCATACATATTGAACTCATTCTTAGAGGACTGCAAGGACACACATTATTGGGGCTCTGAGTTCCACTAGTACTCATGGTTACTCATCCTCATTGGCCTTATTGGCTGGAAGGAACCAGTCTACAAAAAGTACCTGGAGAGACTAGGGAAATGTGGTGCAACATGCTATGTATCATTATGTAGTAGCACAGACGCAAAGAGAAAGCAGACAAACATGTACATGTTTGCGAGGTATTTCACAAAAATGCAGGACCTCATTACGGATACATGGTGCATTTCACCAGAGACTGTCCATGAGTTTGGACAGGTTGCTAACTTCAAGGCAACACGCCATAGCTTATGGCTACAAGAAAATAGAGACAAAGCCAAGGAATGGATACAACTCAACTACTATGTGACGATGGAAGAAATCTAGAGAGAGGTCGAGGAGTGGCCCAAACAATGGAAGGTATCGGATATTCTAACCACAGTACCAAGCTCACAAACTTAGACGCAAGGAAAACCAACCCCAACGCACCAAATAGGAACCAACGTGGCCAGAACTAAAAAGAGGAGTACGCAAGGCCAAGAGGGGGGAACACCCTAGCCAAGAAGAAACCTAGAACACAGGACAAACCACCAAGGGGCACTACACATGCTCCACCACGAGCAAAACAACCATCAACACATTTGACGGAAGAAGTGCATGGAGAAGAAACATGCACAGGGACATAAGAGATCCATGAGGAGGAAGAACCAGGGACGGGAACCCAGGAAATTCTTGAGGTAGAAGAAACGGGGCCAACCACTGCCAAAGATACTTAGAGACCCACTAATAATGATCCATTAGACACCCAAGAGAAGCAGTCAGGGGAGAAAACTGGTGGTGGCTGAAAGAAGGCGAAGGCCCACAGACCACCGTGTCATATATCACTAACCCTGGACGATGTGGAGTTAGTGGTGACAACAATCGAGGATAGACTGGCTGAGGTGTGGGAGAATGCAGGGAAGCACATGGATTCAATTGCAGATCAGGTGCAAGAGGTAAAAACTGCACTAGAGTAGCTAAGGATCGGGGCAGCAAAGACACCAAAAGAAACACCCATGCAGGCTAAGGAAGGATTGCCAGTGCCTGAAACAATGCACTTTGTAGCGCAGGCGAGTGCCAATTTCATCATCACGCTTGCGATGATGTTTCTTGATGAATTAACAACATAGAAACCCTTGAAGGAAATTGAAGCGTTGGATGTGGTATTGGCCAAGATCCCAACAAAGGCACTATATAAACTTTAGGTAAGCGTTGCGCAAGAGATTCAGTCCAGAGCAAGAGAGAACACGACAAATCTACAGGTAGCCCAGGAAGAAAACATCTCGATGAAGGAAGCCCTCATCCTTGAAGCACAACAAAAAGAGAGAATGCATAAAGAGTGGAGGAGATGGAGAATCAGGTCTAAATACTATTTCAATCCATTCCTGATAACAAAAATGAGGAGCTAGGGTATTCAGAAGAGAAGCTACGAAGGATAGAGAATACTATCCAACAATATAAAGAGAAAATTAAAGAGTTGGAGGAGCGCGTCACAACCACTACTCCCCCAGAAGTCAGAGTGTAGCGCTAATAGGAGGCAACAACAACTTCTAAGAACATCAGCCGAAGCATACAGACAGTCACTGATTTGTTAGAAAAGAGCATGCCGCTGTGGAATCACCTTCTAGAAGATGGAAACCTCCAAGAATTACAAGAGAAGGAAATAAAAATCCACGCATCAATGGTGGAGGTGAAGCAATGACATAAAACAATGTCACTTCCGAAGAAGATCACAACAGCCATTGAAATGAAGGCTCTACAGTTGGAAGATAAAGCACTACAAGCAAAAAATACAACAAGACAAGCATTCTTGGAGCCCCTGCAAGAAAAGGTGGAGCAACTGGTCATGGAGAGCGATGCAACTAAGAGGAGGATTGAGCAGATCAGGTCTGAGGGATGAGAGATTTTACAATCTCCTATCACGGAGCAGGTGGTCACCGCTATGGCAGAAAAGAGCAGTCAGGATCACTAGTAGTGCCAGTGGATAACGAAAAAGTATGACGCACTGCAACAAGTAGTAATAGACGTAGGAAGTAGGAAGTGACAACTGCACAGGTCAAGCAGTGGCTCAAGACAAGTCACGATGTCAGTGTTGGGTGCCTGTTGGGCACAAACCCATTTTGGGGAAAAGTCACGACATGGAGGAAATATATTTGGCAGAGAGGCATGCGAGGCACACATGCAAGAATATGGGAAAGAAAGACAACTCGTAGAAAAATCAATGGACGAAAGGAAAATGCGCATGCAGAGGAGGAAAGTACACAAGGCCAACATGCAAGAAGACCTAACTATGTTAGGGTTTTGGTAAGAGAATGTAATGGCTGATGAGCTAAAAACACATATAAATATATACCTAGGAGGTCTAGGTAGGGGTTCTGATTATTGAGTATTACTCACTTGAGAAGGAGTAACTAGTCTATTACATGGTTGTAATTCGATCCAATCTTGTAAGTTGTTGAGTTGTAGAGGGTCAGAAGGGTAGATATTGAGGGTTAGATCAAAGGCTGAGGAGCCTGGTGTGATCTAGTTCACCTCATAATAGATCTCGACCCGACTGAGGACGAGTTGTAAAGTGCGTGACGCTGTAATTTTGGAACTAGAATAACAAAAGAGCTTGAGATATAGATCTTTGTGGATGTAGCCTGGGAGGGGGTGAACCATGGTAACACATGTGTTATGTGATTGAATGCTTGTGTCCCTTTTACTGTCAATAAGTAGATGTTAGAATAATGTGTGAATGAATTAATGGATCTACTTACACTACATGCATTAATGAGAATAACGATATATTACTCTAATAAATAGATAGAATTCATAGTACGCAATTCTCGGATCCCCATTCAGTCCTGGACTACAAGCGTTTGAGCGTTGTAGTCACCCATTAAGACTATCTCGGGTGAGACTGCGCAGTGCACTCTGTGTGCTACACTGCTTTCTGGTTTACCAGGAGGGCTAATAGTTTTAGGGGTTGTATTGTATCCCTAGTAGACCTGAACCTAGGTCAAATCATGTTAAAGGAATAACTAAGATAAACAACCAACATGTGTTTACATGGGCCTACAATCCTCCATCTAAAATCTCCTCAGGATATCAACAACATACTTTCCCTATCCTAGAAAGATGTGTCCTGGCTCCTTCCAAAACTCTAATCCCAAGAAATAATGCATCAATCTAATGTCTTTCATCTTGAACTCTGAAGAAAGACTATGATTACAACCATTTATGAGTCTCTTTTCCCTTGTAATGAAAATATCATCCAGATAAAGCACAAGAATAAGAGGATCATCGCCAACCACAATGAAGGTTGGGATCTTCCTTACTCTTCTTGAAACCCATTTATTACAAGTATGTATCAATCCTCGAATACCAAGCTATGTGAGCTTGCTTCAGTCCATACAATGCCTTCTTTAGTCTACAAACATGAGAATCTCTCCCATGCACCTCAAAGCCCTGTGGCTGCTCAATGTACACCTCCTCCTATATGAAACCATTCAGAAATGCGGTCTTCACATCCATCTGATGGATCTTCCAGCCCATCTTTGCTGCAATGGAGATTATTGCCTTGATCGAGGTATATCTAGAAACTGGAGCGAAGGTATCATCATAATCAAATCCCTTTACTTGTGAAAAATCTCGAGTCATGAACCGAGCCTTGTACCTCTCAATGCTACCATAAACAACATACTTGATTTTATAGAGCCACCTAGAAGTCACCATTGACTTCCCCTCAGGTCTCAGAACCACCTCCCACACATCATTATTCATGATGGAATTGTACACTTCCACCATGGCATCCTTCCAGACTTTTTTTATCTATTACCTCCTCAAAAGTGGAAGGCTCAGACTCCTTGATGTTGCTCACCATTAGTAAATAGCTGCAAAACATCTATGGAGTTTTACTCTCCCTCACATTCTTCCTTGGATTCCCCACAGATCCCCGAGCTTCGTTCAAAGTGTCTTGAAGCCATTTTGGATTTCTCTTATTTGAAGTAGCATCCTATGGAGGCAAATCCTCCTCCTCAATCCCACCACCTGAAGACCGAGTACCTGAATATGATGATCTTGTGGTCATCTGAGAAATAATACCCTGTGAACTGGTAATATGCGGACCAGTAATCTATGACTCCGTCACTTGTGAACCAGTCGTCCATGAAACAGGTGGTCCTGAACTCTATGGCACTGTACTCTTTGTTGGACTCGCCTGAATCTGAGGAGATTTTTTCTCCCTCTGCTCAACATCTTGTTTCCTCCTAAAGTCTCTATCCTCCTCAAATCTCACATCCCGTCGCACATCTGTCTTCCTCAAAGAGGGGATGTATATGCGTAAAGCCTTTGAGGTCTCACTATACCCAACAAAAATTCCATTTTTTGTTGTGGGTTATATATTTGACCTCTTCTCAGAAGGGACATGTGATTATGTAAGGCACCCAAAGATCCTAAAATGCCCAACCTTAGGATTCTTCCCAAAGAAATCCTCCTCAGGAGTCTTGTTCCTGAAAACTCTGTGTGGACTCCTGTTTTGTAGATAAACTGCAGTGTTGCATGCCTCAACCCAAAGAAAGAGTGGTAGCCCTTGATCATGTAGCATGGCTCTCGCAACCCCAATAATGGACCTTTTCTTCCTCTCAACAACCCGGTTTTGCTGTGGATTGTAAGGAACTATCAATTCTCTCTTAATGCCTTCCCTTACGTAAAAGTCATTGAAGTCATTGGAGGTATACTCACCCCCATTTTCTGATCTAAACATTTTTATTTTCTTCCTTGTTTGGTTCTCCACAACAACTTTGAACTCTTGGAACCACTTGAAGACCTATCCTTTGGTCTTCATGAAGAAAATCGAAGACTTCCTGGAGAAGTCATCAATTCAAGTGACATAATACACAAATCCACTCAAAGATACATAAGACATAGGACCACATACATCATAATGAATTAGATTAAGAATACATGCTACTCTACTATCACTGCTTGGAAAAGAAGACTTGGTGTAATTCCCAGACCGCACCCATACACACTTCCTGGTGCTCTATATTTAAATTTGGTACCTTGGTAACAATCTCTCTCAATATCTTCAGATCCCCATGACACAAATGGGTCATCGTCCTATTCCATAGCTCAGAAAGGTTATTGTTATTGTTACTATATATCAATGATCTAGATGGTTGAAACATGAGCTTGTACTACTTCTCATGTTGGATCCAAATCACTTTGGCCGAAGTGACACTATATCCCTTAGGATACAAGAGAACTTGTCCATCATGGAACAACACCTCATATCCCCTATCCTCAATAGTGGAAACTGATATCAAGTTCTTCTTCAAGCCTGGAACATATAGAACATCTCTCACCAACATGGGAGGTAGGGAATCCCTTTGAAAGGACACTATCCCACTACCAACTGCCTTGAACACAAATTCATCTCCAAGCACCACCTCAAGACCCCCAATATTTTTAAGATATGTGAAATAATCACAAACACCTATCATATAGTGGGAGGCTTCGCTATAAATGTACCAAACACTGATAGATGATGCTCTAGAGGAAATACACACCAATAATGAATACTCCTTCTCGAACCTGTGGGAAAACTACTCCACATATGCTGAAGTTGTAGTATGCTTCTTCTTCTTCTTCTTCGTAGGACACTGTCTAGCATGGTGCCCAAACTTGTGACATGCAAATCACTTGACTTTGCTCATGTCCTTCTTCCCTTCACCCTTCTGCTTGTTCCCACCCTTGGAACCCTTCTTGGAATTTTTCTTTCCTTTAGCTACAAGTGCCACATTCTCCTCATCATTAACATTGGATGAACTCCCCTGCACATATCCTCTTTGAGTTTCCTCCTGTATGAAGTCATCCCAAAGACAATCCCACTTGGGTAGATTTTCCCTTACAACAATGACCTCAACAAATACAACCCATTGTTTGGTCACCCCATTTAAAGCAGTCCTCACAAGTTCACTCTCAACAATAAACTCCCCAACAGCACCAAGTTCATCCCTCACTTGAGTTATCTTGGTAAGATAGGTGGAAACATTTTCAGTGTTGGTCATTTTAATGCTCTTCCCTTAATAGAATTTTCTGGTTTTCATTGGAACTTTGGTAAAGTTTGGTTAAGGAATCCTGTTAGCACTAAGAGTCACCCTCAGATTGCGGGAGGATAAGCCCAGTACCCATCAGATTTTTTGGTGGATGTTGGTTTTATATGAGTGGAGGTCAATGGACAAAACTCAATATATGAATGATTTTCAACATAGAACTGGACAAGAAATGCACAGGGAAGTGAGGGCCACATTAACTTCAGTCAGTGAATTGAGTTTATGTGTGAGTAGAGGGAAGACTTAGTGAGAAAGGTGAACAAGACTGCTATGAGCATCAGGCTTTCAAGCAGTTTGGAGAAGAAAAACTTAGACTCAAGATCACTCTTGAGCTTAAGCTTCATGAAATATGTCCAAACAACACAGTCACAACAACACAATGATCAAACCTACATCACAATGAAGCTACAACAACTCGACTGGATCCTCCATGCCTGAGCCATTCAGTGTAAGAGGGAAAAAGATAACAAGGGAGCTGACTAAAAGTGGTCACAATACCACTATAATCAAACCTACATTACAACAACATAACGACCCTCGACTGGATCCTCCATGCCCGAGTGTTTTAGCACATTTTTTACAGAGAGATGAAAAGAAGTTGACTTCTATTAACATGATAGTATCAAATTTGGTACATAACCAGAGAACAATTCTGGCATCAAAACATTACAAAATAGGGAGCTCTGCTTAATTAGTTGACGACCTTAACAAAATATTAAAACTATCTATTTATACTGGGAACAATTCACCACCACCAAGAGTGTGACCTGGCCCACTACAATCAAAGCTTTGTGGCGACAAGTTCTTCTATCATACTGAATGTGCACCCCTCTATCAGATGGGAGCTCAGATTGGCATGGGTTTTGCAGGAAAATCTACCCACAGGGGTGCCACGGACTGATGATTCAGTCCCCACGGTTAGGCTTTCCATGCCTTCTATTTATGGAGTGTGTCGAGTTTTCAACCACCAACTCTTTCATTTATTAACTGAACCCTCGATATCGGGATCAGTCTTAGTGCCTAGGGGGTGGCCACATGCTGCTCTCTGATTGGACACTATATGAGCATGTGATTGCGGGGCTGTCAAAAGTGGTTTGAACTCACACCACTTTTGGGCCCGCAATCCACCGCCTTCTACCATGTATCACTTTCTCCAAACCACAGTTTCAATTGCGGGACCGCTCAATAATTTTATCGATTGAGCAAGCTGCATCCCCGCAATGAAGCACGGCAGTTGATCTGGACGCGGTCTGCAATCTAGGTGCACTTGTTAGATTTAGCGCTACTTCCAAGCTTAACTGCCCGCCAACTTTGGAATCCGTCAAACTGTGCCCTGGGGGAGGGGGACGGTACTCTTGACTTTGAACAATAACACCTCCTGGAGAATGACTTGTCACTGCTACGTTGACGTGTCATGAAAGAGAAGTGAAACATGTCACTTAGAAAGAAGCGAATGATATGTCCACAACTTCCTGGACTAAGTGCCATGTGTCATTGTTGAATAGGTGCCTGGTGTCACGATCGACGAGTGCGCCACATGTCCATACTGATGAATGCCACATATCCTCTTGAAACGATGACTGAGATCTCCTTCGGGTCTCCGGGCTCCAGGAAACTGAAAAATCAAACTTATTTTTCCTTGAAGAAAAACATCCGGAGTTAAGGATCTCACGATGTGTGGCTTCCAGAGATTGATTGCTGAGATCCCTTCATGTCTCCGAACTTTGGGGAAATTAAATCTCAAACCTCGCTCTCTTCCATGCGCTTTTACCCAGATCTATAGATCTAGCGACACACATCCTCTTCAATCAACAATTCTGTTCCTGTTTCGGGACTTTGACCCCTTCAACTAGATCGACGACACTTCTACTCCCTTCTCGATCAACAATCGAGAGATACTTCAAGTCTTCGGGATTTCCCCCCCTTTTCTTTCCCCTGGAGCTCTAGATATGGCACCGTGTGTCCATTTGAATCGGACGGTTGAGACTTACTTTGGGCCTTCGGGCTTTGGGTGTTTTGAAAGTGAAACATGAAAAACCCCGCAGAGGAAAAATCCCCGAAGTTAAGGATCTGCTACCATGTGCTTCATAAATTCAGGACTTTGACCACTTCGAGACTTCGGGCACATCGAGCCTTCGGGACTTTGGGAGGCACTGCCGCTAAGATCAATGGCTCCCTGCTGATATTGAGATCAATGGTCCATGATTTCTTTGGGAGTTCAGGCTTTGGCTCTTCAAAAGTTTTATGCACTTCTCACTTCGAAACTCCCGAAGCTCATTTCCCTGAACGCTTGGATCGATTGCCACCTTTCCCCCTCAATATCAATGACTCATGCTTACTTCTAGGTTTTCCCTCGGTGCTATACTTCATGCAAATTTAAGGTTTCAAATTCTAGTGAGCCGCTGATCTAAACTGCTCCAGGAATCTCCGTCGTTGAAAGACTAAACTTCCTGCTACTTGCTCTTCAAGCTCGAAATAGATTGTTTTGAAAGATGCGTTTTGATCTCAAGGATGATACATGCACAAGCAAAGGACTGGGTCACTTTGCGACCCTTAGAAAATCTTATGTGATAACATTTGGCTCCATAGGGGATGGCATGCTCCCTGCGAGTTGCCAAGAACGCGCAGTTCCGGTGCCTTAGTTGTTGGGCTATGGAGTCTAGCTCAAAACTTTCGCCGAAGAAAATAGGGAAATATGTACACTATTCTAATAAAAAATGAAAACAAACACATGGGCTCTAGAAGGATCTTATTTATATACAATCCTAGGCTAACTGACTTTTTACAAGGCACTAGGTGAAGTCAAACTTCCACCATAGCCACCCAGACTGCCTGGTAATATAATTCTTCTCTTTACTGTAGATGATCCACAAAAAACTAGGGAGGTATGAAAATAGAACGAGAACATGGCTTGGAACATTGACCATACCCCCAAATGACGATAGGGTGAATAATTCTGTAGGCTCCAATGCTTTTGGAAAACAGAGCTCCATATATAGCCCCACATGGTCACAAAATTTATAATCAGGGGAGTTCAAATGGAAAGAAATTAATTCCTATCCTTCATTGTGGCTCACATGTCATTTGATGTTCTCAAAGTGTACAGGTGGGTGGAGAAATGATGCAGGTTGGCTAATACCAGGTGATATTTTCTCGTTTACAGGTTCTGGACAGGAGAAAAACTGCCCACTTAGCTTCTCTTTTACATGCTGCTCTATGTCTTTTGTGGGTCCAAGATGGCTGATTTCCACCCAATGCTTTTCCTTAATGAATAAAGGAAAAGGATCTATAGTTTGGTCTTGGAAATCTTTCATGAAACCATACTCACCTGTGAGTATCGGTGAAATAATGCCATTTGAAAATTTTAGAAAATATGAAACATACGACTCCATTTATATGGCCACACGATCATGAATAACATGATAGAAATATGGCTGCTTTAGAGGACCAAGCTACTCCTTTGTAAATGCCTCTTTGCTTGCAAATAAATGAACTCCTTGTTCTTTCGAAACCAACTCGTGATCACCAACAATTGCAGTGTCTCCTTCATAAGAATGATCATAAGATAATGGTACAACAAGATTTAAAGCATCACAACTATGATCAACCAAGAACATATAGTTATCTATGCAATCAACCACTACTTCATGCTCAAAATGTTCTGAAAAATGATCATAAGATTGATATGCATTCCTGCCCATAGAAAAATATGAAACTATTGAAGGATCTGATTCCAAATGTGAATCACACCCACTTCCTCATTGTTGTTCCAGATCTGAATTATACTCACTGTCTTCTTGCTTTGAATATGAAACATACTGACAGTCTTCTTGCTCAGAATCTGAAACACACTGATAGTCTCCTTTCTTATGTACATGCAATTTTTCATGATACGCTTGCGTATCAACCCCCTTGCTATCCCTGATGTTCTCTTCAACCTCTTCAACATCTTCAAATAGGTGTCTTAAAGATGAAGATTTCCTTTCTCTTAGGAGAAGGACAAGCTTTGAATGCTGAGCCATGGTATAGTACACCATGGCAACAGTCTCTGTGGCTCTGATCTACACAGGCATACTATGATAAACATTGTAAAATCTCCTGTTGAAGACAACTAAGGCTTCCTCTTCCCCTCTCCTCAATTCATTAAACTCAAACTGGTAATGATCAAGGGACTTGTCCTCACCCCAATACTTTAAAAACTCTTTGCATAGCTTGATCCAAGAACCAATAGAACTAGCTCCCAAACATTTAAACCACACAACAACATCTCTAGACAAATATTGTGAGAATAAACTCATGGTAACATCATCATGAAAAATCTCAAACTGATCAACAAAGTTCTCAAAGGTATGGAAGTGCCTCTCAGGTGTAACATAATCCTCTCCAGAAAACTGAGGAAGATACTCAAAGGAATAAAGAGGATAGGGATGCAGGTGATGTGGCATCCTTAAAGGTTTAAACATCTTGTCTCTAATCTTAGCTTGAAAATGTGTGAGATGAATATGGGATTTAACAAGAAGATGGGAAGGTTCAACAGTAATAACAGAAGGTAATAAGCTCTGAGAAGACTGTGAATCATTTTCAACCCCCTCATGGCTACAAGGGTGATCAACTTCAAGAGGAAATCCAATACAAATATCAATTTTATGAATAGGTTGAGGTGAAGACACAAGATCAACATCTACAACACAAGAAGAGGTCATGTCTTCTTCTTCCAAGGATGGATAAATAAAGGAAGGCTTATTATCATCTGAATAGATAAAGCAGAGGATAATCCTCTTTATATGTAAAGGGAAAGAGAGAAATGAGCTGATAAAGAAAAATAGGATTTCATGAAGCAAGCTCATAAACTGATACCCGGTCTTCCCCTTCGGTATGGTCATATTTCTATCAACAGGATCCACCCCAGTGGAGTCTTTGATTGTGGAGTCGCCAGGTGAATGTTATGCAGTATGAATGTGTTTGGTATTTGTTCACCATCAAAAGGCCAGATCTGATCGTTGTCATTCTCCTAGAGAGATTTTCAATCTGGGGCAGCAACTAAAGCCTTCTTGAGAAATCTTTCTTTTCTTGTTAATCCTCTCCGGGTCAGCTTCAGGTGTAGCCATAGGCAGCTGTGGAGTAGACCTCGTGTGTTTGCCTCTAGAATCTACAACTGAAACAGTGGAGTCAAAACATTGGAGTCACCATGATCTGAAAATAGGGGGTTGACTTGTTTTGCTATGCAAGCACCCTCTACTCCATTAAAATAAACTTTTCAGGACCTTGCTCAATGTCTTAGTTATGCAAGACAAATTATGTGCCAAGTTTATGCATCTTCTTGTGTTTATGTGTGAGGTTTTTAAAAGGTTAAATATTGTGTTTACATAAATAAAAAAAAAAAATAACTTGCAACAAATAATAACCAACAAACACTCACAACAATAACAACATGATAAAGGAGTTCACCCCCAACTGGGCTACATCTCCTTGAGCCTCCATCAATGGACTAGGCTCTCTGGGATTAGTTTGTCAAAGATTCTTTTACAAGATGCTTCTCAACTCCAATGGATTTACTGACTATACCATTGGGTTTAGAATACATAAAAACCCCAAAAATGACTATTAGATCTCTGAAAACGGACCATGGCTCATTTGGGCATGATCTCTTCTACATGTGGCCCTGAGCCTCCCTGATATTCCTTGTGTAAAAACACCTGTAAAAGTCCTCAAATGGATCTGAAACCTGTCCCAATGTGTTCAGAGCATAACAATTAGTAAAAAATGACTATTCAGTCACAAAAAATAGACTTGGGCTCATCTGAGCATGACCTCCATCAATGGGGGCCCTAAGCTCCCTAGAGCTCCTGAAAATTCAAGGTAGAAAAAACTATGAAATAAGTCTCCAAATGTCTTTAAAAACAATGCCAATGGATTCAGAACATCCAAAAACCCCTAGCTGGGCTTTTTCGGCACCTCATTTGGCCAAAAAATGAAGAAGATAGGCATCCTGCCATTTTCCTCTTTCAAGCTTGCTGTCTCTGGTTCGCCAAAATGTGCCTCCTATGTGAGTAACCTGGATTCTGAGCGTTTCTCGTGCCTAAGCCCAACACTCGCACACATTCCGAAATTGGTGCCAAAATGTCGCACCGTTAGCGGATTTTGAACCCCCAAGGACGGAGGTGTTGGGCGCATGGGGGACCATATGGCCACGTCCCAGTGCAATTTCGGGGCTCAGTTACAAAGTGGAACAAGTGCTTGAAAAGTGTCCAATTGTGTGGGTGTTAACCGTTTGAGTAGTTTTGAATCCGCACGCAAAAGCATGTGAGGCAAGGTCATATGCGCACATATATGAAACCGGGGGCTGGGGCTAAGCCCCAGCCTGGACCCCACTCCAAATATAACATGGAGCACATTTAAATAAAGGTTTAAACACATATATGTTAAGAAATACCCATGGGCACACCGGTTTGGGTGGCCTTTTCCAAGACTCTGCCATATGTGGAGGTCCAAGGTTCCGAACCCCACAGACTCCATATTTAATTTTTAAACACCACCATGGTATTAATTTAAATAAACTATCAAAGGAATATGGTTAAGAATTAATAGTGTGGCGCGTTGGTTGTTCGAACTTTTCCAAAGCATTGCACTTTGGGGGGAGGTCCAGGGTTTGATCCCCACGGATTCAATAAACTTTTAACACCCAAACTTAACATGGTGCCACGTGGCAGCCCATGTCTGGGCCACGTGGCACCATCCTATTTGAAAAAAAGGATGCCACATGTCAGAATCTAATTCGACCACTTGTTTTCCCAAACTACCAACTCAACATTGACACGTCAACACTTTCCACGTCCCTTGCCACATCAGCCTGTACAGACTGTACAGTCAACATTTTTTTCCCTGTTTAGCAAATTGAACAGATCGCGATATCTCACTCATCCGATGTCCGTTTGACCCCGTTCAAAGTGCGTTGGGTTCATGACAATGAGGGATACACACCTGTTTGTTTTGAAGCAATTCTGAGCACTTTCATTTTTGGGCTAAATTTTGACCCCTGGTCCAAATTCTGATCACGCCTTCCCACTGAAAGGCTTTTAGACCCACAAAAGCTGATGATTATCTACCTGAGCTTCAATACTCTTCTACTTCCAAGTTCTATCAACCGATTCTACTTGAAAAGTCTTTTTGGCAATCACTTGGGTACCTTGACATGCCTTGCATTGCAACTGGCTATGTCCCTCAACCATTGTCCTCTGGCTGCTGCTGACCCATTGTTCTCTTTGTGCTTGGAAGACTGACAACCTTCCCATTGAGAATCAAGTCCCTCTTGTGAACTCTTTGACGTCAACACAATTCTCTCTACAATGGTTGCAAAATACTTTCCTGCGACATCTTGTCACAAACCAAGAAAACTATCAATCTTGAAAACAAACTTTATACAAGACTGAAAATGATGCCAACAAAGTCTTTTTGCTCTTCAAGAAAATGGTCGCATCTTGTACTTCATCAAAGCACATGGCGTTTTCCTTCATCTTGGTGTACTCGAAATTGACTTACAAGCCGACAAACATCATCGATTAAACATAAGTCGAAAAACATGATCGATCCAACATAGTCGTCAAGACAAAATTGACACAAGTCGAGACTCATTTGAAACATATCGACATTCCAAAAGTCGACATTCATGATACACAATCATGTTACAATCATGAGTCATTCATATTGAACTATCACCAAGTTCACTATTTACACACATACAAAATCACATGTATGTGCATAGCTCTTCAACTCTCCTTCAAGTACAAACATAAGTACATAAACCCAAAAACATGTGGGTACATAAGAGCTGCAATGAAAAGCTATAAAGGGCTGCAACAAGTGAGTATCATACCCCTCTTTTACACCCTCTTGACGAAGTTGTGCAACACCAAGAATGCTTTTAAATGAATTGCATTCACATGCAAACTTGCATCATACAAGTTGTGATAACTGCAGCAACTTGTCATACTTTCAACAAAACTGCATACATAAGGCTGTAAATTGCATCTACAAACAAAGAAATGCAAGCCTTACTTGTTCAAGAAATCTAGCCATTTCTTACCAAGCCAATTCAATGGTGATTTTTTCTGCTGAACATCGTCTTCTTGTGAATCATCTTGACTCACATTGATGATGGAATATCCTCTTCCATTCTTGCCAGTCTCTTTATCCATATGCCTCTTGTGATGTGGATGAGTGGTTGGATGCAATGTCCAACATTGGGCAATGAGATGACCCCTCTTCTGGCAGTGAGTGCAAATCTTTTGCATCCTCTTTTCAAGTTGCCTTTGCTTGGAAAGTTTCCTGAATGTGGTCAATCTTTTCCAACATCTTGAAACATGATGGTTATAGAAACCACAATATGTACATGGACTTTTTCTTTCATTTTTACATGCAAATTTACCATGCTTAACATAATCAAAAGCAACTGAATGATAGGCATAAATATACCTTGAACATTCACCTTTATCGCCTTCTTGAGGAGGTGAGTTGGAAGAGTTACCAACTCTCTTTTGAAGACCAACAAAGATGTTCTTGTCTTCATGGCTGTCACAACTCTCTTGTTTCATACATTTGCATTCATCTTGAACACAAACTTTGCATGCTTGAGGGATTGAACTTGCAACAAAAGTTGTTCTTGGAACTGTTTCCCTGGTCTCCTCAACTTTGAAATTTGCTCCATCAATTTTCTGTTCATATCCAAGACCACAATACTTGGGCCTCTCCTCAACAACAATAGGCTCAACAATTCCTTGTGCATGCTTGCCTAACCCTCTACCTTCATAGCCCATTTTTAACAATAACTTGGACCCTATTCCTCTTGTGTGA
>ML787587.1:64639-87665 GCA_009831015.1 Picea engelmannii | reverse complement strand
ATCTCATGCAACTTTTCAAGAAGCTGGTGCTTCTCCTCCTTCATGGCCATCAACTGCTCTTGAAGGACAATGCTCTCCTTCCTATCTTCCCACATCTCTTGCACCATATCTCTCATGGTTACAAATGCCTTCAACATATCTTTTTCAAATAACTTGGTTAATGAAGATGTATGAGAACTATCAATGTTTGAAGCTTCCTCCATCCTTGCAAGATATCAAACTTCAACACAAAACTTGCACAATAATACCAACAACTAAATCTCTAGCTATCAATGGAAATCACATGAGAAAAACTATGCTCTGATACCACCTGATCTGAAAATAGGGGGCTGACTTGTTTTTCTATGCAAGCACCCTCTACTCCATTAAAATAAACTTTTTAGGACCTTGCTCAATGTCTTAGTTATGCAAGATAAATTATGTGCCAAGTTTATGCATCTTCTTGTGTTTATGTGTGAGGGTTTTAAAAGGTTAAATATGTTGTTTACATAAATAAAACAACAAAAATAACTTGCAGCAAATAATAACTAGCAAACACTCACAACAAGAACAACATGATAAAGGAGTTCACCCCCAACTGTGCTACATCTCCTTGAGCCTCCATCAATGGACTAGGCTCTTTGGGATTAGTTTTTCAAAGATTCTTTTACAAGCCGTTGCTCAACTCCAATGGATTTACTGACTGTACCATTGGGTTCAGAATACATAAAACCCCCAAAAATGACTATTAGATCTCTGAAAACGGACCATGGCTCATTCGAGCATGACCTCTTCTACATGTGGCCTTGAGCTTCCCTGAGCTTCCTTATGGAAAAAAACCTGTAAAAGTCCTCAAATGGATCTGAAACTTGTCCCAATGTGTTCAGAGCATAACAATTAGTCAAAAATGACTATTCAGTCACATAAAATAGACTTGGGCTCATCTGAGCATGACCTCCATCAATGGGGGCCCTAAGCTCCCTAGAGCTCCTGAAACTTCAAGGTAGAAAAAACTATGAAATAAGTCTCCAAATGGATTTGAAAATAGTGCCAAATGGATTCAGAACATCCAAAAACCCCTATCTAGGCTTTTTCGACACCTCATTTGGCCAAAAAATGAAGAAGATAGGCCTCCTGCCATTTTCCTCCTTCAAGCTTGTTGTCTCTGGTTCGCCAAAATGCACCTCCTATGTGAGTAACCTAGCTTCTGGGCGTTTCCTATGCCTAAACCCAGCACCCGTGCACATTTCAAAATTGGTGCCAAAATGTTGCACCATTAGCGGATTTTGAGCCCACAAGGATGGAGGTGTTGGGCGCATGGGGGACCATATGGCCACGTCCCAGCGTAATTTCGGGGCTCAGTTACAAAGTGGAACGAGCACATGACAAGTGTCCAGCTGTGTGGGTGTTAACCGTTTGAGTAGTTTTGAATCCGTGCACAAAGGCATGTGAGGCAAGGTCATATGCGTGCATATATGAAACCCGGGGCTGGGGCTAAGCCCCAACCCGGACACCACTCCAAATATAACATGGCATGCATTTAAATAAAGGTTTAAACACATGTGTGTTAAGAACTACCCATGGGCGCACCGGTTTGGGCAGCCTTTGCCAAGACTCTGCCATATGTGGAGGCCTGGGGTTCGAACCCCACAGACTCCATATTTAATTTTTAAACACCACCATGGTATTAATTTAAATAAACTATCAAAGGAATATGGTTAAGAATTAATAGTGTGGCGCGTTGGTTGTTCGGACTTTTCCAAAGCATTGTACTTTGGGGGGAGGTCCAGGGTTTGATCCCCATGGACTTCATAAACTTTTAACACCCAAACTTAACATGGTGCCACGTGGTAGCCCATGTTTGGGCCACGTGGCACCACCCTATTTGACAAAAAAGATGCCACATGTTAGAATCTAATTCGACCACTCATTTGCCCAAACTGCCAACTCATCATTGACACGTCACCACTTTCCATGTCAGCGGTTGTACCCCTGCCACGTCAGCCTGTATGGACCGTACAATTAACATTTTTTTTCCTATTTAGCAAATCAAACAGATCGCGGTATCTCACTCATCCGATTTCTGTTTGACCCCATTCAAAGTGCGTTGGGTTCATGATAATGAGGGATACACACCTGTTCTTTTTGAAGTGATTCTTAACACTTTAATTTTTGGGCTAAATTTTGACCCCTGGTCTAGATTCTGATCACACCAGGTGCATGCTGCAATCTTCAATGGTTCTGATATCTGATGCACCTTCAGAATCAAAATCTCTTTGTCATTCTATCCCAGGGAAATGAGTTCAATTCGTTCCCCGACAACGACGCCATGAATGTTAGCACTGATATTCACCCTTAGATTGTGGGAGGATAAGCCCAGTACCCATCAAAGTTATTGGTGGATGTTGGTTTTATATGAGTGGAGGTCAATGGAAAAAACTCAATATATGAATGATGTTCAACACAGAACTGGACAAGAAATGCACAGGGAAGTGAGGGCCACATTAACTTCAGTCAGTGAATTGAGTTTAAGTGTGAGCAGAGGGAAGACTTAGTGAGAAAGGTGAACAAGACTTCTATGATCATCATGCTTTCAAGCAGTTTGGAGAAGAAAAATGCAGACTCAAGATCACTCTTGAGCTCAAGCTTCAAACACTGAAATATGTCCAAACAACACAATCACAACAACACAATGATCAAACCTACATCACAATGCAACTACAACAATTCGACTGGATCCTCCATGCCTGAGCCATTCAATGTAAGAGGGAAAAAGATAACAAGGGAACTAACTAAAACTGGTCACAATACCACTATAATCAAACCTACATTACAACAACATAATAACCCTCGACTAGATCCTCCATGCCCGAGTGTTTTAACACAGTTTTTACAGAGAGATGAAAAGAATATGACTTCTATTAACATGAAAGTATCAAATTTGGTACATAACCAGAGAACAGTTCTAGCATCAAAACATTACAAAATAGGGAGCTTTGCTCAACGAGTTGACGACCTTAACAAAATATTAAAACTATCTATTTATACTCGGAACAATTCGCCACCACCAAGATTGTGACCTGGCCACTACAATCAAAGCTTTGTGTCAACGATTTATTTTGTCAGACTGAACGTGCACCCCTCTGTTAGACGCAAGCTCAGATTGGCATGGGTTTTGTAGGGAAATATTCCCACAAGGGTACCACGGGCTGACGGTTCAGTCCCCACGGCTGGGCTTTGCATGCCCCTTCTATTTATGGGGTGAGCCGAGGTTTCAACCACCAACTCTTTCATTTATTAACTGAACCCTTGAGATCGGGACGAGGCTTAGTGACTAGGGGCGGCCACACGCTACTCTCAGATCAGACACTATATGAGCACGTGATTGTGGGTTTGTCAAAAGAGTTTTGAACTCACACCGCTTTTGGGCCTGCAATCCACCGCCTTCTTCCACGTATCACTTTCTCCAAACCACGGTTTCAATTATAGGACCTCTCAATAATTTTATCGATCGAGAAATTTGCATCCCCGCAATGAAGCATGGCCGTTGATCTTGACGCGGTCCGGGATCTGGGCGTACCTGCTAGATTTAGCGCTACTGCCAAGCTTAACCACCCGCCAACTTTAGAATCCGCCAAAATGTTCCCTGGGGGAGGGGGACACTACTCTTGACTTTGAACAATAACACCTCACAGAGAATGACCTATCACTGCTATGCTGACGTGTCATGAACAAGAAGTGACACATGTCACTAAGAAATAAGCAAATGATATTCCCACGACTGCCTGGATTGAGTGCCACATGTCATTGCCGAATAGGTTCCTGGTGTCACGACCGATGAGTGCACTACATGTCCATACTGATGACTGCCACGTATCCTCTTAAAAATAACGACTGAGATCTCCTTCGGGTCTCCGGGCTCTGGGAAAATGAAAACTCAAACTTATTTTTCCTTGAAGCAAAACATCTAGAGTTAAGGATCTGACAACGTGTGGCCTCGAGAGATTGGCGACTGAGATCCCTTTGTGGCTCCAGACTTTGGGGAAATCAAATCTCAAACCTCACCCTCTTCCATGTGCTTTTACCTAGAACTATAGATCTGGCGACGCACGTCCTCTTCAATCAACGACTCTGTTCCTATTTCGGGACCTTGACCCCTTCAACCAGATCAATGACCCTTCTGCTCCCTTCTCGATCAATGATTGAGAGCTACTTCGGGTCTTCAAAATTCCCCCCCCTTTTCTTTCCTCCGAAGCTCTAGATCTGGCATCGCGTGTCCATTTGAATCGGATGACTTAGAATTACTTCGGGCCTTTGGGCTTTGGGTGTTTTGAAAGTGAAACATGAAAAACCCTACGAAGGAAAAACCCCTGAAGCGAAGGATCTGCTACCACATGCTTCGGCACTTCGGGACTTCAGGAGGCATTGCCGCTAAGATCAATGACTCCCTGCTGATTTTGAGATCAATGGTCCATGATTGCTTTAGGAGTTCGGGCTTCGGCTCTTCAGAATTTTCATGCACTTCTCACTTCGAAACTCTCGAAGCTCATTTCCCCGAATGCTTGGATCGATTGCCACTTGTCCCCCTCAAGATCAATGGCTCATGCTTAATTCAGGGTTTTGCCCTGGTGCTATACTTCGTGCAACTTTAAGGTTCCAAATTTCGGTGAGCCGTTGATCTGAACTGTTCCAAGAATCTCCACTACTGAAAGACTAAATTGCCTGCTGCTTGCACTTTAAGCCCAAAATAGTTTGTTCTGAAAGTTTCATTTTGAGCTCAAGGCTGATACTTGCACAAGCAAAGAACTGGGTCACTTTGCGACCCTTAGACAATATTATGTGATGAAAAATCTCACATCTCATAGGCATTGTATTTCCTTGTCACATGTGGAATCACATGGTCCTTAATGTCACCGTGGATGGTTATTTTAACCTTAATATTCTTCTTAGTGTAAGTGGAAAAAAGAGTAGAATCTGTAGGCACCATCACAAGATTCATTTGTGTGTTCTCCATAATGTCCCATAACTCACACTCCTACAAAAGAAACACAATCCTCTCCTTCCATGAGCTAATATTAATAGCTCCATCCAATTTTTCCTCAACCCTTAAACCTGTGGCCATTGATCCTCACAATTGAAACACAGGTCCAAAATATCTGCTCGGTGAAGTACCTCTCTCTCTCAACGAATTCTCCATTCTCTGTAGATGATATATTTATGCTCTTTCCCACTTTGAAGCTCTGATACCATGTAAAATTTCATACCCCAACCATGTTTCAAGTCTCAATGAGATTCATCATAGTTTAATGCCCAACCCACATTGCATTTTCTGCTACAAATTAGTTAGCATATAAAAAAAACTCATAACAGGAAACAGATGAATTCTGCTACAACCATAAATGAAGAAATTAAATGCACTCATACATAAAATAACACAGAGATTTTTGGTCAAAATAGGCCCTGAAAAACTCATAAGGGGAAAACCAGTGAGAGAGGTGATTTTATTATTTTATAAGCTTAGAGAAATATTGTCTTTTATAATAGAATAATCTTCAACAAAATACACAAACTTATCTCAAGAGTGTGCCTAGAAACTTCCTAAAAAATAGAGCCAAACTTCCTTGAAAATCATGCCCAAAAATTTAGAATTGTACGACCCTCATTTTACGTGCCTTAAGTTTTATGAACTATACAAATTCTTTCTCATAGTTTTGTGCCAATCTGCTATCTCAATTAATGTTTCAAATTTGTTGTACGACTTCCTTGAAAATCATGCTAAACTACCCCAAAAATATTGTTGTACGACCTCGAATTTTGTGCATACAACCTGTTGTACAACCTCACAAAATTCCATACTGTACGACCTCTATACTTGTTGTACCTTCTGCCTCAATTTTCATGCCACAAGCTTACCTTGGAAATCATGCCAATAACAACAAGTTTTCCTCTCTTCTCTAGCTCGACTCTCTCTCTATCTTGCACTCTCCAAAAATGCTCATGAAGAATGCACAATGAGGGCGCTTCAATCCCTAGATAGACTCTTGGAGGGGAATATGAAAAAGTCACATGATCCAAGGGTTGAGATTAGATCATGGGCCTTTGAGATCAATGGTGGTGATTTAGTGTCTCTTTACTCATCCTTTTCATAAAATATTCTAAAAGTCACTTTTAACTTTATTTCTCATAAAGTTAACGTTCTAGGGACCACCTTGGACACTTTCTCACACCTAGGCACCTAAGTTGTGAGAAACGCTTGTCCTTGGTACACTTTTTAACACCATCATAGTGGAGGCACCCTTCCACCCGTCCAATAATGGGGTGTGGATTTCATTGGAGAGTTAACGGAAAATTCAAGTAATGGGTTCAAGTGGATCCTCACTACCATGAATTACTTCACTAGGTGGGTTGAAGTTATTCCTACAAAGAGAGAAACTGATAGTGTGGTGAAAGGGTTCCTTGAGAATAGGATTATTACAAGATTTGGTGTCCTAGCCAATATTATTACGAGTAATACCAAAGCCTTTAGTTTAGCAAAGTTTTCGTCATTTTGTTTTTACTATGGCATTGCATTATCTCACTCATCCAACTACTACCCATAGGGAAATGGCCTCACATAATGAAGTAACAATATCTTAATGGCCATTATCAAGAACATTGTGGGAGATAACAAGAAAAGTAGGGATAGAAAAATCAAATATGCTTTATGGGAATATAGAATCATGAACAAGTAATCCACTGGGAAGATCCCATTTGAATTAGTATATAGGATGGAGGTTACATTTCTAGTTTACTTAAAGATCCTCGTATACCAGCTGTTAGAGCATTTCACCACTAAGAAAGAAACAATTCAAGTGAGAATTAATCAACTTGTGGAGCTAGATGAGAACTGAATAAAATCCTTTGATAAACTCATCAAGATCCAAGGGAAAGGTAAGATAAATTTTGATAGAAAGACTCATAAAAGGTAATTGAAGAAGGGAGACTTAGTTCTCATGTGAGATTGAAAGACAAAGAAATTGTGAAATCACAAAAAGTTTGATTATTTGTGGATCATGCCTTACGAGAATGCAACAAGCGCTAATTTTTTCTATCTTAGTCATCTAGAGGGTGGAGTGTTTGCTTTGCCTGTGAATGGGAAACTTATGAAGTTGTCATACTCTTGTGGTGGAAATTAGTGCCACGTAGGCTTTAAGGAATATAAATGAATAAGATCCTTTGAGCATTAGCTTAGGTTTTGTGTTTATTTTCCTTGCTTTGCTTGAGTATATTGGTTCATGTTTGATCGTTCATTTTCATGCATTCATTTTCATGCTTTGGTTCATGCTTAGAATAATCTTGATTTCATGCAATTTTGATTTCTTAGAATAATGGATTTTGTTTATAGCTTTATTTTATGGTGGACCAAGGTGATAATATTGCCTTGTTTCTTTTATTACTAATGATTGTATGTCTAGTTTAGAGATGGATGCAAATTCCAGGTATGATCGAGATTCTGTAGTTCTCGTGCACTCTTATTCTTAGAGAACATGTCCTTGACTTGGAGCTGGTTGTTACCCCTCATATTGTATGAGAGGTAACCATGTGATTCTCATCACATGTTAGAGATTTTTTCATGAGCACCACCCTTCCAATGACATAATCTTCCAATTCACACTTGATCGTGAGCACTTCAGATTGATCTTCTATAACACATGTGTCAGAGATCTTGTTGCATAATGATCTCCTTTGCACAGTGGATATGCCTACCTTGAATATTTCTTGATGATGATAGCATGGTTCAATTGATTTGGCACGATGATGATGATGATGTACACATGATGTTATATTGATATACTTGTGAGACTTGATGTATTGTACACTGTCATATCTTTACTTCCTTTCTTGAATGTGGTGTTAAAGTCGCATGTACATGTCATGATTGTCATGAACATGGGTTAAATCTAATAATGGATCATAACATTCTAAATTGATATTATTTGTCTTTTTCATGGGGGATTCACCTTGTTGACCAATATATTATCACGTTCATTCATAAAGCGGGTTTTTAAATTTTCAAAAATAAGCTCAATATATTGTAGGTATTGGGGGGGAGGGGGTGATGCAAACTATGGGGGGATTTATAGGTATTGGGGGGTATAAAAAGGGTTATCTAGTAAAAATAGGGGGTTTTATTATTGGAAAGAAGTATTGGGAAGGGGGTCCAACAAAATGATTTTGGGAGGTATTTATTAATGTTTATTAAAATTAAGGGTATTCTTCAATATGATATGAACACACATGCTGTGTCACAAATTCATGAAGTGAAGACCCTGTGGTCTTGGTGTACCATGGTGGGTCATAGTCATATTTTAGATAAGTGTTCTCACTCTTGGATTAAGTTGTACTACTGTTGGACATATTGTCATTGATGTCAACAGTCGATGTGATGATTTGTTGTTATGATGAATTATCATTTTGATTTACCATATATGAGATTGTCATTGATGTCAACAATATATCAGTTAGAAAAAAATGTCAAACAATATGCAGAGATCGAAAGTGTAAGCTCAGGACGAGGAGCGAACAGTATGCAGAGATCAAATCGCAGAATTGAAAGTGTAAGCCTAGGAGGAGGAGCAAACATTATGCAGAGATCAAAGAGCTCAGAAGGAAGCATAAGATCAGGAGGAGGAGCGAACAATATGTAGAGATCAAAGCTCATAATCAAAAGCGTAAGCTTAGGTGGAGGAGCGAACAATATGCAGAGATCAAAGATCTAAAAGAAAAGCGTAAGCTCATGGTGAGAAGCCTCAACAGCCGTTCGATCAAGAAATTGACCATGTTGATCATCTCATATTACGGACGTTGGTCATATGAGTGACTGTGGGCTTGAGGACCGTTGGAGGATCATGACAGTCAGATCTGCAAGCCAGATCAATGACATGGATAGATTGCGGAGATTAGAAGGAGAATTAAACAATTCGCTAGTTCCAATCCCGCAATTGGTCTAGACCGTCAGATCTTATAGCTTCGAAGATCGACGATTGTGGTTGATCTAACAAATGATCAGATTAAGTTAGATTAAGTCATGACCATCAGATGCACAATCGCTAGATCAACAACAAGGATAGATTGCGGAGATCAGAAGGAGAATTAAATGACTCGCTAGTTCCAATCCCGCAATTGGTCTAGATCATCCGATCTCATAGACTTGAATATCGATGACTGTGGTTGATCCAATAAATGATCAAATTAAGTCGGATTGAGTTGTGACCGTCAGATGTGAAATTTCCAGATCAACGACAGGGATAGATTGCAGAGATCAAAAGGAGAATTAAATACTGTGCTAGTTCCAATCCTGCAATCAATCAGGTTTGTCAGATCTTATAGCTTCGAAGATCAAAAATTGTGGTTGACTCAACAACAATGCACAACTTCAAATTGTAGAGTTTGGGTGACGAGTTAAATCACTCCCAAGTTGTGGTTCCGCAATCATCCTTGATTGTGGATCTACTTCGAGTGCCTTCACGACCGTTGGATCACTTTAAGTGGAAGGATAGGATAAGCAGGGAAAAACAGTTGAGAATTCAATTATCCAAATACTCGTCAACCGTTGGATCACTTTTGAGTGGAAGGAAAGGATAAGCTGAAAAATCTGAGATCTCGATCACCCAAATATCCATTAGCCGTCAAATCATTCTAAGTGGAAGGACAGGATAAGCTAGAAGAGCAACATAGTAGATAGATCGAGCCATCGATATGAGAACATGATTGACAAAAAACATTTAGTTCAGGTTTAAATATATTAGGAGGTTACGTGATCTAGGTGGATATCGGTGGCCACCCACCTTTTTCAAATGGCTTAAAACAATTTTCTAGCAATTTTGACAATTTACTATTTTTAGCAGGTTTTAACTTCCGGGGCCATTTTGAGGGCCTAAATGAAGGTTTTTCGAGATAGAGGTTCTCAATAATAGCTAAAGGAATTATTGAGCCCCCAAAATGAATCTCCTCGACGATACCTTTCCAACGAGATATCATACGCCTAAAACAAAGATCGTATGCAAAAGTTACGACCCCGAGAAGTTGATGTGCTAACTTACCCAAACGGGGCCCACATGACTTTTGGTGCTTCATCTCCTAGGGTTAGGTTTTTGGATGTCTAGGTTTTTGACATTCTTTTTTATTGTAAAAATTCCTTCAGAGCCTCATTGTAACCATCTTCTTGTGAATGCGAGTAGCCATCACATCTCTTCTCAGAGATAAGCTGCCACCATTCTAGTGAGTCTTTCACTATGTATTTTTATAGTCTTTGTACATTTATTTCATTAATATAAATCGTATATTAATGTATATATGTGTTTATGGTTGCATCTCTGATACATTTATGTTATATTATTGAATATTTGTGATATCTCTGTGCATTTCTTTATTATATCTCCGATCTCATTTCGTGCTGAAAATAATCTGGATCAGTGGTATCAGAGCAGGCTGCTCTTGATCGTTTTTTTCAGTGCATGTCCCCGACGAGGTCTGAGTATAGAAAGTTGGGTCTCGAGCTTGTCTCTCTTGAAGACAATTTCTATCACACACCCAAGAAACCCTCAATGGTGGAAGAAAAGAAAAATGACAGAGCAGATGATCCTATCAATCTGTTGCTTGAGCAAGCTCTCACGCGACAGAGGGACGAAATGATGGAGAATTTTTCCCACATCCTTAAATGCCTGCCGATAGCATCAGGTGCATCTTCATCAAGCGACCACTTTGGAGGCACCTCACCTTTCAAGGTACAAGTTAATTTTGATATTCCTGTATTTGAAGGACAGATAGATGCAGAAGCCCTAGAAAAATGGTTAACTCTGTTAGAAGGTTATTTCTCTGTTCACAAATTTTCTGACAAAGAAAATATCACCTTCGCACTCCTTAAATCTCTCCCTCATGTCAAACATGGGTGGGAAACTTACTGGGAGCAAAGTTCCACAGAGGAGTCTGGAATGTATGGGGTTGATGCCACTTGGAATTTTTTTATGGATGCGGTAAAGGAATAGTATTACCCTGTTGGCAACTATGAGGACTAGTACATGAGATGGACCACACTGTGGCAAGAGAGGGGCCAAGCAGTTCCAGAGTTCACCAATACCTTCCATACCTTGCGCACCAAGATGGGTATCAAAGTATCCAAGCAACATTTGGTTTTGAAATACCGTGGGCCTCTACACAGATACATCCAGACTGAAATGGATTTCCTGGACATCTCATCAATCGGTGCTGCTTATCGATATGCTGCTAAAATTGAGCAGAAATTTAAGCACCAGAAAAAACAGGAATTCGGGTCTACAAATCCGCAACAAAAAAAGTATGACAAAGATGACCCTAACAAACAGTCTCCCAAAAACCAGTCCAAGACACAAGAAAAGAAGGGTCACGGGAAGACAAAGAAGGACACTGGAAAATGGTGTGATTTCCACAAAATCCCCTGGCACAACACCGATGAATGTTGCTCAAAACAGTCATTGGTGGCCAAGATCAAAGACAAGGAGCCAAACCCTGATTCAGAATATGATTATGAAAATACTGGTAAAGGACAGATCATTGACGTAGACCCCACTTCTATTGTCATGACTGCAACAATTCAACTAGAAGAACCAACAGATCCTGAAGAGTGGGAGCACCTTTTTCATTCACAGATGTGGGTGAAGGGGACCCCACTGCATTTTATTGTTGATAGCGGAAGCCAGAAAAACCTCATCTAAGAAGAGGTCGTCAAACAATTGGGATTGTCGACAACACCACACCCGCAACCATACAACATCGAGTGGCTTTGGCAAGGAAAAGATCTTCGTGTCAACCAACAGTGCCAATTGTCATACGTCATTCAACACTTCAAGGATGAGGTATTATGTGATATTTCCCCACTGGATGTCTGCGATGTTCTCTTGGGCCAACCATATATGTGGAGATGCCATGCTGTTTATGAGTCTCGACCCCGTAGTATCATTGTTACTTTGGTGGGTCATCTCTACAGAATACCAGAGGTAGTTCCAACTATTGTTCCACCTAAAAAGTGTCGCAAGGTAGTATCTCATACTGCAAAATTCAGCTTCTTCACAATCTGTTCAAAAGGGGAACAAAAGGACACTGCAACCACTACATCCTTGCCCCCTGCACCTTCTATCCAACAGAAGCAGGTCGACAAGGTTGCAACAAAGCACAAATATTCCTTCTACACACCTTCCTCTCATGTAGCTCGACTTGTTTAACAACCTCATCTTCAACAGGTTCATGACAGACTTCCACAAACTAAGCAGCGCAATGTCTTCAGCAATACAAGCAACTCACCAAGATGCAGATCCAACAAACACTTTTCCCTCTCCCCTTGGAACTCAACGAAATGGAGACCATTTCTTCCTAAGGAGGGAGGATTGATCCAGGTGGATATCGGTGGCCACCCACCTTTTTCGACTAGCTCAAAACAATTTTCTGGCAATTTTGGCAATTTACTATTTTTAGCAAGTTTTAACTTTCGGGGCCATTTTGAGGGCCTAAATGAAGGTTTTTCGAGATCGAGGTTCTCAATGATATACAAAGGAAATATTGATCCACCAAAATGAATCTCCTCGATGATACCTTTCCAACGAGATATCATACGCCTAAAACAAAGATCGTATGCAAAAGTTACGACCCCAGGAAGTTGTTGTGCTAACTTAACCAAATGGGGCCCACATGACTTTTGGTGCTTCATCTCCTAGGGTTAGGTTTTTGGATGTCTATGGTTTTTGGCATTCTTTTTTATTGTAAAAATTCCTTTAGAGCCTCATTGTAACCATGTTCTTGTGAATGAAAGTAGCCATCACATCTCTTCTCAGAGATAAGCTGCCACCATTCTAGCAAGTCTTTCACTCTATATTTTTACAGTCTCTGTACATTTATTTCATTAATAGAAATTGTGTATTAATGTATATCTATGTTTATGGTTGCATCTCTGATACATTTATGTTATATTATTGAATATCTGTGATATCTCTTTGCATTTCTTTATTATATCTCCGATCTCATTTCGTGCCGAAAATAATCCAAATCAGTGGTATCAGAGCAGGCCGCTCTTGATCGTTTTTTTCAGTGCATTTCCCTGACGAGGTCTGAGTATATAAAGTTGGGTCTCGAGCTTGTCTCTCTTGAATACAATCGCTCTCGCACACCCAAGAAACCCTCAATGGTAGAAGAAAATAAAAACAACGGATTAGACGATCCTATCAATCTGTTGCTTGAGCAAGCTCTCACGCGACAGAGGGACGAAATGATGGAGAATTTTGCCCACATCCTTAAATGCCTGCCGATAGCATCAAGCACATCTTCATCAAGCGGCCACTTTGGAGGCACCTCGCCTTTCAAGGTACAAGTTAATTTTGATATTCCTGTATTTGAAGGACATATAGATTCAGAAGCCCTCGAAAAATGGTTAACTCTGCTAGAAGGTTATTTCTCTGTTCACAATTTTTCTGACAAAGAAAAGATCACCTTCGCACTCCTTAAATCTCTCCCTCATGTCAAACATTAGTGGGAAACTTACTAGGAGAAAAGTTCCACAAAGGAGTCTGGAATATATGGGGTCGATGCCACTTGGGATTTTTTTGTGGATGCAGTAAAGGAACAGTATTACCCTGTTGGCAACTATGAGGACTAGTACATGAGATGGACCACATTGCGGCAAGAGAGGGCCCAAGCAGTTCCAGAGTTCACCAATACCTTCCATACCTTGCACACCAAGCTGGGTATCAAAGAATCCAAGCGACATTTGGTTCTGAAATACCGTGGGGATCTACACAGATACATCCAGACTGAAATGGATTTCCTGGACATCTCATCAATCGATGCTGCTTATCGATATGCTGCTAAAATTGAGTAGAAATTTAAGCACCAGAAAAAATAGGAATTCGGGTCTGCAAATCCGCAACAACCAAAGTATGACAAAGACGACCCTAACAAACAGTCTCCCAAAAACTAGTCCAAGACACAGGAAAAGAAGGGTCACGGGAAGACAAAGAAGGACACCAGAAAATGGTGTGATTTCCACAAAATCCCTTGGCACAACACTGATGAATGTTGCTCAAAACAGTCATTGGTGGTCGAGATCAAATACAAGGAGCCAAACCTTGATTCAGAATCTGATTATGAAAATACTGGTAAAGGACAGATCATTGACGCAGACCCCATTGCTATTATCGTGACTGCAACAATTCAACTAGAAGAACCAACAGATCCTGAAGAGTGGGAGAACCTTTTTCATTCACAGATGTGGGTGAAGGGGACCCCACTGCATTTTATTATTGATAGCAGAAGCCATAAAAACCTCATCTCAGCAGAGGTCGTCAAACAGTTGGGATTGTCGACAACACCACACCTGCAACCATACAACATCGAGTGGCTTCGGCAAGGAGGAGATATTTGTGTCAACCAACAGTGTCGATTGTCAAATGGCATTCAACCCTTCAAGGATGAGGTATTATGTGATATTTCCCCACTGGATGTCTGTGATTTTCTCTTGGGGCAACCATGTATGTGGAGACGCCATGTTGTTTATGAGTCTCGATCCCGTAGTGTCATTTTTACTTTGGGGGTCATCTTTACAGAATACCAGAGGTAGTTCCAACTATTGTTCCACCTAAAAAGTGTCGCAAGGTAGTATCTCATACTGCAAAATTCATCTTCTTCACAATCTGTTCAAAAGGGGAACATAAGGACACTGTAGCCACTACATCCTTGCGCCCTGCACCTTCTATCCAACAGAAGCAGGTCGACAAGGTTGCAACAAAGCACAAAGATTCCTTCTACACACCTTCCTCTCATGTAGCTTGAATTTTTGAACAACCTCATCTTCAACAGGTTCATGATAGACTTCCACAAACTAAGTAGCACGACGTCTCCAGCAATACAATCAGCTCACCAAGATGCAAATCCAATAAACGCTTTTCCCTCTCCCCTGGGAACTCAACGCAATGGAGACCATTTCTTCCTAAGGATGGAGGATTGATCCAGGTGGATATCGGTGGCCACCCACCTTTTTCGACTGGCTCAAAACAATTTTCTGGCAATTTTGGCAATTTACTATTTTTAGCAAGTTTTAACTTTCGGGGCCATTTTGAGGGCCTCAATGAATGTTTTTCTAGATCGAGGTTCTCAATGATAGTTGAAGGCATGATTGAGCCCCCAAAATGAATTTCCTTGATGATACCTTTCCAATGAGCTATCATACGCCTAAAACAAAGATCGTATGCAAAAGTTACGACCCCAAGAAGTTGATGTGCTAACTTACCCAAATGGGGCCCACATGACTTTTGGTGCTTCATCTCCTAGGGTTAGGTTTTTGGATGTCTAGGGTTTTGGGAATTCTTGTTTATTGTAAAAAGGCCTTCAAAGCCTCATTGTAACCATCTTCTTGCAAATGCGAGTAGCCGTCACATCTCTTCTCATAGATAAGCTGCCACCATTCTAGCGAGTCTTTCACTCTGTATTTTTACAGTCTCTGTACATTTCTTTCATTAATAGAAATTGTGTATTACTGTATATATGTGTTCATGGTTGCATCTCTGATACATTTCTTTTATATTATTGAATATCTGTGATATCTCTGTGCATTTCTTTATTATATCTCCGATCTCATTTCGTGTCGAAAATAATCCAGATCATCACGCTCTGAGAAAATCTCACTTCAATATTTTTTAGTTTGAGATTTGAAAAACATGAAGCCTGGAGAGACAGAAATATGAAATGAATAAGGATCATCAGATTTGGAGAACATAGATGACCATTGGATCAAGGTTGTTCATATGTAGACCATGTCAGCAAGGACGTGTGGGAAAACCACATCAACAAACCACGTCAACAAGAACGTTTGGGAGATCTACATCAACAGATCACGTCTACAAGGATGTGTGGGAAAACCATGTCAACAGACCATGTAAGCAAGGATGTATGGGATATCTACGTCAACAAACCACGTCTACAAGGACATGTGGAAGACCATGTAAACAAGGACATGTGGCAGACCATGTCAACAGACCACGTCAGAAAATACACATGGCATAATCAGATGATGACAAGTGTCAAGAGGAAATTGGCTCATGCGATGTCAACACATGACGTCAATAAGTTACGTTACTCCAAGAGATTTACTTTGAGATTTTTCAACACCAACAAATGTCAAAAGTCCCAAAGTCCCGAAGGATGAAGGTCCAAAGTTGCTATCAACTGTCGATCTAAGATACATCGAGAGTTAGGACAACTGTTAGATCCAGGAGAAGAACATGTGCCACATGAGGAGATCCACATCAGCAAGACTACGTCAGCAAGGACACATGGCGCAATCAGATAATGACAAGTGTCAAGTTGAATCAAAATTTTAGGTACGTGCAAATCACAAAACTGAGTGACATGCGGTAGATACTCAGCTCATGACACATCATCAAGTGATGTAAGCAAGTTATGTAACTATGAGAGTTTTTACTTCAGGAGTTTTACCACCAGCACATGCCCAAAGTACCGAAGTCCCGAATGTCAAAGTCCTGAAGTGGACACGAGACGTCTGATCTGAAGATCACTTTGGGAGCATTCTCGACCGTCGATCTACTACAGTGGAAGGATAGTGTAAGTGGAAGTATTAACCGACAGCAAGCGGTCTCCACCACCTATGGCTTACTCAGCAGGTAATCACTCCAGAAGAAAATGGAGCAGTGTTTATTCGAAACCTCCAAAGTCTTGAATGTCGAAGCCCTGAAGCGGACATGGGTCATCCGATCTGAAGAATACTTCGGGTGCACTCTCAACCGTTGATCAAAATACAATGGAAGGATCGTGTAAGTATAATAGAAAAAGTCCCGAAGTGAATGGTGGCGATCCATCTCGATGCTTGATTAAGTACTAGTTGTCAGATTAAGCAATGAAAGAATATATGTAAGGATCGAATATGACCATTGATCATGTTCCGTGATATAAATGAGAACCGTCTGATATGTTAGGAAATATCTTCTTCGGGAGATTTGAAAGGTTGTGAAACCCTGAAGGGTGAAGCCCTGAAGTCCTGACAATCGTCCATCTCATCGGGAGATTGAATCGTGATCATTGAATTGATAAGCGCTCAAGCACTCGTTTCGCCTAACATCTAAATAATGCCATTGGTCATATGGTAAAAATATTTAAAAGGCAAAATGTAATGCATTGCTTAAATTGATAAGCATGTGGTTCTACGTCAATGATCATATGAACATGGCTTGAAGGAAGTGTCGATTTATGCAATCAAAGTGACAAAGGAAATCGATCCATACCTGTGAAAGTAAAGGGGATGCCAGGTGTAAAGTTGAAGACCAAGAATGATGATCTCTGGTTGTAGTGTCCGCAAGGCCGAGCCTTGTCGTAGCTCATGTTTTGAAAGGAATTGTAATTATGTTTTATAGGCTAGTGAGCCAAGTTTTTTATAAGCTGGGGGCTTATGTGTTTGTTAGGCCAGGGAGCCTAAGTGTTGAAGGCCAGGAGCCTGCTGTTGTATATGTAATCATGTAGAACAATTAATAAAAATTTGTAAACACCGCCAGGTGCATACCGACCATGATGAATGAGTGAAGGGGGACTGAGATTCCATAGAGAAGGCAAGGGATTAGGGGCTGGAAGGTGGGAAAAGGGGCTAAGTGTTTAGCCTAGGGGGCTTAAGCCTGGGAATAATATTTTATTATTATTCCAAAAGAACATGTGCCATTTATATTTTTATCCTAAGTTCTTGACCAAGGGAAGGTGATGCGTGCTGGTGGAATGCATGTAGTCTCCAGGGTGACGAGTGTCGACCCTGGTGCATGCGAATAAAACAGCCAGGGTGGACCATGAAGGGGTTCCTTCTCCCATTCGATCGGACTGCCTGAGCGTTTACGGGCTCTGAGCAGTACGAATGACCTGATTTCTACAGAGAACCTTCGTGCATCCCTGTGATCTGAAAAGTCTGTGTCTGGCTCTGAGAAAACCCGTGTATACCTCCGTACTGAACCAAGAGCTTGTGATTGATTCTGAAAGAGCTATTTTCACCTTTGTTTTGAACTAGAAAAGCCCGTGTTGTTTCTGGAGAATCCGTGTGCATCCACTGCCCGAGATCGAGCATGTGTGTAAGATCTCTCTATTCCAAAGCCGTGACCGTGAGATCGATTTGCCATCGCTGAACCAGTTTGGGGAAGCTTGTGTCTGTTTCCCGTGGGTTGTTGTGGCCACGCAGTGCTGGACTGTGTATGGCTTGTGACCAGTTGTGAAACTCTCTCTCTCCAGGCAAGAGTGGTGTTGAGGTTGGATGAACAGGTGGTTTTGGCCTATGAGCATCTCTCTCTAGAGGAGAGAGTGCACAGAGGAAGGAGAGGACTCCTGGAAGGAACCCTGCAGCTGCCACAGAGCCCAGAGACTTCCGGTCCGGTCTGTTCCTGTAACCCAAGGCAAGGGAGGTTAGCAGCCAAAGGACTATCGAGGTGACAGAGAAGGTGTATACTCCTGGGGTGGAACATGCATGTGGGGAATGAGGGTTTGTGGGCAGTGAGCGTGAGAGGTTCCTGGGAGAGAATCCCATCCTTGTGGCTGTGTGATGTTTTCTCTGTAACCTCAGCCTAGCCTAGGACTCCTTATCTCGGGGTGGAGCTTAGTCCCAGCTTGGGGGTGACCCAATGTTGAGCTTGATGAGTAGTGCGGTCTAAGGCTGGGAGGTTCATGGAAGGCCTGCACTTGGTTGGTGGAATCTACCACTGTTCAAAGATAAGTATCTGATTATGCTTTAATCATGTTTTGCATGACTATGTTGCTTATGTTATCATGAATTCCGATGTGTGTATTAATTAATATTAAATTCTATTGATTGTTAATTATAGCAATAAATAATATGTTTACTCTGAACTTAAATGTGTTTCATTTGCTTAAATGCATGCTATTTTGTAATCCAGAGTGGGTGTCATATTTCCGTGAAGTTTGTTAACTGAAAAAGTGGTGTTACAGTTTGGTATCAGAGCCAAGGTTTCGACACTAAGCCTAGATGGGCCAGTTGAGTGGTCTTTGGACCAAGGGCGAGAGGAGAAATTGTATCTGGAGGACCAATTTCGGACCCTAGTATGGTACGGAGTGTCAAGGAGTTACTTGACCGTGCCTATAAGCTCAGGAGGTATAGCGGCGTTGTGAAACCGCAACTGGTGTGGTATATGGCCACAAGGAGAAAGGACTCCACACCAGCAGTGCTGGAGCCTTAGGATCCATTCGGGAGGGAAGGTGAGCCCTCGTGACCATCGGATCTGGAAAATGTGTGCAGGGATTAAAATCCCTTTTGAATTTCACAAGAGTGTGGGAATTGCGATACGCGAACTTCCGAAAACCCAAAAAAGCTCGAGAAGATCTACGTTGTAGATCTAGGAGGGAGGCTCGACTGTTAGATCTGGTGGAGTCACACTCAAGTTAGTCACGAAAACCTTTCGGATTTCACAAAGTCGGGAGATGGGAAATGAGGAAGGGGAACACCTCCGAAACCCGAAACGCCGAAACGATCTGCACCATAGATCGTAGGAAGATAGTTGACTGCCCGATTAAGCGGAGGAGTAAACTGTAATTTTGGGATTTTGGCAGATGGAAGTTTGATATGTAGGGTGCATGAACTCCCAATGCCTAAAACCCCGAAACACCGAAAGGATCTGCGCCGTAGAACTGAGAAATATCTGACCATTGGATTCCATTTGGAATGGATGTGGACACACGGGTGTGTACCACGTGCCAGGGAGCCATACCCGTATCGCATCTCGGGTATTGGCGTTTGGAGGGAATGAGTCGAGGGTCTTCGACTCACAAACTCACGAGATCGTGAGTTGCGGAAGGGTGACTTTGGTTACAAAGATTTAAGTGTTGGATCTTCGTGGACCGAAATTCCAAAGTTCTAAAGTCCCGGAATTTGCAGAGCCGGACAAAGCTCAGAAAACTTTGTGAAGTCAAAACGTTTTTCTTGTTCACGTTGGCTTATGAATGTTGTAAGTTTTCTTGAAGGGTTAAGGCTTGACAAACTTCAGTTGGCTCCACGTCGTGTGTGTAGAGTTCAACGAGTGTCAGGACAACCAAAAACTGACACCGAGTATGGAATTGAAAGAGGTGCAAAATGTTAA
This sequence comes from Picea engelmannii, assembly GCA_009831015.1. NCBI lineage: Eukaryota > Viridiplantae > Streptophyta > Pinopsida > Pinales > Pinaceae > Picea > Picea engelmannii. Next base: position 67,548 of record ML787587.1, on the reverse strand, counting down.
TATTATGGTAGCTGCGGGAGGTATTTACCCCCACGTGTGAACCTGACGAGAATAGAAGACTCCGGAAAGCAAGTGAAACCCTAATGAGTTGGATAATAACCCTAGAAGCCTTGTCATCTCAAGAAGATAATTTATATTAGGCTATTAGCCTCCAAGAGAAGAAGTCGACCAGAATTAATAATAATATAATGAACAGACACATACCTAGAAAGAGAAGTCGGCCCCAACAAACTGGCAGGATTACTATAAATACAGGGTGCCAGTTCTCATTTGTCAACATCTTAAGATTGCAGTTTCCTAGTTGGTGCACACGACAGTTGCAGTCTGGGGCGTAGGTTTGGAGGAGGGTTGCAGCTGTAGCTGCAACAACAACTAGTTTCAATATTGGCTTGGATATCTCTTGGCTAGGGTTTGGGACTATCTGATCAGTATTTTGTGTTGCACTATCCTTGGGGAGAGATGTGTTGCCCTTTGTTTGGCTATCTAGCCTAGGGTTTGCTTCCGGAGTAATTCTCAGTCAAGGTTAAGGTGCTCGGAGGGAGGCTTCGGCCTGTGGTTAGGTGACGAGGGTATCGTCAATGGTAAAACGAGCACACTATCTTCTATATTCTAACAGGTTATGGGCCCACACCCCTTCATTCAACCTAAAACACTGGAAGGAAACATAGTTGCTAGATATTGAGCTCGTTGAGGCACTGCCGCTAGGGTTACTAGCAGGAGTAGCTTCCAAAAGCACTGCAGCTAGGGTTACCAGCAGAAGCAGTTGTAGAAACCCTAAACCTCTTGTTGAGGAACCTTAAGTGACGAGATTGACCTAATCTCTGAATAGATCAGTGCGCCATAGCCCAACGCATCTCCTGGTACACTCAGAAGGCCAAGACGTGAAGTTTGGATTCCTGGTCAAATCTAGGGTTTGACCAAGTCAAGAAAGCCATGATGAACTCTATGAAGTCTGAGAACAAGTTAGATGGAGCTTCTAACTTCAGAGAGTGGAAGACAAGGATTGACCTCATCCTTTCCAAGAATAAAGTACCGAATATTGTGAAAGGAAAGATCGTGAAGCCAGAGTTTAAAGAAGGAGAAGAGAAGGAACCGCAGAATGTTGCAGCTATGGAGAAGTTCAAAGATGTTGACATCAATGCCATGAGTATCATAGTGGATTCTATAAAATACCACTTGATACCCTACATCTCCCATCTTGACTCATCGAAGAAAATGTACGATGCCCTAACAAATCTCTTCTCATTCAGAAACATTGGACAAGTTATGAGTCTAAAGAATGAGCTCTGTGACATGAAGATGAATGATGACATCATAACATCATACTTTGTAAGGATCTCCCAGTTAAGAGATCAACTACAAGCTATTGAAGAGATCACTTCATAAAAGGAATTGGTGAACATAGTACTCAATGGTCTTCCCAAGATGTGGGATGCATTTTCCGCAAGCATGAACACAAGAAAGGAGTACCCAACATTTGAAGAAATTTGGACTTGCTGTGCTCAAGAAGAATCAAGAATCAATGCAAAAGAGAAACCTCAAAAGAAGTACGATGATCAAGCCTTCACATCAAGATTCAATAACTTCAGGGACAAAAGGAAGCTTGGTTCAAGGAGGAAGCCAAACCAAGAGAAAGACATTTCAGAAATACAATGCTTCAACTGTCAGAAGTACGGTCACTACAAAAATTAGTGTCCCAAGCTAAAGAAAAGGAAGAAGAAACACGAAGCATCGATTGCCGAAGAAAAGGAACCGACAAAGAAGACTAAGCAGGATGGAAGAGACTTCTTCTACTAAAAGGTAACAACACTCCTCTTATTTCTTGTACATATCTTTCTTGCATCGTCTCTGCACATATCTTGTATATCTATCTCTTGGAAGATAATGTGTTCCAAGAAGAACTATACCTATGGAAGAACAACAATATAAGAATGAATATCATTAGATATTACACATGAAAGAATGAAATATATCATGTGAAAGCTATTACAAGATAAGCCAAAATTAGAATCAATCCTGAAGAGACTTAGAAGTTAGACATCAAGAGAATCTGGAAAAAGACTTATGATGACAACTAAGACGGAAGCGTGGACTCTATTAGACAAGAGAGCTAATTATATATTGCAGGAGACAATAAGGATGCATATGGAAGCATGGACTCTATTATATACTGTAGAAGACAAAAAGGATGAAGACGGAAGCATGGACTCAGTCAAATGAAGGGAGCAGATTATATGCACTCTTACATGAAGCAAGGATTAGGAGGGAGCTAATCCTATGATTCATTGAAGATGATGGAATTGTTGGACAACTGAGAGGGGGGGGGTGAATCAGTTGTTACCATGCTTAAACAATTATGCTTCTTTTAAACTCTTTGCTGAGACACTAAATGATAATCACAATAATGCAGGGAAATAGACAATGGAAAATTTAGCATCAGTCACACATATGAGAAACATAGAGACAGATATTTCTTGAGGAAACCCATACAGGGTAAAAACCTCTTTTTCTTTATATGATAAGTAATAGTTACATTCTTCACATTATCATACATATGAGCACCAACTCATAATGAGGCTGCAACCTTGCTGAGAGCACCAACTCTCTGTTTTCTAGCACCCACTAGAAGGAAGCACCAACTCCCTGGTTTCTCTAGCACCAACTATAAGGAAGCACCAAATCCCTGTGTTCAAGCACCCACTTGAACCTCTGAGGACAACAGTCCTCCCTAGCACCTCCCAACCACCCTGAAATGTAAATCTTTGTAACTGAAATTATTACAGTGATATGATGTTCGATGATGGCATACCTGACTTTATCACTGTTCTGCTCCACTTGGTTGCTCTGTCTGTTCTTCTGTTTTTCCAGCTCTGTGCACCATCCCCATTCTCTGCACAGATACTCTTCTG
>ML787587.1:51517-64539 GCA_009831015.1 Picea engelmannii | reverse complement strand
ATGCGTGTTTTAACGGCTGCGATCAAATCGCGAACTCGCACATCGCGAAATCGGAGTTTCCGTTGTCATGAGTTCTTTTCATTTTGAAATCGCGATCCCCGATTCTCCGATGAATGAGATCAACGGTCCAGACCTCTTTTTCGTTTTAACGGCTGCGATCATATCGCAAAATCGCATATCGCAAAATCGGAGTTTCCATTGTCAAGTGTTCTTTGCATTTTGAAATTGTGATCCCCGATTCTTCGATGGCTTATCTCCCTCGCAGCTTCTGCATATCTGACAACTGTCGGGGTTTGCTTCCAATCTGACAGCTTAGATCACTTCTTTTCTGCACTTAACTCCTGTGCTTAACATCTGCGCAGCTTCTCCCGATCCAACAGCTGTCGGGATTTCCGAGTGAGATCCGACGGTTCTCGGTCTCTTTCCTATGCTTCTTGTGCATATAATACTGCTATTCCTCCTGAGCTTAATTTCCTTTGTCTTATGTTTGCCTGTCATCTTCACTATTGTACTTTCCATCAATGACAAGAATATGCTAACTGTTACACATTTCCAACAGGAATATATCTATATCCATGGTAGTAGTCATGAAAGACAACACATGTTCAGTTCAGTCGCAGAAGAAGACTTCCTCAGAAGCCTTAAAAGTATTCCTGGTTGTCCATCCAGATCCGTGAACCTATGATGAAGGTAAGAAGTGGAATCTCTAGGGCATGGAATCTATAAGAAACTCCATGGACCCAAGAGATAAAGAAAAACATGAAGAAGAACATGAATATTCCAAGAAAGAAGAACCAAAACAACCAATCATTGTATCAAGAATCACAAGATTACCAGCCTAATATGAACTCACTAAAAGCAATCAACAGAAGAACTGAAAGTTGTGATGAAGAACAATGTACGAAAGACTTATGAATAAAAGCATTGCAAGATCCAGAACCAGAGGTTCTTCCAGATGGAGGGAGAAGACTATGATGATCGATTGTTCCAGTACACCAGACTTATCTCTATATAAGTCATTATATCATCCGCAACATCCATGAGTTGGAATTCTACATCAGATGGATGCAAAGAATGTTCTCCAGAGAAATTGAATGAAGAAAGTATGAAGAGCAGGCTCAAGACTTTGAGACATACCAGAAAGAGACTCTTGTATGTAGATAAGAAGAAGACAACTTGGTGGAGAACCTCCAGTGCACATCAGAAGCGTGGTGAAGATTTCCTATAACATCAAGATGACTACTCAAAAGATCAGATCTCGTGATGACAGAAGAAGTACCACATGGATATGTTCCAGTTCTCCAACTATGATATACTCTATTTTTCAGATCTACATGAAGCCTTCATAGTATTCCAGACTAAAGTACAAGCATTACATTATCCATGATGAAGTCCAGAAAGAAGAAAGTGATTCTCCAATACATATCTCCGCAGATGAGCAGATAAGCATACATTTTGGTAAAGTCTCTATTCAAGATGAAAGAAATTGCATACTCAAGCTAGAGCTCATGGAAATAACTCTCTTAGCTGGAAGAGAAGACTCTCCAAACTAGAAGAAGGTACGCAGACATTTATTTTTGTAATTGAAATAACTCTCCAGTTAGGAGGGAGCATTGAAAATATTATTGAAAAATAGTCCAGATTGGACAGATGCTTTCCTGTTCGGAAAGCAGATTGCGATTTCTAACGGACAATGACTTCCCATTGTAGTTAACATGGGAGGCAGACTGATTGTTGATGTATCATATATAGCGACTTCCTATTATGGGGAGTGGTCTAGGACAGTCATTCTTCTTGGCAGTTACTCTGAGTAGTGGTCAAGTAGAATGGACCGCCTTGCTGGGCAGTCATTCTTTCGAAGTTCACAAGTTGTGAGAAGTTTCTAAGAATCATCCGTTTTGGAGGTTGATGCAGGACATACATTCCTTGAGGGTTATACATTCTCTCCAGGTTACACTTTAGTGTTGGAGGAATGGCCCTGGGTGGGGAATGGTCTGGACTCTTATTCCTCGAGGGCAGACTCATTCTCTCCAGGTTACACTTTGTTTAGTGTCGGAGGAATGGCCCAGGGTGGGGAGTATTCCAGGCTCAACAATCAGGGACAGTTATTCCTCGAGGGCAGACTCATTCTCTCCAGGTTACACTTTGTTTAGTGTCGGAAGAATGGCCTAGGGTGGGGAATAGTCCAGGAGAGTCATTCCTTAGGGCAGAGTCATTCCCTCAAGGCTACACTTTGTTTAGTGTCGGAGGAATGGCCTAGGATAAGGAATGGTCCAAACATTTCTCGAGGGCATAATCATTCTCTCCAGGTTACACTTTGTTTAGTGTCGGAAGAATGGCCCAGGGTGGGAAATGGTCCAGGTTCAGAAATCAGAAACAATCCTTCTTACTTGGTTGAGAAGAATGGGGCAGATAGCCCATTATTGATATTCTATATTGAGGGAAAACATTCTTTCAGATCTCACAGATGTGAGTGAAAGATTGGCCCAGATGATTATTGTTGATATATTGAGGGCAGACACTCTTTCAGATCTCACAGACGTGAGTGAAATATTGGCCCAGTTGATTCAGTTTTTATCATAACATTGTTTCTATGCAGATGAAGACTACTGTGGTGGCAGACATTCTTTCAGATGTCACAGACGTGAGTGAAATATTGGCCCAGTTGATTCAGTTTTTATCATAACATTGTTTCTATGCATATGAAGACTACTGTGGTGGCATACATTCTTTCAGATCTCAAAAATGTGAGTGAAATATTGACCCATAAGATACAATTTTTATCATAACATTGTTTCTATGCAGGATGCTATCAGATGTTTGTTATGAAGACTACATGACAGTAGATGAGGACTACTGTGGTGAATATGTTTCACTGTTCGCAACTACACGTTGTTGATCAAGTACTTGTGTGTTACTTGATGTGGCAGTTAACCACTGGATTGTAGTTGTGTACTACTATGAATAGAAACAGTTGTGCTCTATTCTTGTTCTAATTGCCTTGAAGACTATCAACAGATTATTGGAGATGATGATCATTTAGATGAATGATGAACAAAGATTTTCTAGATGGAAAACAGTTCAGAGATTTTACTCCTCTTGTATCACTCCATGGTGAGAGTGACTTATTCAACATCATATCTAACTACTCAGATGAAGTATGGTTTCGAGAGATGATGCAGTTGATGATGATGGTGATGCTCATGATCTAGTCATGAAATAGTCTAGATGACTATATTGATGCTACCGGGTAAATGGTATGTTTTGTGCTCAAGTCCATTACCTGTAAATACCTCTCTAGCTAGGAGGGAGTTTTAATATTATGGTAGTTGCGGGAGGTATTTACCCCCACGTGTGAACCTGACGAGAATAGAAGACTCCAGAAAGTAAGAGAAACCCTAATGAGTTGGATAATAACCCTAGAAGCCTTGTCGACTCAAGAAGATAATTTATATTAGGCTATTAGCCTCCAAGAGAAGAAGTCGGCCAGAATTAATAATAATATACTGAACAGACACATACCCAGAAATAGAAGTCGACCCCAGCAAACTGGCATGATTACTATAAATACAGGGTGCCAGTTCTCATTTGTCAACATCTCAGGATTGCAGTTTCCTAGTTGGTGCGCATGGCAGTTGCAGTCTGGGGCGCAGGTTTGGAGGAGGGTTGCAGGTGAAGCTATAGAAACAACTAGTTTCAGTATTGGCTTGGATATCTCTTGGCTAGGGTTTGGGACTATCTGATCAGTCTTTTGTGTTGCACTATCCCTGGGGAGAGATGCGCTGCCCTTTGTTTGGCTATCTAGCCAAGGGTTTGCTTCCGGAGGAATTCTCAGTCAAGGTTAAGGTGCTCGGAGGGAGGCTTCAGCCTATGGTTGGATGAAGAGGGTATCGTCAATGGTAAAACGAGCACACTATCTTCTATATTCTAACACAAAATGCCTCCGAAACAGAGGACAAAAGGGTAGGAAGGAATGTCAACCTGGGAGTCGAAGGAACAAACTCTTATGGGCAGGGAAAAGAGACAGATAAGGAGGAACATATGATGAAACTCATTGAAAGATTGCAGAAAGATGCCCAGGCTCGCCTAGCTGATAGTCGAAAGCTCATGAAAATTAGGGATTGACAAGGTGAATTCAACTTAAAAATGTTGAAGAGCCTGGAAAGAATAGAAAAGAAATTGGAAAAAGAGAGTGAAACAAGCAGATAAAGAAGTGTCAGAACCCTTGAGAGGAGAAGAAGATCGAGGAGTGGTAGTAGACATTACCATCTCTTCCCGAAGCATTCTGGAAAGGAGACACACAGTAGTTCAAGCCCGTCCCCTACTAGAAAACACCGAAAATCTGGAAGGGATGAAGTGAAAGGGGAAATCAACAAGATTAAACCGCCTACATTCGATGGTGAACATAAGAAGGAAGAAGATGTCGAAACATGGTTGCTGGGTATGAAGAAATACTTCCAACTACAGAATTATTCTGCCCATGCAGAAGGAAGAATTGAAATGTACCAGCTGAAAGGAAAAGAATCCATGTGGTGGGATCAGTTGGTGCAGGTGCAACACATCAGAGAGAAAGAGGTCATGTGGAAGGAGTTTAAGAGGTATTTCGAGAAGAAATACCTGACCAAAATATACTATGACAGAAAGATGAAGGAGTTCTTCGAACTCAAGTTGGGCATCATGACCATTGATGAGTATGAACAAAGTTTTCTGGAACTACTGAAGTATATTCCTTTCATAAAAGATGAGGCTGTCAAAATTCAGAGGTATCTGAGTGGACTGCCACCTTCCATTGGTGACAAGATTCAATATGACGATCCTAAGACCATGGAAGAAACCATAAGAAGGGAGAAATGATTATACAAATAGAAAAGAGAAAAGCCTACCTTTCGGAAGGCTTGGGATGACCAGAAGAGGTTTAAGAAACAATAGAGGCAGAAGGGAAACAAGCCTCCCTTTTTCAGGAACAGTCCTTGGGGACAGTCATCTTTTAGAGAGCCTAGGAAAGTTGAAGGGAGTGAGCAGATGCCAAGACCGCCACCTATGGAGTGTTGGGGCTATAAAGGGAATCATAGGTATAGAGACTGCCCCCACAGAAAAGATAAAGAGAGAACTTTCCATACTGTTCAACAAGATGAAACAGTGGAGGATATGGGCAACAGAATGCCGAGGATCTACGCAGCCCTGGACAACAAGCGAGCATAATTTCAATTGCACATGATTGAAGTGGAAGGTACGATCAATAACCGACCACTTGTTATTTTAATTGATTCAGGGGCTAGCCATAGTTATATAGATCCTAGAGTGGTGGAAAGTTTGCATTTAACAAGAAGCAAACATGAAAAGTCTTGGCTAGTGAAGTTGGCCACAAGAACCAAAAGGAAGGTTACTGAATTGGTTAAGTCCTGTTCAGTAGACATGAAAGGAATGAGCACTAAGGCTGAATTGAAAATTCTGCCTTTAGGCTCATATGATTACTTAATTGGGATGGACTAGTTGGACCAACACCATGCCCTTATGGATTGTCGTAACAAGAGGTTTACATCCCTAAACAAAGAGGGAAATAAGGTAACAATCCAAGGAATTCCTAGAGCCGTGGTTGTTAGGGAAATCTCAGCTATGCAGCTGAAGAAATGTTACCAGAAAGGCTGTCAATTATTTTCATCTCGGGTGGAAGAAGAATCCTGAGATGTAGTCTCGAATCTGGAAGACCACGAGGTACTCAAAGAGTTCAAGGACGTATTTCAGGAGGTACTGGGACTACCTCCGAAGAGGGACATTGTTTTTTCTATAAATTTGATGCCTGGAGTAGCTCCAGTTTCGAAGGCTCCTTATAGAATGAGTACGCCAGAGCTGAAAGAGTTGCAATTGTAGCTCGAAGAGATACTAAAGAAGGGATACATTCTCCCCAGCATGTCACCTTGGGGAGCCCCGATCCTATTCATGAAGAGGAAAGATGGGATGTTGACGTTGTGCATTGATTTCCAACAGTTGAATAAGGTAACTGTCAAGAACAAGTATCCTCTGCCAATGATCGATGATCTTTTTGATCAATTGAAGGATGCAAAAATATTTTCAAAAATAGATCTCAGATCCGGATATCACCAAGTGAGAATAAATGATGAGGATATTAGCAAGACCACCTTTAGAACAAGGTACGGTCATTATGAATTCACAGTGGTGCCGTTTGGACTGACAAACACACCTCTTGTTTTCATGTGCTTAATGAATGGAGTGTTCAGAGATTATTTGGACAAGTTTGTCATAGTCTTCCTGGACGATATCTTGGTGTATTCCAAGATGGATGAAGAACATGAGCAACACCTGAGAATGGTGTTGCAGGTGTTGAGAGAACACCAGCTGTACGCAAAACTGAGCAAGTTCTCATTTTATCAAAGGTAGATTCATTACTTGGGGCACATTATATCAAATGAAGGGATCGATGTGGATCCTGAAAAGTTTGAGGCCATTCAAGAATGGTCAGTGCCAAGGAATGTGGCGGAAGTTAGATCTTTTATGGGTCTGGCAGGCTACTATAGAAGGTTTATAGCCGGATTCTCAAGGATACCTCATCCTATCACTTCCTTACAAAGGAAGGAGAAGAAGTTCCAGTGGACTGAATAATGTGAGAGAAGCTTCCAGCGATTGAAGCAACTGCTAACCAGTGCTCCAATCCCGAAGATTGCAGATCCAAATAAGGATTACGTAGTGTGCACCGATGCGTGTAAGGAGGGGCTGGGAGGAGTTCTCAACCAAGATGGATTTGTAATTTGTTATGAGTCCCGAAAGCTGAAAGAGAATGAAAGGAATTATGCCACTCATGATTTAGAGCTAGCAGCAATCGTCCACGCCTTGAGGAAATGGAGACATTACCTCATGGGAAAAAGATTCGAATTGAGAAAAGACCATAATGATCTGAAGTATTTATTTGAACAACCGACTTTAAATGCCAGGAAAATTAGATGGCTGGAGTTTCTATGAGAATATGACTTTGATATCAAGCATATCAAAGGGAAAGAAAATAAGGTGGCTGATGCACTCAGCAGAAAAGTGCATGAATTACATGCTACAGCCATTAGCATGTACAAGACTGAGATTAAAGACAGAATTTTGGAAGCTACAAATGATGATTTGTAGTACAGAGGTTTAGTAGCAAAGATACAACAGCGTGAGAGACCACAAACCAAGGAAAGTTACACCTTGGGAACAAATGGCTTACTTCTGTATAAAAACAGAGTGTATGTACCCAATGTCCAAGAATTAAAGTTGGCAATTCTAAAAGAAATGCATAATGTGGCTTATGCTGGACATCCTGGATATCAAAAGACTGTGGTAGTAGTCAAAAGCCATTATTTTTGGCTGGGTATGAAGAAAGAAATCACTAAATACATCGCCATATGTATGGAGTGCCAGAAGGTTAAGGCTGAGCATAGGCACCTAGCAGGGTTGCTGCAACCTTTACCTATTCCCGAATGGAAATGGGACGTGGTAACAATGGATTTGATCACCGGACTACCTAGAACAAGCAAGCAACATGATTCAATCATGGTGGTGGTGGACAAGCTTACTAAAGTTGCCCATTTTATTCCACTGAAAACCACCCACAGGGCAGCTGATGTTGCTGATATCTTTTTAAAAGAAGTTGCACGCTTGCACGGAATTCCTAAGACAATTGTGTCTGATAGGGACCCAAAATTCACCTCGAATTTCTGGAAAGGACTGTTCAAGGGATTCAGAATGAATCTGAACTTTAGTACAACGTATCATCCTGAGTCTGATGGTCAGACAGAAAGGGTGAACAGAGTAATAGAAGACATACTGAGAATGTATGTGATGGATAAACCATCAAGGTGGGAAGACTACCTGCATTTAGTAGAATTCACCTACAATAATGGGTATCATACATCATTGAAGATGAGCCCATTCGAAGCACTTTATGGAAGAAAGTGCAACACACCAGTAAGATGGGATAATCTAGCTGACAGAGCAGTGATTGGGCCTGAGATTCTCAAAGAGATGAAAGACCAAATGATAAAGATTAAACGGAATTTGAAAGATGCCTAGGATAGGCAGAAAAGTTACACTAACAGTAATAGAACCCATAGAGAATTCAAAGTGGGTGACCATGTTTTCCTGAAAGTGAAGACTAACAGGAGTTCCCTGAAGTTGGGAAGTTGCGCCAAATTTGTAGCAAGATTTTGTGGTTCATTTGAGATCCTAGAAAGGATTGGGCCAGTTGCATACATGCTTGCATTACCTACATCTATGACTGTACATAATGTGTTTCATGTTTCATTTCTTAAGAAATATGTACCAGATGCTAATCATGTTATCGATTGTAATGTGATTCAGGTGGAACTAGAGGGTGTCCTGCAAGTGCATCCTGTGCGCATATTGGACAGGAAAAGCAAACAGCTCCAGAATCGAGCTATAGAGCTTGTAAAGGTCCAATGGACCTGGTACAATCCCGAGGACGTGACATGGGAGCATGCAGATGCTATGCGGGCAGAGTACCCACATCTTTTTGAAAATTTTGAAAGGCTTGCAGAGACAGTGTAAGTTGCACCGAGGACAGTGCAAAAATAAGGGGAGGGGAATTGTAGTGTCCCCAAGGCCGAGTCCTGTCGTAGATCATGTTCTGAAAGGAATTGTAATTATGTTTTATAGGCTGGTGAGCCAATTTTTTTATAAGCTGGTGGCTTATGTGTTTGTTAGGCCAAGGAGCCTAAGTGTTGAAGGTCAGGAGCTTGCTGTTGTATATGTAATCATGCAGAACAATTAATAAAAATTTGTAAACACCGCCAAGTGCAGACCGACCACGATGAATGAGTGAAGGGGGACTGAGATTCCATAGGTAAGGCAAGGGATTAGGGGCTGGAAGGTGGGAAAAGGGGCTAAGTGTTTAGCCTAGGGGGCTTAAGCCTGGGAATACTATTTTATTATTATTCCAAAAGAACATGTGCCATTTATATTTTTATCCTAAGTTCCTGACCAAGGGAAGGTGATGCATGCTGGTGGAACGCATGCAGTCTCTAGGGAGATAAGTGTCGACCCTGGTGCCATCGAATAAAATGGCCAGGGTGGACCATGAGGGGGTTCCTTCTCCCATTCGATCGGACTACCTGAGCATGTACGGGCTCTGAGCAGTACGACTGACCCGAGTTTTGCAGAAAACCTTCGTGCATCCCTGTGATCCGAAAAGTCTGTTTCTGGCTTTGAGAAAACTTGTGTATACCTCCGTACTGAACCAGAAGCCTGTGATCGATTATGAAAGAGCCGGTTTCACCTCTGTTTTGAACCGGAAAATCCCGTGTTGTGTCTGGAGAATTTGTGTGCATCCACTGCCCGAGATCGAGCCTGTGCGTAAGATCTCTCTATTCCGAAGTCGTGACCGTGAGATCAATTTGCCATCGCTAAACCAGTTTGGGGAAGCTTGCGTCTGTTTATCGTGGGTTGTTGTGGCCACGCAGTCCTGGACTGCGTATGGCTTGTGACCAGTTGTGAAACTCTCTCTCTCCAGGTGAGAGTGGTGTTGAGGTTGGATGAATAGGTGGTTTTGGCTTGTGAGTGTCTCTCTCTAGAGGAGATAGTGCGTAGAGGAAGGAGAGGACTCCTGGAAGGAACCCTATAGCTGCCATAGAGCCCAGAGACTTCCGGTCCAGTCTGTTGCTGTAACCTAAGGCAAGGGAGGTTAGCAGTCGAAGGACTGTCCAGGTGACAGAGAAGGTGTATACTCCTGGGGTAGAACATGCATGGGGGGAATGAGGGTCTGTGGGTAGTGAGCGTGAGAGGTTCCTGGGAGAGAATCCCATCCTTGTGGTTGTGTGTTGTTTTCCCTGTAACCTCAGCCTAGCCTAGGATTCCTTGTCTTGGGGTGGAGCTTAGTCCCAACTCGGGGGTGACCCACTACTGAGCTTGATGAGCAGTGTGGTCTAAGGCTGGGAGGTTCGTGGAAGGCCTGCACTTGGTTGGTGGAATCTACCACTGTTAAAAGATAAGTATCTGATTATGCTTTAATCATGTTTTGCATGACTATGCTGCTTATGTTATCATGAATTCCGCTGTGTGTATTAATTAATATTAAATGCTATCGATTGTTAATTATAGCAGTAAATAATATGTTTACTCTGAACTTAAATGTGTTTCATTTTCTTAAATGCATGTTGTTTTATAATCCAGAGTGGGTGTTATATTTCTGCGAAGTTTGTTAACCGAAAAAGTGGTGTTACACTGGTGGTCCCAAAAGTTTTTGTAAATGAACAAGTTAGTTATAAATTGTTGCACAAGTCGACCCAATAACTCAAAAAAGTATTGAGCATAAGAAACTATAAATAAAACCATGATTGGTTCACTAGATGGTGTGCGTGGGGGAAGAAGATGGGCTTGTGGAAAATATAGGCTCACTGAGAAAGAGTGGCCCGCAGAGAAAAATGAAGGGGATGCGGACCTGGGGTTCGTGCGAATATCAGAGGGAAGAAGAAGTGAATAAGACATGGATATTAGAGGAAAGATAAAGCGAAGAAGGCACGAATTTCAGATAACAAATGAAGTGAGGTGGTGAGCATTTATGGTATACCTATGATCATGAAATAGAGTTGATTCTATAATGGATCACTGCTACTAGAGTCGATAGAACTACTATATGAACTCTAGTTGGATAGACTATGTTCTATCAACAAGCTGGGTCTTGCTTGAGAGTTGGTGCTCTCCTAGGAGTTGGTGCTCCTTACTTTAGTTGGTGCTGGGAAAATTATTATTACTATATTCACATATAAATTATACAAAATATTATACAAACATCTGGTATCTCTTGTGTTCATTGTGATTATGATTTAATTATTCTTAATCTGTACAATTATGTTTTAACTGCTAACATGCAAGAAGAAAAGTTATAAAAGTCCACACACTAATTCACCCCCCCCTCTTATTGTGGGTGATGTGTTCAACAATTGGTATCAGAGCAGGTTCCTTCAACACAGTTTAAACACTGGAAGGTAGATTGTGAAGAAATGGGTGGACAGATGGATCTCTCCGCAATTGAAGCTTCCTTATTTGATGGAACAGATTATTCCTCATGGAGAGAAAATATGAAACAGTATTTGAAGTCAAAAAGATCCGAATTTTGGAATTCATTAGTAAGAAAGAACTGATACTTAACTACATCAAAGAATCTATCCAAAAGTACAGTCCAAATAAGAGCAAGGAAGAACAATGAAGTGGCATTGAATATTTTTCTCAATGGATTATCAAATACAATCAAGGCAAGCATAGGACTATGCACATCCAGCAAGGACTTATGGCTGAAGTTAGAAGAGATGTGTAAGATAGCTAGAGAGGTAGTGGGGGGGCCTAGAGGGCCCATAATGATAATAGTGGAGGTCATTCAATGTATGGTGGACTAGGTCCACTGTATTATTAAATAAGACCCACTATGGTAGTTATAAATAATAAATGGGTAGTTAGATATAATAAATGTAAGATGACTTCTTAGAAGGTTCTACTTCTAGAAGATTCCTCCTCTAGAATGTTCTCAGGTGATGGTAGCACTATATAAATAGGCTCAATAAATGTAATGGAACATGAAGAGAATTATTGTATTTTGAGCTGAAGCTGATTAGGAGGTTTCCCCCTCGAAGAGACAAGTGAACAGGAGAGGATATATTCCATAATAGGATCTATTATCGCATAGTTTGTAGCTAGGTCAAAAGGCTAGAAGGTAGAGGCCAAACTAGCGTAATAGGAACCTACCCCACCCAATGTCACCACAATGGGGAGGTTCTTTCTATTCAGGGAGGTTAGCCCAGGGGATACGTCCTCGGTAACCTGGGGTTTTGAAGAGGCCAAGGTATAAAGGTCAAAGCAAAAGTCCCTCCTCACAAGTTACCACCAAGATCAGATAGTCCGGCTAAACAACCAATAATGAAGTGTAGACCCAAATGAGAACACCTACCTGGAACAAGACAATGGCAAAACAATATATGCATGATATAATTCAATGGGTTAGTGCTTCATATAACTATCTGATGTCAATAGATTAGAAATTATAACAATAGATATCAATGAGATCAGTGTTTATCAATATAGCAGTGGAAAAGTATCAATTCATCAATAAATATTGAGATGATGTAGCCAACAATGTATTTAATCAATCCCTTACTCAATAAATTCTTTAAAACACCATCTAATTGCTTATCAACAGAAAATGCTGCGTCAAGATGGAATAACCAAGTGTGACGTCAGCCTATTAGGGTTAGTAATTAGTTAGGGTTTCAAATTATAAAAGTTTTAAGAGTTGTTTGAGCACTATCACTTCAATGTTGGGGACTCGAGATCAGTACCTAAGGGTAGATGGAGTCAATTTAAGAGAGGGCACAAAGGTTGAAGGGAATAGGCTAAGGACTAGAGGGAAGGGTTCTGAAGTGCTGCAATGGCAGGGCCCCAGAATCAAAACCCTAGGAGAAAGAGGCTCACTCTGGTGTTGCTTAAGCAAGGCCTCGTGCTCTTTCCTCCTTCCTTAGGTCAAAATTGGCAAAACGGCTAGCATAAAAGACAAGTCAAGACAAGAGAGTGGGGTGAGGGAGAGTTTTGCAAAGGCAAGGCCCTATCACCAAACCCTAGAAGCAGGACAACCCTAGGTGTAGTTAACCTAGGCCTGGGACGTCTCCTCCTTCTTGACTCTTAAAAGGCACAACTAGCACAAGGGAAGAAGAAATAAGAGTGTAGCAATGGCTAAACTCTTCCTTCCTTCTTCAATGGCTGAATATTTCTCTTTTAGGGGACATGAAACAAGGACCTACTTGTGTGCTTGTCACCTAGGGTTTTAAATCAACAAAGTTTATAAATAAATGCAAGAATATAAGCCTACAACCATTCTATTAAGAAGTTTTGCAGAAAAAACACTTACATATAATGAAGAAATAACATTGCAAACCCTAGTTGTAAACCTTCCTTCAAGAGAAATGCCAAAAATGCCAAGAAAATCCTTCCTTCAACAAGTGTGCCTCACTTAAAAGATGAAATACCCC
>ML787587.1:32524-51467 GCA_009831015.1 Picea engelmannii | reverse complement strand
CAAAAATGCCAAGAAAATCCTTCCTTCAACAAGTGTGCCTCACTTAAAAGATGAAATACCCCAACAAGGGCACAAAAATCAGATCTCACAAGAGAGTGAGTTGTGTGTTATGTCAAAATGAGGATAAAACTCCTCAATATATACTGTATCATGACCTTTAATTAAATTTTAGGTCATAAAATTAGTCGACAAGGCTTTAAACCAAAATTATACTGTTTTTAGATTAAATTGTCAAATCAAAGCCCTAACTGAGCATAAGCAAGACGTCAAGCCCTACTGAGGGAGACATTAGCCCCTTTTTAGGGAAAATGCAAAGCAAAATGACAAAACATTGGCCCTCTTTGGGCCTCCCAATCATGCCACATGTGCCAGCTGCTCTGTCAAATTGTCACACATTCAAGGTGACGTCAATGGCTCCTAGGTGACGTCCTGGGCCTCAAAGGAAAACGTTCCACTGGAAGTGGGTCAACCCCTCTAGGCTGGGCTCAGCCAAAGTGTCCCTGATGGAACGTCCTTCTTCTTATCAGGTGCAAAAGCTCAATCAAGCATTTTCTTGTCTCTGCCCCTGATGGGGTCTCAACAACCATCTGATGGGCTCTTCAGCCCCATGGAGGTCTGAACTAATCATCTCCCCATGTGTACCGATCCACGTGGTACCTGTCCATCGGGCATGGTCCTGCACATCAAAAAATTCGCCCTCCATGGGCTCACTAGTCACAGGGATCATAATAATGTTAATCACGTCTCATCATTAATATTATCAGACATATGCATAAAAACCCTAATATATCATCCAATAGCTCAAAGATATTACAAATACCTACAATACAAGGCTGAAGAAAAAGACAAGACACCCTATTGGGATAGTATCTATAAGGAAAATAAAGTCTCCAAGGGGTATCATCCAAACCATGTAAAATGAGGTGATGTGGACAAGGGATGTCCAGACATACGGGTAGAGTGAGAGAAAGGGATGCATGATATTACTTGTGGGTTCCTTTGTAGAAGGCGAGCTGTACCCATCATGGATGCAATTTTTTACAATCCCTTTCTTGCCTTTATTCTTTCTTTTCTTTATTTGCTTTTCCTTTTTTTTATTTCAAGGACTAACTAGAGGACATTGCCTTGGCTTGGTGACCAGAGCTGACATTGTTACCCACAAGCACTTTCACAGAGATGATAAGGTTGGCTCGTGATGAGACCCCCTTTCCCTTGGCCATGCAACCAAAGGTCACTGCCCTGGCATGGTAATCAGATAGTGGCAATGTCATGCTGTTAGGCACCCATGAACATAATAGGTTGGCTCGTGATGAGACCCCCTATCCTCTTGTCTAGGTCTTGTTTTTGTTATTTTTCTTCGGGTCCCTCTTGTTTCTTGCTCAGAGGATTTTTATTTCCTTCTCAAGGATCCCTAGGTGAGGCATCTCGAGGTTTCATTTTTATGGCTTTTATCTTTTACCAACTGCTTTTACCTTCTGGGCCTTTAGCCCCTTCTTCCCACGAGATAGGGTGCAACCCTACAAACAGATCATCCCAATGTCCGGACTAGAGGAATGGGATAGATGAGCAGGAGATAAGATGAAAAAGTGATGATATGATGGGAGCAAATGATGGCTCTTCAAAAATCCCCTCGGTGGCAAACCAAAAACCTATGGGTACAGGCTTGCTAGGACACCCTGTCAATCCCCCAAACAATGGTCAAGCGGGTTAATGTAAGATCCAAGCAATTGTTAGAGATAAAAGGAGTAATATGCACATATCTAAAGGTTATAATGATCAAAAGTGACACATACCATGATACCTGGACCAATTACCTCATGGAGCAAGAGTCTTCTCCGATACAAGTCCAAGCTGAAGGTGATGGATGCTGCTGCTGCTGACAAGATGAGTCTGATGAAAGAGAAGAAGGATGGGCCCTCCAGGGCCATGCTCAGGTCAATCTTGCTCTCAGTACTCCATGTCTAGGACCTATGGGCCTCGAGACATGATCTCCTACTTATCCCTAGAAATCGGGGATAACAGGATCCATAAGAACATTCTAGAGGAGGAATCTTCTAGAAGTAGAACCTTCTAATAAGTCCTCTTACATTTATTATATCTAACTAGCCATTTATTATATCTAACTACCATAGTGGGTCTTATTTAATAATATAATGGACCTAGTGCACCATACATTGAATGACCTCCACTATTATCATTATGGGCCCTCTAGGCTCCCCCACTACCTCTCTAGCTACATTACATTCCATCCCCCTTATGAAAGCATTGTCCTCAACACTTGATGTACAACCATATACTAGGGTCTCATGGATGAGTGTGGACCATAGTGTTGAAGTAGACTAGAGAATCAAGGTCCCATTGAGAAATGGTAGCCACCATGCTGAAGTAGTCCAACCACCATTGTAAACCAGGGTCCCATGTCCAATTGCTCAAGTGAACCCCACATGGAAGATATCGACACCCAATAACCAACTGAAAATGATGCTCCCAATAATGACACCTATCATGTGGATCCAAATAAGAATATCAATCCACATAGTGGGAGATGATCAAAGATGAATCTGGAAGGAACAATACCATTGTAGAATATGCAGGCTGGACGCTGGTAACTAGCTCATGATGTGAGACATTGATGTTTTCTACAGAAGGTGGAGTAGAGTCATCAAATAAAATATGGAAGTGGTTGTCATCCCAAAAATGACAACTATCCATATACCAATCATCACAATCGGCCTCAAAATCATACCAAGCATATATTTCTTGATTATATTCATCCTCGAGGTCTGCCATAAGAAACCTCTCCTGCATGTTATTCAAAGAATCTTGAATACTACGAAAACTATCATTGAGGCCATCTATAAAGCCATCCAATCTGTCATTCAATGTGTCAAACAATTGGGCTTTGAATGCTTCAGTAATATGTAGAATTTATTTGAGGGTTTTAGAAGAAATAACCATATGAGCACCCTATGAAAAATTATGAACTCTTCAGTCCCACCACCATCATGAAAAACCTAAAAAATAGAACAATAAATTACTGCAGAAAATCGCAGCATTTTCCGGAAAAACCCTGAAAAATTGCTGAATTTAAAATGCTCATAACTTCACTTCTTGGACTTCGTTCCAGATGATTTTATTTTTGAAATTGGGTGAAATTGTGAGAGGAACTCAGATATGTATTTTTTTTGGGAAAATTTGGTCTCCATATGCTATAGAAATAAAATAAATCGCGCCGTTGTCCACAGAAGAAACCCTGAAAATTGCAGATTTTAAAACTTCAATATCTTGACTTCCCGGACTCCGTTTCAGACGATTTTTTTTTTCAACTTGGGTTTTTTTCTAAAAGGAACTCATATATACAACATGTTTCTACAATTTTTTCACAAAAATATACCAAAAATTTCTGGAATGTCATGGCCATTTTTTTCTTCTCCAAAAAAAAAAAAAACTGCAAAAATAAAAAATATTTGCCGACAATGTCTGCCAAGGAAAGTGCTCTGACACCACTTATTAAGAACCATAATAGATATAAAAAATATAATCACCACAAATACTGAAACCACACTTTATTATTACCAAACCCTTGAGGTAGGGCAACACCATACAATGGATCCTATTATGGAAGAAATCCTCTCCTGTTCACTTGCCTCTTCGAGGGGGAAACATCCTGATGAGATTTAGCTCCAGATACAATAATTCTCTTCATGTTCCATTACATTGCTTGAGCCTATTTATATAGTGCTACCATCACCTAAGAACATTCTAGAGGAGGAATCTTCTAGAAGTAAAACCTTCTAAGAAGTCCTCTTGCATTTATTATATCTAACTACCCATTTATTACATCTAATTACCATAGTAGGTCTTATTTAATAATATAGTGGACCTATTCCACCATACATTGAATGACCTCCACTATTATCATTATGGGCCCTCTAGGCAGGGTACCTCTCTAGCTATTCTAATGAGCTTCAGCTCCAAATACAATAATTCTCTTCATGTTCCATTACATTGCTTGAGCCTATTTATATAGTGCTACCATCACCTAAGAACATTCTAGAGTAGGAATTTTCTAGAAGTAGAAAATTCTAATAAGTCCTCTTACATTTATTATATCTAACTACCCATTTATTATATCTAACTACCATAGTGGGTCTTATTTAATAATATAGTGGACCTAGTACACCATACATTGAATGACCTCCACTATTATCATTATGGGCCCTCTAGGCCCCCCAATACCTCTCTAGCTACCTTACAAGATGTATCAAATCAAAAGACAAGACACAAAAGACATTCCTATCAAGGATGAAGATGAAGACTCAGCCATCAATAAAGGTAAATACTCTCCACAATATTTCGATTGCAATAATGTTGATATTGAATCCTCCCCTGTAAGTAAATAAGAAGACTCGGATACAATAAAAGAATGTTTTGTTAGCATTTATCCCATGGAAGAAGTATAAGAAGAACTATCAAAGGCCAAACAAAAGGTTGATTGGAGTCTCTGTGAATACCGCTATGACCCTAATGATTCAGACTATAGCTATCTTCATGACTACACTAAAGAATTTCTTGAAAATATTCAAAAGCATATCCTGGAAATAAAGGAAATGTTCAAGGACAATGAAAATATAATATATGAGCAGGATAATCAGTTAGAAGAAAAAGAAGATGAGATCGAGAATATGAAGAAAGAAATTAGTCAAGTAAAAGAAAAGAAGAAGGAAGACGATGAGCTTAGCAATCAGAAGCATATCCTAGAAATAAAAGAAAAGCTCAAAGACAATGAAAAAATCATATCTGAGCAAAAGATTCAGTTAGAAAACAAAGAATAAGAGATCAAAATATTGAAAACAAAAGTTACTAGTCTAACAAAAGAAAAGGAAGAGGAGATCGAGAAACTGAAAAATGAAATCAGTGAAGCAAAAGAAGAAAAAAACGAAGATGATGAACCAAACAAAAACCTTGCAGAACTAATAAAACTAAGGGAAATCTATGTCAATCTTAAAATCCAAGTTGAAGAAGCCAAAAGAAGGGAGGAGGTAGTGAGGAACCACCTGAACAAAAAGGAAGAATCATGTCATAAGTTGGAAGCAAAAGTTGTGAATATTAGAAAGAAGGTTGAGAAGTCAAACACCCAAATCAAGTTCTTGAACAACTCCATGACCCTGGATGAGATCTTGGATAGTCAGAGACCACCAAACGACAAATACGGTCTTGGATACAACAAGGAAGAAATCAATACTCCTAAGAAACCTGATGCAGGTCCTTCATTTGTAAAAGGTGAAAACAGGTCTGACACAGGTCCTTCATTTGTAAAGGATGAAGATAGGTCTGGCACAACTCCTTCATTTATAAAAGGTGAAAACAAGTCTGACATAGGTCCTTCATTTGTAAAGGATGAAGACAAGTCTGACACAACTCCTTCATTTGTAAAAAGTGAAAGCAGGTATGACTCAGGTTCTTCATGTTCAAGAAATGAAAGCAACACTACAAAATTTAGAAGATTAGATCAAGGAAGACATCCAGAAGCTACTCATACACCTCAAAGAAATTTTAGAAGAGAGACACCTTCATTGATGAATCAAAGAAGGTATGAGAGTGTTTTTAACGGTTATTGTTTTTCTTGTAATGAATATGGTCATAAAGCCTTGGATTGTAGGCATCAAGGAAGAAAACAATTTGGTAGGTTCAACAACAATATAAGATGTTGGAACTGCAATCATGTTGGACATATTGCTACACATTGTTACACTATGAGATGCTATAGTTGTGGTGGATATGGCCACAAATCCCATAACTGTTGGAACTCAAGAAAAGAGTCAATGAGAAATGCTTCATACAATACGACAAAAAGAGTAAATGAAACATGGAAGAAAAATGAAGTTGCAGTAATAGAAGATCATAGAACAAAGTTAAACAAATTAGGACACTCACAGATGTGGATAGCAAAGACTGAACAAGTGAACATGAGTGAAGTTAATTGATGGAAAAATAATTGTAGCCATGTGACAAGCATAGTATAAAATTTCCCAGACAACTTTAGAGAAATGTACAGTAAAGAAACATCTTGGATAAAGATGGATACATCTGGTTAGAGATCGATGAGAATCAATGGGAAGATCCAAAGGTTATTTGAAAAATATGAGCTACAATTGTGCAGTGTTCTAATAGGATAACGACATCCATAGAAGCAACATTATGGTGTACAAAATGATGTACATGATATCCTGTAGAGATAACAAGAAGAGAGGCCTTGTCAGAAAAAAAAGCTACCCCTTTTAGAAACAAAGGGGGAGAACTGTCAGAAGCAGAGAGAGAAGAATGACAGGGGGAGTCATTCAGTTATGACAAGAAAAGGATGATTGTAGGAAGAGTTACCCAAGTTCAGATTCTGGTCAGTAACATACATAGCTTTACCACAGGAGGAAAAACCCTTTTCCATTGATGTCAAATAGGGAGAGAAACTTCATAAGAGGAAAACATCATCACAGGGGAAGTTTTGTATATGAAGTTAGTGGGTTGCCCTCAATGACAAAGGGGGAGATTGTTGGACATATTTTCATTGATGTCAACAGTCGATGTGATGATTTTTTGTTATGATGAGTTATCATTGTGATTTACCATAGATGAGATTGTCATTGACGTCAAAATTATATTAGTTAGCACAAAATGTCAAACAATATGCAGAGATTGAAAGCGTAAGCTCAGGAGGAGGAGCAAACAGTATGTAGAGATCAAAGCTTAGAATCAAAAGCGTAAGCTCAGGAGGAGGAGCGAACAGTATGCAGAGATCAAAGAGCTCAAAAGGAAGCATAAGCTCAGGAGGAGGCGCGAACAGTATGCAGAGATCAAAGATCTGAATCAAAAGCATAAGCTCAAGAGGAGGAGTAAACAATATGCAAGGATCAAAGCTCTGAAAGAAAAGTGTAAGCTCAGGGTGAGAAGCTTTCAATAACCGTTCGATCAAGAAATTGACCATGTTGATTGTCTCATATTACAGACGTTGGTCATATGAGTGACTGTGGGCTTGAGGACCATTGGAGGATCGTGACTGTCAGATCTGCAAGCCCGATCAATGACAGGGATATATTGCGGAGATCGAAAGGAGAATTAAATGACTCGCTAGTTCCAATCCCGCAATTGGTATAGATCGTCAGATCTTATATCTTTGAAGATCGATGATTGTGGTTGATCTAAGAAACGATTAGATTAATTCATATTAAGTCGTGACCGTCAAATGCGCAATCACCAGATCAACAACATGGATAGATTGCAGATATTAGAAGGAGAATTAAACGACTCGCTAGTTCCAATCCCGCAATTGGTCTAGATCGTCAGATCTCATAGACTCAAGTATCGATGACTATGGTTGATCCAACAAATGATCAGATTAAGTCGGATTGATTTGTGACCGCTGAATGTGCAATCACCAGATCAATGACATGGATAGATTCCGGAGATCGAAAGGAGAATTAAATATCGCGCTAGTTCCAATCCCAAAATTAGTCAGGACCATAAGATCTTATAGCTTTGAAGATCGATGATTGTGGTTGACTCAACAACAATGCACAACTTCAAATTGCAGAGTTTGGGTGATGAGTTAAATCACTCACAAGTTGTGGTTCCACAATCATCCTTGATCATGGATTTGCTTCAAGTGCCTTCATGACCGTTGGATCACTTTAAGTGGAAGGATAGGATAAGAAGGGGAAAACGGTTGAGAATTCAATTATCCGAATACCCGTCAACCATTGGATCAATTTTGAGTGGAAGGACATGATGAGCTAAAAAATCAGAGATCTCAATCACCCGAATATTTGTCAGTCGTCGGATCATTTTAAGTGGAAGGACATGATAAGATAGAAGAGAAACATCGTAGATATATTGAGCCATCGATCTGAGAACATGATCGATGAACAACATTTAGTTCAGGTTTAAATATATGAGGAGGTTACGGTTTGGGAAAATCTCACTTCAAGATTTTTTAGTTTGAGATTTGAAAAACCCGAAGCCCGGAGAGCCGAAAATCCAAAATGAATAAGGACCATTAGATTTGGAAGACATACGATGACTGCTGGATCATGGTTGTTTGTCAGCAGACCATGTCAGCAAGGACGTGTGGGAAAAAGATGTCAGTAGACCATGTCAACAAGGACATATGGGAGATCTAGGTCAACAGACCACGTCTACAAGGACGTGTGGGAAAACCACGTCAGCAAGGGCGTATGGGATATCTACGTCTGTATACCACATCAGAATACCACGTCTACAAGGACATGTGGAAGACCACGTCTACAAGGACATGTGGCAGACCACGTCAGCAAGGACATGTGGTAGACCATGTCAGCAGACTACGTTAGCAAATACATATGGCATAATCAGATGATGACAAGTGTCAAGAGGAAATTGACTCATGCCATGTCAACACGTGACATCAATAAGTTACGTCACTCCGGGAGATTTACTTCGAGATTTTTCGCCACCAAAAAATGTCAAAAGTCTCGAAGTCTCGAAGGACAAAGTTCCAAAGTGACAAGTCACTCTCAGTCGTCGATCTAAGATACATCAGGAGTTAGGACAACCGTTAGATCCAGAAGAAGAACATGTGCCATCTGAGGAGATCCACGTCATCAAGGACACATGGTGCAATCAGATAATGACAAGTGTCAAGTTGAATTGGCATTTCAGGTACGTGCAAATCACGAATCTAAGTGACACGCGGAAGCTACTCATTTCATGACACATCATCAAGTGACGTAAGCAAGTTACGTCACTATGAGAGTTTTTACTTCGGGAGTTATACCACCAACACTTGCCCAAAGTCTCGAAGTCCTGAACTGGACACGAGATGTCCGATTTGAAGATCACTTCGGGACCAGTCTTGACTGTTGATATACTACAGTGGAAGGATAGTGTAAGTGGAAGTATTAACTGACAACAAGCGATCTCCACCACTTATGAATTACTCAGCAAGTAATCATTCCAGAGGAAAATGGAGTAGCGTTTATTTGAAACCTCTGAAGTCCCGAAGTGGACATGGGTCGTCCGATCTAAAGAATACTTCGGGTGCACTCTCAATTGTTAATCAAAATACATTGGAAGGATAGTGTAAGTATAATAGCTGAAGTCTTGAAGTGAATGGTGGCCATCCATCTCAATGCTTGATTAAGTCCTGGCCATTGGATTAAGCAATGAAAGGATAGATATAAGGATCAAATATGACCATTGATCCTATTCCATGATATAAATGAGAACCATCCGAACTATTCGAAAAAATCTGCTTCAGGATATTTTAAAGGTTGTGAAACCCTGAAGACCCGAAGGGTGAAGTCTCGAAGTCCCAACAATCGTCCATCTCATCGGGAGATTGAATCGTGACCGTTGAATTGATAAGCACTCAAGCGCTCATATCACCTAACGTCTGAATAACACCATTGGTCATATGGTAAAGAGATTTAAAAGGCAGAATGTAATGCGTCGCTTAAATTCATAAGCCCGTGGTTCTATGTCAATGATCATATGAACATGGTTTGAAGGAAGTGCCTATTTCTGTAATCACAGAGACGAAGGAAATCGATCCATACCTGTGATCGATTTATGAAAGTAAAGGGGATTCCAGGTGTAAAGTTGAAGACCCAGAATGATGATCTCTGGTGGTCCCAAAATTTGTTGTAAATGAACAAGTTAGTTATAACTTGTTTCACAAGATGGCCCAATAACTTAAACAAGTCTTGAGCATAAGAAACTATAAATAAAACCATGATTGGTTCACTAGATGGTGTGTGTGGGGGAAGAAGACGAGCTTGTGGAAAATATAGGCTCGTTGAGAAAGAGCGGCCTACGGAGAAAAATGAAGGGGATGCGGACCTGAGGTCCGTGCGAATATTAGAGGGAAGAAGAAGTGAAGAAGGCATGGATATCAAAGGAAAGATAAAGCGAAGAAGGCATGAATTTAAGACAACAGATGAAGTGCAACGATGAGCATTTATGGTATACCTCTGATCATGAAATAGAGTTGATTCTATAATGGATCACTGCTACTAGAGTTGGTTGAACTACTATATGAACTCTAGTCTGAGAGACTGTGTTCTATCAGCAAGCTGGGTCTTGTGGCAAGCTGGGTCTTGTGGAAAGATGGGTCTTGTGGCAAGATGGGTCTTGCTTGAGAGTTGGTTCTCTCCTAGGAGTTGGTGCTCCTTACTTTAGTTGGTGCTAAAACAAAGTAGTTGGTGCTGGGAAAATTCTTATTACTATATTCACTTATAAATTATACAAAATATTATACAAACATCTGGTATCTCTTGTGTCCATTCTGATTATGATTTGATTATTCTTAATCTGTACAATTATGTTTTAACTGCTAACTTGCAAGAAGAAAAGTTATAAAAGTCTACACACTAATTCACCCCCCCCCCTCTTAGTGTGGGTGATGTGTTCAACAGCTACTAGAGGCCTAAGAAGGTGTAACGTGTCCATATCCCAAATCACACTTAACACTTTTAATCTTCCTACTTTTATTGTTTGAAAGCCTAGACGTTTTTCCTTGCTTTGTATCCTCTCAATTGCTAGTTGAAAATCACTTACATAGACTTTGAATTCTAGTTTTTACATCTTAAACTAT
The DNA here is from genome assembly GCA_009831015.1 of Picea engelmannii. Lineage (NCBI taxonomy): Eukaryota > Viridiplantae > Streptophyta > Pinopsida > Pinales > Pinaceae > Picea > Picea engelmannii. The sequence continues at coordinate 40,843 of ML787587.1, read as the reverse complement.
CATATAAATATATTTGAAGTTGGAATTGTAGCATCTAGGCCTTAGAAGGGTAGACATATTTCTCATTTTGCACTAGTTTAGCATCATCTTCTTCATTGTGAAGGAACATTGTTTAAAATTGGTCATAAATATGGAAATTACCTTTGTAACATCATTCATATAGATTTAAACCTTGAGAGTGAGGGTCCTAGGCTTGAAAAACCTAGATGTCTCACCATTAGGCCCTAATTTGCATTAATTTGATCATTATTGAGGGCATCTAATAAGTTAATTTAGATTTGGAAATTTTCTTTTGGTAATTGTTATGAACATAAAAATACACATAAATAAGATATAATAAATATAATAATTAAATGATAAGTAAAAAATAATAATTAATAATAATGAAAAGACATGGCTATTGGTTATGGGCACCCCTACATGGGTATATAAGTGAGCCCTCATTTCTTAATTATAATCATCTATTATTCATTTTATCTATCAATATATTTATTAACAATAACTCTATGTATGAATTAATAGTTTATAACAATGTGTTATAATAGTGGTATCCGAGCCAAGGGAACCAACAAGCCACCCATTCACAACCAAGTGACTCAAGCACATCTAACACATCACCACCACCGCCTCCCTACAATTCAAATTCCCAACCTATATCACAACCTCAACCATTACTGATTTACCCTCCCAAATATAAAATTGAATTATCAAATTACAATGGAGGCGACAACCAGTGCGTGGCTTGGTTTAACAAAATTGAAGAATATTTCCATATATATAATATTACAACCGATGAAGAAAAGGTTAAATATGCGTCCATGTACCTCTAAGGAAATGCATACAATTGGTTCCTATGGTGGAAAGGAATAATCCAATCATACACTTGAAACTCCTTCAAAAACTATTTTTTTAAAAGATTCCAGGGCATTTCAGAGAAAGAATTTTTCTTAAAACTCACCAGATTACAACAAAAAGTCAGCGTAGAGGAATTTACACATTAATGGGAAGCCCTTGCCACCCAAGTATTTGTATTATCTAATAATCAATTACTATAGTCTTATGTAGGTGGTCTCAAGCCACATATCCAAGACGAGTTAAAATTGCATGAGGTTACAACTGTTGAAATAACAAGATGCAAAGCAAAAGCAACAAAAGAAAAACTAGAAGGCTAATCAAGATTCAATAAGTTTTATTCAAGAAGGAACATACTCCAGAATGAAAATGCAGAAACTGACAAATATATACCACCCAACCTACGAGAATATTGTCAAACAATTGGCTTAGGTTGATGGATAATTGGTATGGATTGTTGGTTTTCATTAATGTCAACCATTGGAGAGTGATATTGTATATTGATGTCAACCCTTGGAGAAAGTCCGGTAGCAAATTTTGGTAGCACAAAGGTTTGGGTAATGGACCCAAGGTTGTTTCATGTATAATGGTATGCCTTTTAATATATTTGAAGGTAAGACTATTCTAGATGGATAGTACATGTCATTCCATTTTCGATGGTATGTGGAAAGTCACATAACTCCTCACAGTTAGAGAGTTATGGCCATGAGAAGTTGGAGAACCCAGGTTTGGGTAATGGACCTAAATGATATGAGTTTTGATATATTTGTAGGTGATACTATTCTATATGGATATTAAATTTCATTCCGTTTCTCATGGTATGTGGAACGTCACATAACTCCTCACAGTTTGAGAGTTATGGCCTTACGAAGTTGGAGGACCCTCATATGTCATCTAGAAGCCCCAAAAGGTCAAAGTAGTCAAAGTGGTTTAAGATATTTTAGAAGGTATATAATAAAGAGAAGTGATGAGTGTACTATAATTCAAAGTGGATACAAAATAAATTATTTAAATAATAAATTTAATGGAGAAATTAGAGGTGGGTTAACCCTAAAATAAGGAAAGTGGGCAAAGTGACCTCGAAGATGTTTTTAAGGAAGCTACTTGGAGAGAATAAATAAGAGGCAAGGCTCTCTCATTTAATATCACACTTGAGAATATTGAATATCTATAGGTGTCTGAGGTAACCAAAGGATATCTAAGACTAATTTCTAAGGGAAGGTGAAGAAAAGAAGGTCGAAATTCAAGGAAGGATAAATTCTTTTGATGATGCTTTCTAAGGTATGTTATTTACATGTCATCTCACCATTTCCGCAATAAATGTTTTTTCTAGAATGATTCAGACCATGAAATTGATATTCCATTTATGAAACATATCCAAGTATCTGTGGTAAAAAATTCAGCTTGTGGGTCGTTGTAATTTTTGAGTTACACTGTGGAAAATAGGGTTTGTGGCTACTCCTGAAACTAGTCTAAAACAGGTGTTTCGGGTAAAAACGTCATAACTTCTTCATAACAGAACCAAATTCAGTAAGACAAAATGTGTTGGTTAGAGTACATTCTTTCGTATTCTGTGTAACAATTTCAGATATATTCCACAAATATTATGTGCGGGGTACGCTCTACAAGGTCGCTCTCTGGAATAAGCCATAATTCAACAAGGTATGCCATTTTTGCTATAAAGCATTTTCTAAGAGGTTCCAAGTAGTGAAACCCGGAGGAATTGCATAAACCACACTGAAGAACATTGTGTATCAGTTTCAGATCTTTATTCATTACATGTACAAAGTTATGATTATTTCAAGTTATGGTTGTTGACTAATCCAAAACTAGTCATGTGAGACTAAAGAAAAGTTTGATGAAAATGCTAGTCTCTTGTTGTTAAAGTTAAGGAAGGTTTGCAGGTATGTGATCATATACACCAGGTCTATTACAGAGTTAGAAATCAAATTTGGATGATGAAATTTATGAGGGCATTTGGTTGGGGTACATGTCGGGTACATGGTTGAGACAAGTAGTTGATGAGTTGGCACATGCATGAGGTGTATAGTTGATGATGTTGGTACATCTTGATGAGTCATAGTTGATGATTAGTTGATACATGATTGGTACATACTTGGTACATGGTTGGAGGCACTTGTTAGTAGTATTGTTGACACATGGTTTATGGATGATGTAGCATACTTGTATTATTAGAAGCACATATTGATCTTGGTGATGATTATGAATTGTTGTGTTATGCGTGGTTGATGTACATATTTGAGAGTTGTCTTGGTGATTGATATTGGTGAGTAGATCTGATTTGGTTTATAATATTGATGAGACAAGTTGTTGTGATAGGTTTTTTAGACAAGTTGTTGTGACAGGTTATTTGTACAGGTTTGGTGGATGGTTGATGCACTTGTTCATGGTACAGGTTGAGGTATAGGTTGGTGCATGGTTGATGCACTTGTTTATGGTATAGGTTGATTACAGGTTGTTTGGTACAGGTTGGTGCATGGTTGATGCACTTGTTTATGGTACAGTTTGATTATAGTTTGAGGTACAGGTTGATGCATGGTTCATGTTATTGGTATATGTTATTTGGTACAAGTTTACAAAAATATATCTCACAATGATATTGTGACAGTGGTTCCATCATTCTACTTATACGTCAGGGAGGTTGGATGGGGCAAGGATAGGTGGTTGTAGCCACCTTTCGGTTGTAGCCGGAGAACATAGGGGGTTGTAGCCTCCTTCTGGTTGTAGCTAGAGAATTGGGGAGTTGGAGCATCCCTCAGGTTGTAGCCTGAGAAACTAGGGGGTTGGAGCCTCCTTCCAATTGCAGCTGGAAAACAAAGGAAGTTTGTGCTTCCAATGAATGTAATTATTCAAGACATACAAAAAAATCATTCTATGGTTTTCTCCCGCTTTGGGTTTCCACGTAAAACACTGGTGTAATGTGTATGTGTATGATTGTTCATTTGTTCATTGCTTATTTACTCTACGTTTATTGGATGATAATGATACATTGATATAACACTTGGATTATATGGTTAAAAATGATTAAATTTCTCTATTACTGATTCACCCCCCTCTTAGTAATTCAATAATTGGTATCAAAGCCGGTTCCTTCAGGAAACAATTTAACCACTGGAAGGAGATCATGGATTATTCTGAGAATGGAGTACCAATGTTTAATGGTCAGAATGGTTTTAATTATGAGATGTGGATCATAAGGACGAAAGTATTTTTACAGGTGCAGGGACATTATATTTTGCTATTAGTTGTTACAAGATATGATAGTTCAAAAAGGGAAAAGACTGCAACCAAGAAGGAATTGAGGAAGAATAAAAAAATAGCAATGGATTTCATCTAGGAAGGATTACCTAATCCGATAAGAGAAAAGGTTGGTAAATGTTCACCAACAAAAGAACTTTGGGATAAGTTACATGACATATATTCTTCACCCATCAAAGATTTATAAAATGTCAAAGAATATGCAGATACAAATAAAGAAGAATTATTTTCACCATGTCAAGCAGATTCAAAAGATGAAGAGTACATAATCACTAGAGGTATGTTGTTTTGTTTTAATTGTGAAAAACGTGGACATCTCGAAATAGAATGCCATGAAGGAAATGGGATAGAAAAACTAATTGAAAAGGAAGACAATTATGAAGAAGAATTGATTAGTGCTTTAGATGATCTAAGAGAAGAAAACAATTCACTCAAAAAAGAATTGATGAAACAAAAGGAAAGTGTTCACATTTTTGAAGAAGCTCAACAGGTCATTGAGAACTTAAGAACTCAGCTAGAAGAAGCCAGAAAGATCGAAAAAAATCTTGAATATCAAAAGCAGTGTTTGGAAACCAACATAGAAACACATAAGGAAGAAGAAGAAATGAGAGAGAAGATATTGACATATCATCTTAAGAAAATAACTAAAGATCTAAACCAGCTTGAGGCAGAGTTTGATCAAGAAGAGAAATGACTTGAATAAGAAATAATCACATTAAAAATTCAACTTGAAGAAGCGAAAATAACAAAAGAAGTCATGAAATCTCAGATAATGAAGAAAGAAGAAGAGGTTGTGAAGCTTGAAGAAGAAGTTGTCACATTGAGAAGTAAAATCATCAAGATCAATAAGAACGTTGAAGAGACAGAAATATCCACATCAATTATAGAGAATGAAGAGAAGCACTCTAGGTTGCTAGAAAAGAAGAATGAAGAAAATAGAAAGAGTTATGCAGAAGTATTCAAAGGAAGGAATCACGGTCAACCAAAATCTAAGAAAACTATTGAATATACATCTTCAAGAAGATCATCCATGTTCAAGCCACAAAGAAGCTTCAATCATGATCATGATCAGTTAAGGCAAAAATTCAGAAGGACTACGCCACAAAGAAGATCATTCACTCCCAGGTATGCAAATTTATTTTATGGTAATTGTTTTTATTGTACTAACTTTGGAGATAAGGTTGCATATTGCAGGGATTATAAAAGAAATGTCCAAGCAAGAAGTGCCTATGTGGTCGCACGTAACATTGAGTGTTACAAATGTCATAACTATGGACACATAGCCAATGATTGTAGAAGCATGATCGATACTTCCATGAAAGAGAATATTGATATCATATATAAGAAAGTATGGATAAGAAAACATGAAGAACAGGTGAACAAAGACCAGCTACCAGAGATCGCAAGATTTGCAATAAAATGAGATGAAGAAAATTCTACAGAGAAAAGGAAAGATGTCAGATACATAAAAGTTTGGAAAATAACTGAAAGAAAGGAAGGACATGTAAATAAGGAACAGGTTCAAGAGATTGTACTTTCAGGCATTGTAGCGAAAGATGAATCCACAGAAAGAAAGAAAGAAGTCAGAGCTCAGAGAGATAAAGAATCTACCAATTAAGATTATGATGAATCTATCAATGAAGATGATGATGAATACACATCGGAGCAAGAATTGTTCTGAGCCATATGGCTTAGAGACTCCCAAGTAATATGAATATTATACAGGGGGAGTCTATGCGATAGCTGTGACAGACCAAAGAACCATCCTTCGAGCAACTTGTAGAGTTTGAGAAGACAGATTCAGAGAAATCAGTTAGCAAAAGTACAATTTGATAGATTAATCAAGACTTCATGATAGTATAATGATAAATGGGTCAGCATTATGGACAATTGCGCAAGTAGAGTATTGGACGGTATGTAAATAGATGGATCGTAAGAACACTTAGCAGGTTTGGACATATATATTATAGTGGACGAGAGCATGGATTCATATATTGGTTCAGAGAGTGTTTTAGAGACAAAGGAAAATTATCATAATGGATGATAATTACATAGGAAATGGATCGAACAATGCTAATGGATTCCAAATTGACATATATTTTTTGGACACATGCAATACATACATCACTTCACATTCAAAACAGAGAAATGCCTAGAAACAACAATGAAAAAACTCCCTACGAACTATGGAAAGGAAGCACAGACAACAACCTCTACATCAAGGTAACTTAAGTTAGTATTTTATTAATTGAAATTTATGTTGATGATATTGTTTTGGAAGTACTAATGACAGGTCAAGCTAGAAATTTGCAAAGGATATGCATAATGAATTTGAAATGTCAGTACTTGGAGGAATATCCTTCTTTTTGGGTCTTCATATATGTCAAAGAAACCAAGGAATTTTTATTTCTCAAACTAAGTATATCAGAGAAATGCTAAAGAGGTTCAGAATGGAAGATTGCAAACCGATTACCACTCTTATGCAAACCAGTTGCAAGTTGAGCAAATATGATGATTCAAAGTCTACAGACCAGAGGAAATACAAGTCAATGATTGGTACCTTACTATATGTGACAACATCTAGACCAGATGTAATGCAGGCAATTGGACAAGTGGCATGATTTCATGTAGCACCAAAGGATTCACATGTATTAGCAATGAAGATGATTTTCAGATATCTCAAAGGAACAAAAGAGTTTGGATTATGGTATCCAAAAGGAAAGGATCTATCACTTATTTCCTACACAGATGAAGATTGGGCAGGTTGCATTAATGACTGATGAAGCACCAATGGAGCAACGTTCTACTTGGGTGAGTGTTTAGTATCTTGGCTAAGAAAGAAACAATCATCAATATCTTTGTCTATAGCCGAGGCATAATATATTGCAACATCAACATGTTGTACACAGGTTCTATGGATGAAAAAAACTTTGATAGATATACATGTTGAGTATGATGAGCCCATTCCAATCTATTGTTATAATACAAGCGCCATTAGTATCTCAAAAAACTCGGTGATGCACTCCAAGACGAAGAACATTCCAATCAATTATCACTTTCTATGGGAACAGGTTGCAGAGAAGAACATCAAAGTTGAATATGTGGGAACAAAAGAACAAGTGGCATACATATTTACAAAACCACTTCCACGGGAAGCCCTTGAGTATCTTCACTAGAGACTAGGAGTAATTTATACTCCAAAATGAATTCTTTTGAATGATTATATTATATGTCTTAGATGTACATGAGGAAGCACCATAAATAGGACAAAGGGGGAGAGATTTATTAGATACAAAGGTAAATGCTTGGAGAGAGAGCATAGAGGCACGTTTCCAAGGGGAGCGATTGTCACAAGGGAAGAATGAGAGATATGACTTCAGAGTGACACCCTTTGTCAAAAGGGGGAGATATTATTCATATGAAGGGAAAGAGAGTAATCAGAGGCTTATAAACACAAAGAAAAATAAAAGGCACATAGACAGGGGGAAACCCTAAGGAGAGTTCAGTCAAGGGGAGAAACCCTTTTCCATTGATGTCAAAGGGGGAGAGATAGAAACATTGATGAAGAGTATAAGCATGAATGTTATCATGACTAAGTGTTGCCATCAATGTTGGTGTTGCCATCAGTGCCAAAGGGGGAGATTGTCAGAAAATTAGCTTAGGTTGATGGATAGTTGGTATGGATTCTTGGTTTTCATTGATGTCAACCATTGGAGAGTGATATTGTAGATTGATGTCAACCGTTAGTGATTGATGTCAACCCTTGGAGAAATTCCAGTAGTGAATTCCGGTAGCACAAAGGTTTGGGTAATGGACCCAAGGTTGTTTAATGTATAATGGTATGAGTTTTAATATATTTGAAGGTAAGAATATTCTATATAGATAGTACATGTCATTCCATTTTTGGTGGTATGTGGAATGCCACATAACTCCTCACAGTTAGAGAGGTATGGCCATGAGAAGTTGGAGAACCCAGGTTTGGGTAATGGACCCAAGTTTGTTTGATGGATAATGGTATGAGTTTTGATATATTTGTAGGTAATAATATTCTATATGGATAGTACATGTCATTCCATTTCTGGTGGTATGTGTAACATCACATAACTCCTCACGGTTTGAGAGTTATGGCCTTACGAAGTTGGAGGACCCTCATATGTCATCTAGAAGCCCCAAAAGGTCAAAGTAGTC
>ML787587.1:0-32468 GCA_009831015.1 Picea engelmannii | reverse complement strand
ATTATTTAAATAATAAATTTAATGGAGAAATTAGAGGTGGGTTAACCCTAAAATAAGGAAAGTGGGCAAAGTGACCTAGAAGATGTTTTTAAGGAAGCTACTTGGAGAGAATAAATAAGAGGCAAGGCTCTCTCATTTAATATAACACTTGAGAATATTGAATATATATAGGTGTCTGAGGTAACCAAAGGATATCTAAGCCTAATTTCTGAGGGAAGGTGAAGAAAAGAAGGTCAAAATTCAAGGAAGGATAAATTCTTTTGATAATGCTTTCTAAGGTATGTTATTTACAGATCATCTTACCATTTCCGCAATAACTGTTTTTCTAGAATGATTCAGACCGTGAAATTGATATTCCATTTAGGAAACATATCCAAGTATCTGTGGTAAAAAATTAAGCTTGTGGGTCGTTGTATTTTTTGAGTTACACTGTGGAAAATAGGGTTTGTGGCTAGTCCTGAAACTAGTCTAAAATAGGTGTTTCAGGTAAAAACGTCATAACTTCTTCATAACAAAACCAAATTTAGTAAGACAAAATGTGTTAGTTAGAGTACATTATTTTGTATGTTGTGTAATAGTTTCATATATATTCCACAAATATTATGTGCGGGGTATGCTCTACAAGGTCGCTCTCTGGAATAAGCCATAATTCAACAAGGTATGCCATTTTTTCTATAACTCATTTTTTGAGAGGTTCCAAGTAGTGAAACCCAGAGGAATTGCATAAAACACACTGAAGAACATTGTGTATTAGTTTCATATATTTATTCATTACAGGTACAAAGTTATGATAATTTCAAGTTAGGGTTGTTCACTAATCCAAAACTAGTCATGTGAGACTAAAGAAACGTTTGATGAAAATGCTAGTCTCTTGTTGTTAAAGTTAAGGAAGGTTTGTAGGTATGTGATCATATACACCAAGTCTATTATAGAGTTAGAAATCAAATTTGGATGATGAAATTGATGAGGGAATTTGATTGAGGTACATGTCGGGTACATGGTTGAGCCAAATAGTTGATGAGTTGGCACATACATGAGGTGTATATTTGATGATGTTGGTACATGTTGATGATTCATAGTTGATGAGTAGTTGATACATGATTGGTACATACTTGGTACATGGTTGGAGGCACTTGTTAGTAGTATTGTTGACACATGGTTTATGGATGATGTAGCATACTTGTATTATTAGAAGCACATATTGATCTTAGTGATGATTATGAGTTGTTGTGTTATGCTTGGTTGATGAACATCTTTGAGAGTTGTCTTGGTGATTGATATTGGTGAGTAGATCTGATTTGGTTGATAAGATTTATGAGGTAGGTTGTTGTGATAGGTTTTTTGGACAAGTTGTTGTGACATGTTATTTGTACAGGTTTGGTGCATGGTTGATACACTTGTTCATGGTGCATGGTTGATGCACTGTTTATGGTACAAGTTGATTACAGGTTGGTGCATGGTTGATGCACTTTTTTATGGTACAATTTGATTACAAGTTGAGGTACAGGTTGATGCATGGTTGATGCATGGTTCAAGTTATTAGTACATGTTATTTGGTACAGGTTGATTGGTACAGGTTTATGATAGTATATCTCATAATGATAGTGTGACAGTGGTTCCATCATTCTACTTATATGATAGGGTGGTTGGACGAGGCAAGGACGGGTGGTTGTAGCCACCTTTCAGTTGTAGCCGAAGAACATAGGGGGTTGTAGCCTCCTCCTGGTTGTATCCAAAGAATTGGGGAGTTGGAGCTTCCCTTAGGTTGTAGCCTGAGAAACTAGGGGGTTGGATCCTCCTTCCAGTTGCAGTTGGAAAACAAAGGAAGTTGGTGCTTCCAATGAATGTAATTCTTCAAGACATATAAGAAAAAGAATTACGTGGTTTTCTCCCACTTTGGGTTTCCACGTAAAACACTGGTGTATTGTGTATGTGTATTATTGTTCGTTTGTTCATTGCTTATTTTCTTTGCAATTATTGGATGATAATGATACATTGATATAACACTTAGATTATATGGTTAAAAATGATTGAATTGCTCTATTACTGATTCACCCCCCTTCTCAGTAATCCAACTGAAATAATAGAAGAAATTTGGATAACCAAAGAATAAGAGAAGGAAAATGTAAAAACTGTGGAGAAAAATGGGACCCAAGACACATGTGTCGCATAAAAGACAATTTTAAAAAATTATATACTTGTGAAGCGGAAAACAATGATGAATTACATTCAAAAGAATCAATGACTGAAGAAATGGGAAACAACCAAAATGAAGTGTAAAATCTCATGGGTAACAAAACACCAATAATATCATTAGCAACCATCACAAGGATTAGCCAACCACAAACTCTCAAATTGAAAGGACACATCAAAAAAGATAATGCCATAGTATTAATTGACACATGAAGTACCCACAACTTTCTCGACATCAATGTTGCAAGGAACCTCAAATTATTTGTATATCCAGTCCTAGACATGAAGGTAATGGTTGTAGATGGTAAGAAAATCGAAAAATGTAGGAAAATGACATAAGGTGAAACTCCAAATTCAAGATTTCAAATTGGAATCCAAATTTTACACCGTACCCCTGGGAGGAGTAGACGTGGTTTTAGGAGTCCAATGGTTGCAAAACTTCGACACATACTCAGTCAATCATCAAGATCATTTCATTAAATTCAAATGCAAGAGAAAACATATAAATTATATGGTTTTCAACCTCCCCAAACACAAGTTGTATCATCCCAATAGATGGAAAAGTTGATCCAGAAAGGAGCAACTTCCTATTTTATCTAATGCCGCCAAATGGAAATAGAAGAATCAAAACAACTCTAGAAACTCGGAAATCCAAGATCTAATTCGAAAACACAAGAAGGTATTTCAATACCTCCCCATGGAATTACCACCACAAAGAAGAATTGAACATATAATTGAAGTTAAACCAAGACCAAGTCCAGTCAAGGTTAGACCATATAGATATCCCCATCATCATAAAACATAAATAGAAATATTAGTCCAAGACTTGTTAAAATGTGGTGTTATCACAAAAAGTAGAAGCCCATATGCAACTCCAGTTGTATTAGTACGAAAGAAAGATGGTTTCTTTAGATTATGCATAGATTATCGCGGGCTTAACAATATAACAATCAAGAATAAATTCCCCATTCCTTTCATCGATGAAATGTTGGATGAACTTCATGGAGCCAGATTTTTTTCAAAACTTGATTTGAGATCAGGATATTACCATATGAGAGTAAGATTAGAAGATGTACCCAAGAACGCCTTCTAGACTCACGAATAACACTACGAATTCAAGGTGATGCCATTTGGGCTAACTAATACCCCTGCTACCTTACAAGAAAATATGAATGAACTATTTCATCCACACCTAAGAAAATATGTCTTATTCTTATTTGACAACATTCTGGTGTACAACAAAACATGGAGGGAACACATCAATCAATTGGGACAAGTATTATCTATTCTATAAAAAAATCAATTCTATGCAAAAATTTCAAAATGTACATTTGTCAAGGAGGAAGTAGAGTATCTCGGTCACATTATATCCAAAAAGGGAGTGAAGGTAGATCCAAACAAAATCAAAGCAATTACATAATGACCTAGGCCAAAGAGTATATCTAAGTTAAGAGGATTTTTAGGCTTGGTAGGATACTATCAATGACTCATCAAAAACTATGCTCATATAACTACCCACCTAACAAATTTCCAAAATAAAAACTCCTTTCAATGGAATGAAGAATCTAAAAAATGTTTTGAAAATTTAAAGAAAATTAAGTCCACAACCCCCGTGTTATCTACACCTGAATTTTCGAAACCTTTCATAATCGAATGTGATGCCTCAGGTTTTGGGATCAGAGTAGTATTGATGCAAGATGGACACCCAATAACATTTGAAAGCATGAAACTAAACAAAAAATAATGTTTACAGTCCACTTACAATAAGGAAATGATGACAATCATGCATGCATTAACAAAATGGTGACAATATCTCTTGGGAAGCAAGTTCTTGATACGTACAAATCATAATAGCCTAGAAATATTTGTTACAACAAAAAACATTGACTATTGAACAACATAAATGGATAGATAAAATTTCCACATTTGATATGGAGATATTACATAAGAGAGGGAAAGATAACATAGTGGATGATGCCCTCTCACAGAAAGATGAAGAAGCACAAGTTTTTACAGTATCAATAGAAATTCTGGAATGGTTGAATGAAATCCGAATTGAATATGCCAAAAACACAGAGACATGTTCCATAATAAATGATTTAACCCAATAACCCAAGTTTGAATGGAAGAATGACATCTTATGGTGTAAGGTAGGAATTTATTTGAATACCAATTCAAAATTTAAAATCAAGGTACTTCAAGAAGCCCATGATTGTCTGGCCGTAGGTTATGTCGATTTTTTCAAAACATATTATAATGCTCGTAAATCATTTTTTTGGAAAGGGATGAGTGCAGATATCAAAAAATATGTAGTAGAATGTCACCTTTGTCAAAGAAACAAGAGTGAAAATATATTAACACATGATGTACTCCATCAGTTACATATTCCTAACCAAAAATGGGAAGAAATCTCAATGGATTTCATTGAAGGATTATCCATGTAAGAAGGAAAATATAAAATATTAGTGATAGTAAATAGACTAACCAAGTATGCACATTTTATGGGAGTAAGAAAAGAAGACTCCGCAAAACAAATAGCTAAAGTCTTCTATAAAAACATTTATAAATTACATGGTTTCCCCAAGGTCATCATCAGTGATAGAGATGTCAAGTTTAAAGGGAAGTTTTGGAGGGAATTTTGCAAACAAATCGAGACATCTCTTAATATGAGTTCAACTTACCATCCTCAAATAGATGACCAAACAAAAATGGTCAACAAATGCTTAGAAACCTACCTTCGTTGCTTCGTCAATGCTAAACAAAATAAATAGCTTCAATGGTTGCACCTCGCTGGATGGTGGTATAACTCCACATATCACACATTGGCTAGAATGACACCATTTCAAGCTCTTTCGAGATATCAACCACCATCTTGAAAAGAGTTAGCCACAAATCAAACAAAATTTGCATCAGTAAAAGATCATTTAGATGAAAGTAAAAAAGTTGTTCAAATTCTCAAGGAAAACTTAGCGACAACAAGAAACAAAATGAAGCAACAAGCTAAAAAACATCGAACAGAAAGAGAATTCAAAGTTGGAGAATGGGTATTTGTAAGACTTCAAACCTACAAACAATTATCTCTTAAACACCAAGGAAAGAATAAATTGGCTCCGAAGTTTTATGGACCATATAAAATTAACAAAAAAATTAGTGACGCAGCTTATGGGTTGGAATTACCAAATAAAAGCCGTATCCACAAATTTTTTCACGTATCATGTCTAAATTTTTTTTAGGGAAACACCAAAAGGTGCAAACAATGCTCCCTATATTGGATGAAGAAGGGAGAATCGTTTTAGAACCAAAAGCCATTATTTCCACTAGAGATAAAAAGTTGCAATCTCGCGTAATCACATAATATATTATTAAATGGAAAAACCTTCCAGAAGAAGATGCAACATGGGAATTAGAACATTTTCGCCAGTTACACCCATCATTACCAATGCTTTGAGGAAAAATCATTTTTAAGGGGAAGGCAATGCTATGAACAAAAAAATACACATAAATATGATACAATAAATATAATAATCAAATGATAATTAAAAAAATAATAATTATTAATAATGAAAATACATGGCTATTGGTTATGGGAACTCCTACGTGGGTATATAAGTGAGCCCTCATTTCTCAATTGTAATCATCTATTATTCATTTTATCTATCAATATATTTATTCAGAATAACTCTATGTACAAATTAATAGTTTATAACAACATGTTATACTAGTAATATCATTTAAACAGATCTTAGATTGACTTGTGCATGTTATTTGGAAAATCTACATTTACTTGGAAAAATCCTAATCGATTTGTTACAATTAGCCTAGCTTTATCACTTGTGATATCTTGAATAAGTGGGATGCTCATAGATTTCCTTAAGTATGTAATTTTCTGTTTTTTTATCTCATAAACAATTTTAGAAGTGATCTGTTATTGTTTACAAGCAAGTGTTTTGAGTTTCAATTCATTATTTTGGATCTACTTTATTTTATCTATCCCTCTTGTGTTTCATTGGGTAATGTTTAAAGGGTTAATTTAAATCTTGATTTAAGTGAGGTAATCATAGAAATTAATCATACATATTAAGTTGGACTATAATGACAATATCACTAAGCTCTTACTTGCTCTCGTTACACACTACTACGGTTTGAGCTTAGTTGACCTAGGGAAGCCCCCTTGATTAGGAATCCCATATTTAAAATTGAGAAAGGTAAAGCCACTAGGATGATAGTGGTGGATTACATAGAGTGTCCCTTAGGGTCTCACCCGTGTGCTTATAACTTCTACACCTAGTGAGAACATGTGAGGTAACATGCCTAAACCACATACATTTGCTAGGAGTATCTTCATAAACCGCCAGTAATGAGGTTTTGGTGTTCTCTAAGGACCCCCATGATAGACCTTTGTTTCCATTGATGTATTTCTTTTTCTATCTTTACTTGTGCATGGTAAGGATAAGACTTTCTACCAACATGGTAATTATTAGTTTTTAAGGAATGATCCAGCCCGAAACCACTTAAGATAATCCTACTAATATTATTAATGGACTTCTTGGAATGCAGATCATAACGCCCACCTTCGCTTGATTTAGCAGAGTTTATATCTAAACCCACCCTCATGATTGTTTGAGGGACAATAAGAGAATTACCACTTCCAAATGAACAACTGGAACCACTAATGATTGAATTTGGTTAGGAAATAACCAACCCTTCACCTATATTAACACAAAGTTTATCCTTTTTTCTTTTGGATGGTTTATTTCCCAACCTCAACGTTTCCCTCAAGGTCATCCACTAGGATTTAGAAAGAACCACTCTTACTGAAGAAATAGTTGTAACATGAATACGAGACTTACCTGGTATAACATGTTCCAGAGTTATGGAAGGAATAATGGATGATGAGCCTACATTGTATGCCATATAAGTATTTACATTCACCCCACCATTAGTAGTTAGATCACAACAAGTCACCTTATCTGATCTCATATTCTCATTAATTGCCGCCACTTGAGGAGGTGAATTATGAATTTTCTCTTTCGCTAGAGGGGGTTGCTCCAAGTTTGTTTTTTCAAGTGGTTTTGCCTCTATCAAATGCCCTTTTTCCAAGGATTCCTCCAGGAATATCTTCCTTTGGTGTCAACATCGCCACCCAAACCAATTGGCTTCTTGCTCCATATATACTTTTAAAAATGATGTGAGAAATCCCAAACTTTGTGAACATAGAGGTGATAATGATTGCATATGAAGGGCATGCTCATATAATATAGAATCTGGGTGATCTTTGGAACCCCATTAACTTGCTCCAGACTTCCGAATAAACCTTCTTTAGTATCCAAACCTACCAATATTTTGGCAACTCAACACTTATCGTCTTCTTTGTATAATTGATCCATTAATATGTTCTTCCTCAACCTATTTCCTAACAAATTTAAACAATCCTCCATCCAAAGCTCTAGTGGAAGACCTGCCAACTTTACCCAGGTGATTATCTTGTTGTTGATCTCCAATTTTGAATCAAAACAAGGATGAAAAGATTTGAGGTTCAGGTATTTAGTACCCCAAAATTTTCCTCTTAACACCATAGTTACATTAGCTTCAGAGTGGAAGACAAACCCTAGTCACCCATAAGACAATATATGACAAGTAGGCCCATAACCTATTAGGGGAAACCAATGTGACTACATCCAGTCATTTATTTTTTCTAAGGAAATTTGTCTCTTGGGGAATTTCCCAACGATCATTATACCAACAAAGGAAAGTACTTAATCAACACAAATATCTTCTCCAATCACTAAGCACATGCCTCACTCCTTCTTCCATATAACTTTCCTTCTCTTCTGCAACCTAATATCATAGCTTACTTTAATATCCTTTCGAGAGATAGTACTACCATCCTCTTTGCAGTAAGTTTTTGTTTCTTCCCCTAAGGATGTATCTCCACATGGTTTGATCTTCTCCAAACCAGAAGTCTTACTAGTTTCCAAATACAGTTGTGAAACCCTTTCCATACCACGAGAAACCTCCACCAAGATTTTTCGTAAAGACAAAACCTCAAGAGTAAAGGAGGTACAATGATCATCATTGCAACCCCCTAATCGAGTTCCCTGGGGATTAAATCCATTCAAGTTTTTACCTGTCATTGTAACCTCAAAGAACCTGTGCATGTTGGTAAAGTTATAGGGTTTTAACATTTTGATTTTGTGTCGGTGATACACACAAATTCCACTTTTTTCAAAGGTTTTGTGGAGCATTCAGAATATAAAAATGTTTCTTTTCCTATTGAGTCCCTAATTGAACCAAACCCTAAATACTAAAAAAATCCACTGCCCTTGGTGGGATCATCAGAGTAGTCGACCAATTGCACCTCTTCATAAATTCCTAGGGTTTGCATATCACACAATTTATTAATGTTACTAATGTACACACATGCATTGACAAAGATATTTCATATCCTCAATTATAAGAGTGCTTTGTTTCTCTTTGCGAAATGAAATATTGCCAAAGAATCTCCATTTTTTTTGTTTTATTAATGTTAGTGACGTATATACATACATTCACAAAGATCTATCTCACCCTTAATTATAAGAGCACTTTACTTTTCTTTATGCAATAAAAATATTTCTAAAGGATCTCCTTTTCAAAGACGAATAACTAGGATTGATATTAAATCCAATTTATTAAACATCAAGAGGGATAAAAAACTATCCTGACATGCCAACCCCATTTTTACACACTTCAAACTAAAAATTATATTCATTGTATTTTAATTTTTTTTTTCTTATTTATAAACTTATAACTAGGATAAATTGATATTAACCTCAGGATCTAAAACTACTTTGACATGCAAACCCCATTTTTAAATACTTAAAACTATTTAATATTATATTCGTTGTTTCTTTTATTTTTTATTTTTTATCTTTCTTAGGGCTTAGATTCATTAAATATCTCTTACACCCTTAGATTGAGGGGTAAAGATCTCTTCCACCCTCAATTATAAGAAAAAAAGGCTTCTTTTAACATAAGTGAAAGAATTTTCCCCGAGGTGTAGGACAGTCAGTGACAGAGTGTGTTGTTAAGCCACTCCGTGTTGTTAAAGTCACCGGTTCGAAACCTGCGGGGACAAAAAATCCAACCATGTTAAGGGTTGGTGTGGCTCAAGCCGGGTGCGATCCCCGAGTGATTTTGACGGCTTAGATGCCCCTGAGTCACGGTTTCTCAAGCCACAGGTTAATCCTGAAGCCAGCATGTTCGGACAAATTAACAAAAAAAAAAAAAACATAAGTGAAAGAATTTCCATTTTTTCATTTTATTGATGTTACCCACTCACACATATATAAACAAAATTGTCAATTGGGTTTAGCTAGGGTGGTTGGGAGGAATGATTCTTATCTTCCTCACCCAAGTTTAATTCCCGAAAGTGATATGTTGAGCTCATAATGAGTATCGTTGTAATGACTTTAAGCCCTGTTGTTGATCAAGAACTATTCGAGGGTTCCCCCCGCAGTATAACCTTGATTCTTTTCTATATATAAATAAAGATCTCTAAAACCTCAATCATAAGACTCATTTGTTTCTCTTCGTGAAATGAAAGATTGTCAAATATTACTAAAGACTCGTTTTTTTTTTTAGAAATATAGCCAATATAAATAAGTACAACAAAGATCAATTAATATTAAACTCTAATTTATTAAACATTAAGAGTGATAAAAAATTACTTAGACATATAGAGCATAGTTTTACATAAAATTTTATTAATACACTTTTTAAGTTTTTTTAATAAGAAATGCATAATTAAAATAAATTGATATTAACCCCATTTTTTTTTTTTATCTTTCTTAACACTTAAATTCATTAAAATTAAATTTACAAATAATAACTGATTTGTCACATAAAAGTATAACACAAACGAATAGGATATTTCTTTCGATACAAAAACACATAATAACTTTAATTGTATGCTAAGCAAGTGCTACATGGTAGCTTTTACTTGTCACAAAAAAAACATTAATAAATGTAAATATAAATTAATAAATTTAAATATAAATCAAGGTTAATGAAGGATTAATGAAAAGTGTTAAAAAAAAAAAAAAAAACATTTATTAACATATAGACATTGTATTGAGTGGTTTGACACTATAACATTGAATTATGACATTTCATTTATGATAATTGATATATCACAAATATATCTTCAAAATCTATGCTTTTATTTATTTCTTAACCATGATGTCACTAATTAATGGAGGTATCATGGCATTAGTCCATTGTCTTTGTGGCAAACAAATTTAATCTACACATCAATTCATTGTCCTCAATCCTTGGTTGGGAATGTGCAACCTACCTCTTGAATATCATAATGTCTAAAACCCTCACAACCTTTCATAGTGCTTTTATTAAGGTTGTTTCCCTGTGATGGTTATAGTTGGACCTAGAAATCAAACTATAAATACTTTGTTTTCTACTAACAAAGTTACTGACTTAATGAGAACTATGACCTCAAAACGAGAACTTTGGCAAAAAAAAACCATATTTTTGCATAAAAACACCAAAATCAACCCCCAATTCAAAAAGTGGTGCTACTGGTAGCACCATTTTTTTAAACGGGGTTAAACTTACGACATTTTTCAAACATGGCCTTCAAAACTCAGGCAGTAGCGCAAAAAAACCTTAAAATCAACACCTAAAAAAAATAGGTTTTTGATTTTTTATTTTTCAAAATGTTAAAATTTTAGATAATTTGAAATCGTGTATTTAGCACTTGGTACCATTAAAACCAAAACCTCAAAATCAACCATTAAATTGAAAAGTACTTCTACCGGTAGTACCCATTCTAAAATTGAGGTATGCAAATGACACATTTTTATAAAGTGGTAAAAGAACTCATCATTACTGTAAACAAAATCATAAATCAACCCTTAAATGTTTACTTTTAAAGTCTTATTATCATTCAAAGCACAAGGTAATACATAATGCAATGAAAATATCACAATATACTTTAAAAATCCAACGTCACTTTTTAATATTTTTTTACTTTTAATAAAAAAAAGTAAATACAAGTTACATTGAATGAAACATAAATTATTTCTTAAAAGTATTGTTATATTGTCCATATTCAAAACATATGAGCTAAGAAATTTTATTATATTATCCATAATCAAACATATAATTCATAAAACATAAAAAAAGATTCATAACTTCATGTAAAATCATATGTAAGTTCAATGCTCATTTCTAGTTACCATACAAACATCATATGGATAAAAAATACATAAAATGTTTCATACACTCATTCATATTGACTCATGGTTTCTAAAATACCATCAGGGTCTACATTGTCTTCAAATGAATGATTGGATGAAGATGTAGATGATCCATACTCTTCTCCATTGTCGATGAATGCACCATCTAAGTCTACATGCATGCCCAACATTTCAGATGTCAAATGACTTTTAGAACTACGACTAGGTTCAATAGACTCCCATATTGCATTTATTTCTTGTGGCAACAACCTCTTGATAATCTCTATTGTCTTGGAGAAAAGAGTTCCTCTCTTTATCAAATTGAAGTCATAAACAAGTATGTGAACATCATCTAATTTTAAGAGGTTAGTGCAACGGCGATTTATATTTTGACCCTTTCTTTTTCTCTTTCTATTGACATGTTTCTCAACCACTATCTCTGGCTTGTACACACCATTGAATGGGTGTGTACTTGTTGCATACCGATGCACTTCAATTGCAATAACATCATCATTTTCTTTCTCAATATTTATAACCTTTCCAATCCAGAATGGATAACCATGTGGATCTTTAGTCACTAAAACTACAATCATGCTACCCTCCTTAATATCTCGTATTGAACCCCTCTAAAGGTCTTCCACGGCTTCACGTTGTGCACGTGACCTTCGTGAACCAATATACATTTCTCTTTCCCATGCTTGTGTAAACTCAATAGCACCTTGAGATTCTTGTCGAACTTCAACAATGTTTGTTTCTTTAGATTCATTTGGAATATTTTGTGGCCAATGAAATGAAGTCTTCAACATTGTATCTTCATTTATTGAGATTGAAATTATGGCACTTTAACTATTGAAAAAATACTCCCACCAAACAGAATCAACAACATCAAATTACTCATATTTAACCTTAATGTACTTTTTTATTTCTTCGAGGCATTCAGAATAATCTACATTTCTATTACGCCTCCATGCATTATGGATTTCAGCAACTGATTGTAAAAATAATAACTTCGATGCAAATATTGGACGATCTGGAATGAACTTAAAAAATTCAAAACCTGACGAAGGCCCCCATTCTGTAGTAGTTGAATACTGCTTTCCCCATATAAGTGTTTTTCCATCAATTTTTTTGAAACAAAATTGATGTTGGAAGCTAATGTCATTAAGCTGCTCAATACATTTTTCTTCACGATGTGATCCCTGAATAAATCTTTGCATGTCAACAGTTTCTTCTAATATACGAAAAACAAGCTCTAGAATGTATGCTTTCTTAATACATTCAATCAATGATGGTAGGATTCCAACATTTTTCCTCTTCAATGTTGCTGGAAAATGACTGAACATTTGATCAATATGATCATGAGTGTGTCCAACAAGAAGGAAACCAACTTTCACCTTTTGAAAGATTCCCATTTCAACAAGCATGCTTAGATATCCGAACACAATTTGATTTTTATTTTAACGACTAGTGTTGTCCAACTGTAGATAGAGAACTTGAGGAATATTTCCAGACCAATGAGTGAGCACATGATGAATTATGGTGATGGTCAGATTTGCATCATTATGAATATTTGGAGCTGTGAAGTAAACCCTTGGACACATTTTTCCATTGAAAACCATACAACCAACCAAGTGAAACTGAATGAAATTCTCTTCCTGTAAATTTTTGGGTGTACGGACAAAATGGGGTAGACGTATTTTCTTCTGGTCCATGCCATCAATTATCATACCTAAATATTTTTTTGGAGCATCATAGCACTTCTTTTGATGTTTGTACAACTTTTCCCTTTAACTTGATTGTTGATTCTGATGTTCTTGAAGTGCTTTGACTATGGAATCTACACATGACATAAAATGAAAATATTGATCATATGTTTTCATAGTTGATAACTATTCAATTTAAAAAAAAAAAAAATAGTAAATACATACCTCTTTCTGCCCCTTCAGATTTATCTCTTCTTGATCTAAGAGTAGCACATATACTACAAATCCCCATCCTTTACTTCTTAGGAATACATGCATTGTTGAATTGTTTCTTTCATATTCTTGTAAAATATGCATATGTAATAAAATTACCATTTACTTCAACACCTTTAGCATATCCTTTGTACAAGTTGTATATTTTCCTCCTTGAGCAATTATCTGGAATATGTATTGTGTCTCTATCTGACATACACTCTCCATGTTTGGAAAATAAATCATGCATACATGACAATGTAGTGTTTGTTAATGACCCACTCTCTCATCCATGATGTACCTTTGAATAAAATGAAGGATCTTTTTCCAACCTTGTCTGGATTGTTGATAGACAAACATTACCAATTGAATGATTTTTTTTGAAATCCTTTCTACAAAGTAAAATATTCCCAATGCGATAATCATATCTTGTATTGGTGGATATCATGCACCCCATCAAATATGAATTTTGCATGCTCTTATTCATTGACAAATATGTCTTCCTTTTATTCAAGGCATACATGTAGTCCATGCTTTTCAAACAATTCTTTTGACAACATTCACTTGAAATTAATTCACTTATGAAAATCGATTTAGGGAGAAATTATTTCCTAGACCTTGTATAACTAGAATGATTTGTATTGATATAAAATGGTCTAGTCCTGGTCCTAGACACAATGTTTCTTTGCAATGTCTCCATTATTTCATCATCCTCACTAGAAGGATTTTCCTTATCACTAGAAGGAATATCAAGAAAAACATTGTCAGGAGACTGAACTAGAGAATGCTGATCACCTTGATTTATGGTAGTTGAATGATTGTGAACATCATCATCAACATATCATTTGGAGAAAAATCATCATCAACATTGTGTCCACCATTGACACAATCATCTTCATTTCTTTCAAAATCCTCACTTGAGTGAAAATTTTCACCATCCTTCTTAGTGCCTTGAAAATATTCATCAGTATCTTGAAAATCCTCACTTGGAGGAAAATCAACATCATTAATATTGTTGCCTTTTAATTTATCACTCAGGAAAGAGTGTCCACCAATGGCATAATCATATTCACTACTTGAGAGATATTCTTCATCATCCTCATTATTGGCTTGAAAATCCTCACTTGGAGGAAAATATTCATTATCCTCATCAGTACCTTGAAAATCCTCACTTGGAGGAAAATCATCATCACCAACATTGCTTCTTTTAAATTCCTCATTCAGGAAAGACTGTACAACATTTCCATAATTGTCATCATTACTTTTAAAATCCCCACTTAGGGGGAATTCTTCATCATCCTCATTCGTGCCTTGGAAATCCTCACTTGGAGGAAATTCATCATCACCAACATTGTTGTCTTTAAATTCCTCACTCAGGAAAGAGTGTCCACCATTTTCATAATCATCTTCACTACTTTTAAAATTTCCACTTGAGGGAAATTCTCCATCATATTCATTAGTGCCTTGGAAATATTCATCAACACATTGAAACTCCTCACTTGGAGGAAAATTTTCATCCCAATCATTTAAACGTTGATCATAGTCTCCACTTTGACCTGTATTTTGACTATTTTCATTACTATTAAATTGTTGAATAGATTTATCACCATCATATTCCTCCTCTTCATCATTGGTGCCTTAAAAGTCCTTTGATTTAGGAATTTCATGAGGAACATGTTGAATAAAATTGCTTTCACTATGATCAAACTTCTGACTAGCTGAAAAATACGACGCCTCATTTGCATTACAAGCATTCCTATTTCATTTTCTTGTCCCAACATAAGAGGTATGCAAACAATTTTACGATGTCTCATAAATAAAATCTTCTTTATTTCACAAAGCCATCCCTTCTCTCTAAGAATATAGAATGATACAAATGATCACCCTCCTAATGCTATTATTATAACTTGCATAATGATATTTTCCCTCTAAATCCTCCCCCACAAAAACATTTCCTTGCAAAATCCCCCCCCAAAATATTCCCTCCAAAATTTCCCCCTCAATTTTTTCCCTCCCAAATTTGCCCTCAATTTTTCCCTTTATTATTTTCCCTAAAAAATTAAAAACAACTTTTACTCTTTATTTCGTTATTTAAATGTTAAATACAATATTTCTCATGTTTATTTATTTATCCCACATTCATTAAACATAGCGATGATCCATATAATTTTAGGTATATATGTAGACAATATACCTAATTTTTATTTATCCCACATTCATTATACTAACAATAACTTATATTATCCGTGTTATATATGCATAGTCTTGTTTTATCTTTTTACATTGTGTGATATCTTGGGCAGTATTCGTTAAAGGATTTGGAGCAAGCTACAAAGGAGAAACATCGAGAAGACATCCAAGGAGAATCTATCATTTTAAAGGTTAGTTACTTTTTTAATTCTTACCATTTACCAAAACAACAATTATAATATCATCATTGAATCACATAATATTTTTTCATGCAAAAACTAAAAAACCTTAAATTGTTTAGATGTTTTCTATTTTTTTCTTAAAAAATCCCAACTTTTTAAAAAATTGAGACTTCTTTCAATTTTTTTTAACAAAATCCTTACGATTTTTTGAAAAAAAACGAAAAAAAAAAACAAATTTCGGTATAGTTTTGTAAAAAAAATTAGCTTTAAATTTTATTTTTTTACTTATTTTTTTTAGTTTTGGCCCATGGTGGTTACTGGCCAATGTTTGGGGCTTGGCCATGGGGATGGGATGATGCCCAACATCTCCCTAGCCCGACCAACCCCGTGGCCAAGTCATGGTCCCACAGGGCTGGCCAGGCTAGGGCGATGTCGGGAATCACCCCAAGCCCCCACGACCAAGGCACGATCCCAACATAAGCCAAATAACTCCATGGGTCAAAAAATTTTAAATGTGGGTCAAAATGTTTTAATTCTTTTTCAAATTAGTTCTTATATTCAATGTTTTTTTTTAGTTTATTATAATGTAAAGGGACTATTTTTTTATTTTTTAATTTTTTTTAAGGAAAATGACAGGAAAGAGATTATCTATGAATATATCTAGATCATGACCTTCAATAATGGCATCCAAAATTACAACTGGAACCTCCATGAATGTTAGGCAACAAAATGATAGCAAAACACTTGAGCTATCAAGGGAAATGAAGAATGTTAGAGAGTGGAAATTTGTGGAAGGTGAAAACAAACTAGAATATTCTTGGTTTGTTAAAGACAAGCAAGGCAACAATGGAGATCATATATATTTGTATTGTGATGAATTATAACATGTGCAAGGAAGGTATCAGACACTTGGCTTGTTACGATACATATGTTTGGTGCCAGCCACAAATATTGTTTATACACTTGTCAAACAAAGAAGAACTTATATCAAGTTTAGACATTGTTTCAAATTGAGTAATTATAACAAGAATGAATGTTTTTCAGAATTATGTGCATCCATTGTTGATGACATTGAGAAAGACAATGTAATTTTTTTATTTTTGTTTTTGTGTCATTTATTATTTTTAGTATCATGGTAACATTTTAATTTTATTTAATATGAAAATGTTATATTTTATTTTTATAGGATTTTGCTGAACAATTTTCACATATATTAGTGGGGATTTACTCTACATATAATAATATCATGGATGTCATCAACACTTTTCATATTGAAAAGACACAAGAAAGAAGGAAAAAGAAACACAAAGTAATGGAGGTTGAACCTGCAAGAGTAGACATAGAAGAACATGAAAGAAGAAAGAAAAATCCTCATTCTAGAAATCGTAAAAGGGTTACATTTGAAAATGAGGAAACTCCAAATGAAGATTTTGTTGAGATTGATCCCAATGAGGTTATCACTCCTCGCAAAAAGAATAAACAAGATAAACGTAAAAGAGAGATGACCGATGATGAGTCTATTCCTATTGATTATGAAGAAATCATTGATTTAGATGAAACACATTTAAATCATAAGAGGAAGAAAACAAATGTTGATAATGTTCAAGAAGCCATTGTTAGCGCAAAGTATTATAGTGAAAGTCCTAAAGGTAGCAGAGAAATAATAACACCAGGTGCTGATCTAGAGGATGGTATTATGAAAACAACACAAAATGTCATTTGAAATAGAACAAGGATGACGAAATTAGTTGATGATGACTACACATTTCAGTTGAATGTGAAACAAGTTTATAAACCCACAGAAGGGCAAGAAAAATATCAAATTAGAAAACCGCATCACTTGCATATTCACAATTTGAAAGCATTGATTAGGTACAATCCATATGCACATGTGGTTAACTACCTAGTTCTTGTTGACCCAATGGAAGTTCCTACGAGGGAATAATTTGATAGATCAAAATGTTTTGACTACAAATATTATGTGATTGGAGGAAATAATTTTGCAGAGGCTATAAGAGAATTGATGCAAGAATATCTCAATAATCCTCTCTTTGAGACAGTCAAATACATGATTTATGTCAGTTTAATAGATCCAGAAGCAAAGTTACTGGCATGGGATCATAACACAAACAATGAGTACATAATGTATATGACTTTCATTCAAAGGGTGAGATTTATCCATAACGAATTTTCTAAAATATGTCATGGAGAGAGATCAAATGTTGATGTCAAGTTTCAGAAGCAATGTTGTATGTAAATAACATTCCCACTTGATGATGAAAATACAAAAGAAAAAAATTACAAAGGAAGTGATATATTTAGAGCTGTGGATAGCTATTTTTGTTTGATATTTAGAATTGGATAGGTATGAGATTTAATAGATGATATCTTCACCCTATGGAAAAATATTAGTATAAAAAACCAGAGAGTTAAGAAGGCTAAACCATTGATATGTGGCACAAGTAAGACAAGTTTTGACATAACAAATCTTCCAGATGATATGACTATAACACCTTGGAGATCAATACAAGTAGTGAAGGATGATAACTTATCATACCTATATTATCACGTGTTAGGTCGGGAGAATTGTCAATGGAAGAAATGTGTGATGAATTTAAAAAATAAGTTTGTTGAGTTATTTTTATTTATGTTAGGACAAGAAAATTAATTTTTTCAGTTTAACATTATTTTTGTTTTATTTAGTCAAAAAATGTATATGAGAATACAAAAGGAAATGGTCAAGATGTTGAATGAAGAAAGTTGAGATGATGTTAAACTCAACTATCTAGATTCAAGCTCTTCAACAATATTGAAACAATTTTTTGTTGCATTCAAAAAAGGATGTTGATTTATTACATTCATATTATTCGTTTGTAAGTTAATTTATTTATATTTTAATAGTTATAGATATATAACTTTATGTTTGTTTGTTTCATTAAAGATGCCAAAGAATAATGGATATGGAGTACCTGGAACTTTCAAAAGTTTTATTCAAAAAGCCAAGTTTGAAAGAGAAAGAAGGAGACGTGTTCAAAATGTTCAATTTGATAACACCCTTGATCACTACATTTGGAATGAGATCGACACTGCTCAATATAAAGTGATATTAGGTGATTGTGAACAACTTGCAAATATTGTTCCTAAAAAAGAATACTCTCTAGTTATTGAGGATATCCCTCATGGTTATAATATCCAAAACATTGGATATGATATTGAGCCTTATACTTACTAAGATTTCAATACAATGATGATGATATTTATGGAAGTTACACCATCACCATTTTGGAGATTTCTAGTATTTCATTCAAACACACAACAAGGATTAGTACAATCAAGCTTCAAGGGGAATGAAAAGACAATGATACAATTTATTTGTTAAGATATTGAAAATGTATGTTTAGCAATTAATATTAGAAAATAATTTTATTAATTCACAAGTTAATTGAATTTGCACTTATTTATGTTACAGGCATAAGCCTAATATAAAGAGCTCCAATAGAGAATCATTTAAACATGGTTCTTATAATTCTATTCTTGTCAATGCAAAGGATGGAGAGACTCCTCGTAGTATATTGGTATACAATGTTGTGGTTGGAAAGCTAACATATGAGGAAAAAATATTTGAAAGGAGAGATGGTTAACATTTATAAAAAACCACAAGCATTAATTAATTCTCTTATAGATACATTTTCAAATGAAGGAGATTGGGTTTTGGATTTGTTCTCGGTTTCAGGTAAGAATTATGATCTAATATTTATGAAATCATACTTCAATCTTATATTATTTTTAATTTATGTCTTTTTACAGTATCTAACTTCATTATTTATTTTGTGTTTGGTGATTAGGTACAACATTAGCATGTTGCCTACAGAAAGGAAGGAATTGCATAGCCATTGAAAGTGACCCAATGAAATGCAATTTTATTCAACAAAGAATTAATGCTATTTCAGCTTTTCCAGATGAAATGCAAGAAGTTGGCTTGAAGAAGTGAGATTTTAGTGAATCAAAGGTGGAAAAATTGTCAAAGGAACCTCAAGTGCCATTAGGAGGAATGATTGGAAAGGATCACTTTGGAGAACTTGTGGATATCAAAGAGCCAATGGAAGAACAAAATGACACAATGGAAGCACAAAATGGTGTCGAAGAAGATGATAATGTGTTTGTTGAGAATGATAAATTTGGGATATATGATATTGTTGATTAGTTTTAAGATGCCTTTGAAGACTATGCTCAATTTTGCAAATTTTTGATGAGCTATAACTGTAATGCTTTGACTTTCAGATTTAAAAATAAGAATAAAGATGTATTTATTGTTGTTTTGTGATAAAAAAAAAATTATTTTCATTTTATTTGTATGTGAATCACTATACATTGAGAAATTTTAATAAATGTTGTCATGTTTTTATTTCAAATGTATAAAAATATGAAAGAAAATGATAATTTTTTTTTTATAAATTTTTGACTTTTTTTGTTCAATTATGTCGATAAAAATGTTTAATTTGACATGCTATTTTAAGGAATATGTACCAAAATGTATAGTTTTTTTTTATTATATATGGCTATAAAATGTGTATTTTTTGGCTAAATATTCAAAAATAGTGTTATTTAACTACAATTTTTTTTGATGTATTGAAGTAAAGGTAAACAATGTGTTAAAAATGATGTTTTTCACTATATTTAAAAAGTATGGAACAATAAATTAATTAAGGAGACAAAATTATATGAAAAAACATAACTTAAAAAAAGTAAATGGTCAAAAATATTTTTAAGATTGAAAGAAGCATGAAAAAATGACTAAAAACACCGTTGAATAATTTTTTTTTAAAGAAAAAATTGAAAATAGATGAAAAATAAGCATTTAAAAAAATAATGTGGAAACATTATGGATTGAAAAATTTAAAATATCAAAAAACAACTAATAATGGAGGGGGGCGGCGGGGGGGAGGGGGGGTTGCTATTGGTAGCACCATTTTTAAAAACGGCGTAAAAAATTGGACCCCCCCCCCCCAAAATGAAAACTTTGTAGAGTTCTCGTTAAGTTGGTAACTATGTTTACTACAATGTTTGTTTTTTTAATGATCATATAGATGCTTCCTATGACAACATAGTTGATTCCTATCCAAATGTTATTGTAAGGTTATTGTTTTAAAGCAAATAAGATAATAAAGGTTTGTCATTGTAATACCCTTGCTTTCCCCATTATGTAATTAATCATGTTTAATGATTTCCATTCCATGACATATAAACATTTTAATTGTATTAATGTTAAATTGGAAAATGCTAACCAAATGACTAATGGGTGATGCCTTGAAACTATTGTCCATGATACCACAATAGATATTAGCAAGTGACGGGGAAGGGGGATTCATGTGTAAAAGAACCCAAAGCCACCTTGATGAATAATGTGGATGAAATAATCACATTTCCTGTAGCTTACAACTGAAGCAAAACAATTAATAAAAAGGGGAATGGTAGTTCAACAACGAACTACCCCAAATGAATCAAGGTGTTGTACAATGTTTAAATTTTCCACCAAAAAAATCTAAAAAGAAAACTTAGATTTATTTCTAATAATTCAAATAGGCATTTAAGGTTTTATATTAGTTTTCCTTATTATTATTTCAAAACCATTTTTGAAATACTATTTAATTAAATATTTAAAGATTAGTTTTAATTTAGTTTTAGTGTTTTTTTTTGTAAGTAAAGTTGTATTTCCTTAATCTATCAACAATTCAATACACATAGTAAGTTCGTCCATCTGTTCTTTCGTACATATGAAAACCAGAACAAGTGGCCGTATAGAGCAAAAATTCATGTGTGTCAAAGTCAATGAGAAACTAAAAAAAAAAAAAACTTAGCCTAGACAAAGTTGTGACTATAGCTATTCTGAACATAGATATATGAAAATCAAGAAGAAAGATTAAGAATTGGGAGAACTCGGATTGTCATTGCCACTAGGATATGGTGGCCATGCAAGAGCAAACACATATGGTTGGAAACATATCGATCATCTACGTTTGACAGACTCTCTTGAAAGAGAATCAAATAGAGCAACCATGCGTCTACAGAGGATAGTCTATTGGTGAAGCTGGTTGATGATGTCTCTTCTCATGTCGAAAATGAGTTGCAGGTGCTCATTTGAGAAGCGACATAAGCTTGGAATCTCTGGAATTGAAGTTGCAACAATTTGAGGTTCAATGTTTGGTTGAATTTCTGCCTGAATACGATCATCATGCAAATTTGGAGGAACCTCTTCCTCAACTGGGAAATTTTTCGTAGTTGAAGTAGGGACGACATCCTGAGTTTGTTGGGCAGAGTTGTGAGGGGGAGCCTATAAGTATGAAGCGACAAAAAGAAGAGAATCTGAAGGTTCTTGTGGAGGTACCAAAGGGAAATCTTCCTCAACGAAAACCATGGCTATGTCTTCCTCCATCCAATTTTGATCAGTATGAGGTAAATTCTCCAAGGATGGACCAAAAAGGCTTGGGTCAGAGAGGGGAGGTGGAATTGGAGCAAAGGAAGGGCCTGGATGACATTTTATAGCTACAAAGATATAGTATTTCAGACCATGTTTCAACTTTCCCCTCTCATGTGGCATTGAAATGGCATGAGCGGAGTCGACAATCAGAAGGGGAGGATAACGACGAAGGGAGTGAATACCAGTAGGGGAGGAAAAAACCAACAAACACACTAGAAGATAATGACAGGAACCATGCCTTAACTACAAAATAGTGTTCGAATTGGTGATGAGAAGCACCATAAAGACTGATTTAACAACCCATATCAACCTCGTACCAGTCT
The DNA here is from genome assembly GCA_009831015.1 of Picea engelmannii. NCBI lineage: Eukaryota > Viridiplantae > Streptophyta > Pinopsida > Pinales > Pinaceae > Picea > Picea engelmannii. Next base: position 9,914 of record ML787587.1, on the reverse strand, counting down.
TGTTAGATATTGGCTCTCGCATTGAGGAAACCATTAAGGTCCCCTCACTGCACATGCAAACCACCACCCACATCAATTGAATGTTGAGCATGCTAAAGAGACGTAAAGGAGGGATGGCGACATGGGGTATTTACTTCCCTGGGTGCATGTGTGTCGGCTGTCACCCCATCCGGAAGAGGAAAATCTCTAAGAGCTATCTCTATGCATTGAAGTAACAACGGCGGTGTCGAAAGGTGATGTGCATCGATTATTATATCCTCTTCTTGTGAGGAGACCCATTCATTCGCTAGTTTGTCAGCAACCTGATTCACTTCTCGTCGCACATGAGAGGGGATGAGGGTAAGAGAAGGACGAAGAAGAGAACATAAATTTTCAAGAGGGACAAGAAGACGCCATCTTAGGGAAACTTTTGCAGGATCAGACCCATTTATGATTTTGCTGGCCAATGAGATAATCACTCGAGATTCCCCTTCAATAATTAAATGATTCAAATTTAGGCTGTAAGATAGTTGGATTCCTCTTATGAGGCCCCAGAGCTTCGCTGAGTTTTTAGTCTCAAAGCCTAGGTTTCTAGCCATGATGTACTTGATTTGGCCTGTGCAGTCCCGAAGGATAACTCTGAAGCTCGCATGACAAGGATTTCCCTTCGAAGCACCATCAATGTTCATCTTGAGAAAGCTAGGAGCGGGGCAGTGCCAAGAGGTGGAGCTAGGGGAAAAGGAGATAGGATACAGTGCGGTACTAAGGGAAGAGAACGGTAATTTCAACCTCTAGTTTGAGAGGATGAGGTTTTCTGGGGGATCACACAAGAGGTCTTCCTAAGTCCAAAGTTGAGAACATATAGTTTCATGGATATTTCCATAAATATTTGACCATATGTAGGAAGGAGGAGAAGTATGAGAGTGAAAGATATTCTTGTTTCGTTCTTTCCAAATATTCTAGACTACAAAACCCAGTAGCAACTTCCATATCCTGTTTAAAATGGGGTTCTTTAAGGAAACAAATCCCCAGTTCTCTATGGTGCATATGATGTTGTCTCTTTCCCTATTGGTGTTCATCATAATCTCAGAAGATTGATCCCAGATCTCTCCACAAATGGAGCATTGATTGAATAAATGTTCCATTGACTCTTCCTTTTGCTGACATAGGTGACAAATCGAGGGCCTAGTAAATCCTCATTTTCTGAGATTGTCCCAGGTAAGGATTCAATTTCGTACCATAAGCTAGAGGAAAGTGGAGACCTTCGACCACAATCCCGATCTCCAAATAATGTGCTAGATGTTCTCTTTTGGTTGGATATGGAAATTTGCTTGGAGGATGTAAGCTTCTTTAATTGTGAAAGTACCCAAGGGGGAGTGTCCCCAACAAAGAATATCCGATCCTTCCCTGATGCAAATATTTATCTGGGAATCACAACAATGGTTTTCCATAGATTATCCCATAATTCTGTTGGATACTTGAGCCAACACCACCATATTTTATCTCTCATAATTCTATTCAGTCTGTTGGGGTCCTTGAGGCCAAGTCCCCCAATAGACTTAGGCTTGAAAAATTTCTCCAAGCTAATAAGAGCCCATTTTTTTCCTGGATCATGACCATGCTAGAGGAAGTTGCACTGAATATTTCATATGGTTTTAATAACTGTTTGCAAAGAATCCAGGGCTGAGAAGAGGTAGTTAGGGATGGCTTGGAGTACTAATTCAATAAGAACCAATCTGGGAACAAGATTAAGGGATTTGCAAGTCCAGGAATTCAGACGATTGGAAAGGGAGAGGAGAAGGCCATCCCAAGATATGTTTCGTGTAGCTGAGTTAGATAAGGGAATGCCTAGGTATTTGGACAAAAGGGAGCTCCTAGGTATACCCAAAAGTCGAGAAATGTGTCTTTGGATTGCACGAGTGTTGAAAAATAAGAGCTGGGATTTATCCAAGTTAAAGGTTTTTCCAGAGGCTTCACTAAATTATGAGAGGATAGACTTGAGTTTGATGGCTTCCTGCGTAGTAGGAGCGTTCATCGACATGGTATCATTCACCAATTGGCCATGGGAAGTAGTAGGTTGCAAGCCATGTAAAGGGAGACCCTTAAGGGATCCCTCCTCTATAGAAGTTGTGATATAGTGTCCCAATCCTTCTACCATGATGGAAAAGAGAAAAAGGGTGAGTAGATCCCCTTGACGGATTCCTCTAGAGGGAGATAAAGGTTGGGAGGGTACACCATTAATAAGGATAGAAAATAAAACAGAAGAAGTGAGTTTCATTATCCATTGGATCCAATCCCTGCTAAAATCAAAAGATGAAAGAAGGGCATGCATGTACTGCCAACTTAGGCTGTCAAAAGCCTTGGATAGATCAAGATTGATGAGAATACCTAGGGTACAGGTGGATTAATTTAGTTTTAGTGTTAGTTTTATTTATTTATTTATTTTTTACATAAATAGTTGGAATTTTTTATTGGAAAAGGGGACGTGCTAGGGAAAAAATAGTGAGAGAGTACAAAATTTCAAAATGGGAAGAGTCATATAATAGAGTTATAATGATTCTCAAGTCTCTTTTTATCTCTTGGATTGTCCCAAATACACATATAGACTATTACAATTCTTCCATGGATAAATTGCTACAAATGAAAACATCAAAAATGATATTTTACACTGCATTGACTATACTAATGGAGTTTTGAGGTTGTATCCGCCTCTTCCAGGTTTGCTTCGACCGAGTCACATACTTGCTGATGTAGAGATGGCTGGAGAACCTCACAATATGCTTTCGATTCGTCAGATGTTGTTCGTTGCATGACTTGAGTTGCCAGGGGTTGTTGCTTCTCATGACAATGAAGGGACCGAGTTTGATTTGTATTATGGTTGACTGCCCAAAGCACCACAACAAGTTCCTCATGCCTTCTAACTTCCCGCTCTTGTATTTTCCGAGCTAACTGTGCATTCAAATTCCACAGCTCCTCAATTTCACTTCATTGGGTCTGAATTTTCTCCTGCATTCTGTCCATCTTACAGTCACTGCACTCACAACGTTCGTGACTTCGTCTCCACATCCTTAAGCTGATGATGCCACAACCTAGTCGCTTCTAGTGCGTCAATTTCCAACGTCGATCTGTAATGATAATATGATTTTACAAGGAAATCCACACACCATTTGTCTAAAGTTCGACACATTTTGTAATCTCCATCAGTGTTGTTGGTGTCAATTCCCAATTGATGAAGGGAGCCTCCATGAAAAACAATGACGAGATGCAGGGAAATTTTAATGTAATGGCCGACGTGAGAGTTGAAAAGCCCGTATAAGTCATAACAAATGCATGGGAAAAGGGGATGATACTTTGCAATTGAACTTGAGGTTTCCCACATGGATTCGTCGTCTCATATGAGGATGATATTAATGACAACATGATGAACTAAGGGGATGTGTGTGAGCTATAGAGGGAGCCTCGTGTATGTTGTACACGATCTCCACTAAGTACAAGATGACTCCATATGACGTTAGGTGATTCAATGCGGAAGGGGGGTGGGGTCACATTCCCTCCCATCCATTTTATTTCTTCATTGACTTTTTTAAACCCGTTAATCTCCTTGGAAATTTTTTCCATTTAGGAAATATGCACAGACTAGTTAAGAGAGATAAATTTGTGTGCAATCCTTATTGATTCTAAGATTTTTTTTTTCTAATTGCTTAGTTTCTTTGGCCAAAGAATATGCTATCTCATTCTTATTTCTGTAGACGTCATAATAGATTACCAATTTGAATTTGTGCTCCAGACTCCTAATCATGTGGAATATCTTCATAAGATTGGGTTGAACATTTTTAATAAGTCTTCGAAGCGCTTCAAGACAATCAAATCACAATCTCCAATAACAATCAGTTGAAAGGAGGTGTTTGCTGGGATGAGGTGCATTCCCATGTAAACCACAAGAGCCTCTGCTTGATTATTGGTGGTTTTCCCTAGTCCCCATAAAAAATCAATGTTCTTTTTTCCTTTGGAGTCAAAGACGACTCCCCCCCCACCGACCGCCCCTTTTAGTGTTAATTTTTTTTAATAAAATGATTATTAAATTTTAGTGTAAGCTTTAATAAAATGTTGATCTTATATAGTTATTTGATTTTATACTACTTAACCGTATTCTTTATTTTACATTGATCATGTGCTTGACATTCCAGATCGACAACCTATATTCTGTCGCGACCCCCCACATGTCCGATGTTTAACAAAGGGGAGGGGGCCACAAAAATCAAATCAAGTTAAATAACGTTTTACGTGCCGTGCATCTGGAAATTGTGGCCCCTTGGCCTGTGGTTATCCTAACTATACATGACCCCCCCACAAAGAGCGATGGGTTGACACGTGTTCTAAATGATGATAGTGGGAAGAAAGCTAAAAAACAAGTTTTTATTTACATTTAACTATTTTTCTCGCCAATCCTAAGACGCCACATGTTCAACTAAGTGTTACAAAAGGGGAAAAGGTAATTTCATTAGTTATTCAAGAATTTTGAAAAACATTTAGAATCTAACAATGCAGTCCAACTTACCAGTGTGAAATTCCAGCCTGGACCTAGCCTCCAAGTATACTTTCCCTGGTAATTCAAAATATTTCATTCCTTTATTTTCTTCTTCGCTAAAATGGAATTATATGAATCGACCGAATTAAAAAAGACAACGACTGTTGAAGAAGATTTGGTTGATAAAGATAAAGATGTCTTCAACTCATTTTTATCATTTAACTCTTCTGAGCTATAGCAAGAAGCAACATAGAATTTTAGGGATTTAGTTGACCACTATCATGCCTAGGAGTCTGACTTAGCTCCCCAAGTATACGATTTCCCTGAATTCATGGGCTAGTGCATCTCAAATTACATTCCCTCTAAGAGATCCATAATTTGCAAGCATGGGTCTGTGCTCATTGAACTAATTCTCCAATCCATTGTTGAAATGTTAAGATGGCCAATAAACCTTGACAATGAAATATTAAATGAAGTTGTATTAGCCAAATGTTTCAGAGAACTAAAACCTAAAGAGAGAGTTTTCCTTTTATAGACATATTCGTGGAAGAATATTGATGTCCCTGCAAACAATATTGTTCTCGAATCTAGCTTGTTTCCTAAAATTCCAAGAAAAATTATCTCCATGGTTTCTGCAATTTTGGTAAAGGATAATGAGCTCGCGGTTGATGATTTTTTGTTGGGGATTATGGTATCAATTTTTCCAATTATAACCAAACCCATGAACAAATTCAATTTCGCCCAATTCTTAGCCGATCAAATCCGTTATCAATTGTTAGAGTTTGAGTCTCTTAGAAATTACAGATACCAATATTACCTTGTCCACCTCTTTTCGTTTTCTCAAGCTGTTCATTTTACACATTTTGGATTAAAAATTGAAGATGATATTGGTAACCCAAATTCAATCATTTATTGGATTTCATTGATTAGGAAGAAGTCTCTAAATGTTGGATTCTCAAAATATATTGAAGAATTTAAGCAGAAATCTTACAAGATCATATATAATGAAATTACCCCTAGAATCTTCCCTAAATTCAAGATATTATTACAATTGAGCTTAGATAAGAGAGTGGGAGACTGTTAGAATATTCAAGAACACTGAGAGGGTGGGGGGCTGAACCAATATAGATTTATTTCAACAATGTTAACCTTCAAGCACTACATAAACATTAACCATTAATCATGTCATTCATCATCACATAAACTCATACACATTGCACACAAATGTTTACGTGGAAACCCAAAAAGGAGAAAAACATGAAAACTTTTCTTAAGTAGTTTCAATATTTTACAAGCACCAACATGAAGGAAGCACCCACTCCCTGAGATTTCTGACACCTAGTGGAAGGGGACAACAATCCTCTTGGAATATTTTAAATGATGACACATGATCAAATCATATCCTAATATATGTTCTCCTACTAATGCAACAAGTGGAATTCAATTTGGACCTACCAAGATTTAGATATAATCGTTTTATCTCGAACACCTGTTTGAAACTAGTTTTTGGATTAGTCATAAACCCTAAATTCCAAGAAGTCTGGGATGATGGATTGCTAATCCATGGAAAACTCTCATGATGACAGAAGAAGTGCTACTTAGATATGTTTCAATTTGAGCCTTGCCATGATGTCATGAGCTAGTAGAAAACATAAGTGTTGAATTCGACCATGCTATATTGTAATGATCAGAGCTATATGAATCCTTAAGAGAAAACCGGTGTTCCATGACAAACCAAAGTACATTGAGATCAAGCATTATATTCTCCATGATGAAGTCCAGAAAAGAGAAGTGGTTCTCCAATATATCTCCACAGATGAGAAGATAGCAGATATTTTGGTAAAGCCTTTGTCCAAGATGAAAAGTTTGCATACTCAAGAAACAAGCTAGGGCTTGTGGAGACAAATTCCTTATTGAAAAAGGAAGAGATTACTCCCAGGTTGGGAGGGAGCACTGATATGTTATTGATTTATGGAAAATCATTTTTCAATTTGAAAAATGGTCTAGGATGAGGAGTTCCCTTCTAGTTTGGAAAGTGGTTTGAGATTTCTGACGGATAGGCATTTTCCAGTTTGGAAAATGGTCCAGAGTGGATCGTCGTTTTCGTAATGAAAATGGTCTGATAGATTGTTGATATACCATAGACAATGATTCCCCTTGTGGCCAGTGTGGGCGATTGGTCTAGGACAATCATTCTTCTTGGAAGTCACTCTGAGTAGTGGTCAAGTAGAATGGTCTGCCTCGTCGGGAAGTCATTCTTTCGAAGTTCATAGTTGCGAGCAATTTCAAAGAATGGTCCGTTTTGGAGGTTGGTGCAGGACAATCATTTCCTTAGGAAATGGTCTAGATAGTCATTCTCTAGGGAAGACTCATTCTCTCCAGGTTGCACTATGATTAGTGCCGGAGGAATGGCCCAGTTAGGTGAATGGTCTAGGTACAACAATCAGGGACAGGCATTCCCTAGGGTAGACTCATTCTCTCCAGGTTGCACTAGGATTAGTGTCAGAGAAATGGCCCAATTAGGTGAATGGTCTAGGCTTAGAAATCAAGGAAAATTATTCTTCTATGCTTGAGAAGAATAGTCCAAATAGCCCATGGTTGATTTTTTATCTTCTGAGGGCAGATGCTCTTCCAGATCTCACAGATGTGAGTGGAAGAATGGCCTAGATGACTCAGTTTATATCATGATATTGTTTTATGCAGGTTGATTATCAGATGATATGATTGTTGTGTAGACTGTTTGTCTCTGGACAATAGATGTATGCTACTTTGGTGGATGTGGTCCACTGGTTGTGACTATGCATCATTGATTAAGTAGCCGTGTGCTACTTGGTGTGGTTGTGTACCACTGGATATTAGTTGTGTACTACTATAGATAGACACAATTGTGTTCTATTGAATGACATTGTTCTGATTTCCATGAAGACTATTTGTAGTGTTAAAATGATTATCAACTAGATGGATAGTCAGTGTGTTGGTGGACATACATTCTCCAGGAGGAAAATGGTCTAGGACATTTATTCTTCTAGGACGTATGTCTGGATTAGAAGAATAGTCCTTGTAGCCCATGGCGTAGCTTCCAACATCTATTGGAATAGTTATTCTTCTAAGACATATGTCCGGATTAGAACAATGGTTCATGTATCACTCTGTGGAGTGAGTGACTTATCCAACATCATGCTTGATTACTCAGATGGAGTATGGATTTGAGAGATGATACATTCGATGCTATCAGATGATACCGATAGTGATGATGGTGCTCGTGATTTGATCATGAGATAGCTTGTGTGGCTATGATGATGCTATCAGTTGAATGGTATGTTTGTGCTCAAGACCATTACCTTTAAATACCTCCCTAGATAGGAGGGAGTGTTGATATTATGGTAGCTGCAGGAGGTATTAAACCTCCACGTGTAACCCTAACAAGAATAGAATATTTTGGGAAGAAAGAAGAAACCCTAAAGCATTGAACATAACCCTACAAAACAAGTCGGCTAAAGAAAATAATTAATATTGAGTTTTTAGCCTCTAGAAATAGAAGTCGACCGAGACAACTAAGGAAGAGCAGTATAAATACAAGACGCCAAAGCTCATTTGGATACACACAACTCACAACTACATAAATCTAGTGCACACTGCAGGAATTTAGTAAGTGCGCAAGTCTAGAGAGTAGCTACAGCTGCAACTACTGCAACTTGTATTTTCTGTTTTAGGATTGGACTTTCTCTTGGTTATGGTTTGGAATTTATGTCTTGTTCCCTAGCTCTGGAGAGAGGTATGCTACATTGATTGGTGATTAGGCCTAGGGTTTGCTTCCAGTATTATTCTTTGTCAAGGTTAAGGTGCTCGGGGTGGCTTCGGCCTATGGTTGGGTGACAATATTTCTATATTGTCTATGGCTAAACGAGCACACCTACTTTTCTAACACTCCAAGCCCTCATTCTTCCTTCATCTTTGACCTAAGGGGGTTCTCTTACCATCTTCTCACTTTCCATCTCAATCCCCCCAGGGTCACCATGATTCCCCACCTTGAGGTGATTCTTTCATCTCTAAAGTGATGGGAATACCTGCCTAAGGTGATAGTGGGTAGGTGTTCTCAAAGTTGTCTCCATTTTGGTGGTTGGGTCGGGATTTTCCCAACCTACAAATTGTGCAATAACAGTTCCTAATTCTGAAACCTCTGTGGACCTAACATAAAACCCATGTCTCGATGACTTCCTAGCTCCCAAATTTGACCCCCACTCCTATCGCCTGTTGAACCACTTGGCTAAACACAATGAAGGACCTGTGCCTTAAATGTGACCCCCTTATGAAATATATTGGCTCTGGACAATGACTTAGAGGTGGGATAGTGAAGGACAAGATTTTGAAGTGCATAAGAGACAAGTGCGGGTAGTATTTGAGAAGCCATAACCATTTTCTTCAACAAATTGGTTGGTGTTCCCTTGATCGATAGAAATCTAACTAACCCATGCATAGGGGCATGAGAATGTAGAGGATTGTGAGGGGACCATAAAAGCGCTTTCAATACATTGTCGAGGGATGCTAAGGTTTAACATCGGTTGGTAGCATGAGATATTGTGATGCTAAGACTGTATCCTCTTCGCTTCCTCATCGATTTTTTTTCGAATGACCCAAACAGATTAACAAAGTATAATCTAGCCTTATAGTAGTATTTGAAGAAGCTACACACAATCCTATATACTATAGATCCCAAACCTGGATGTAGCTAACATATGGGATGCTTTGATTTTGGTCGTAGCTCCCAATCAAGATCTGATGTCTTGAATTCCTTATGCTAGTCAAGGGCCTCTTGAACCAATTCTCTCCATTGCATTTTTGTTCGAATGACCAATGCTTCTAAGGAAGTTAAGGGCCCTATAAATAAGTTCCATAGTTGAAGTGGGATGTTGGGAACATATCAAACAACCTCTCTTTGCTTTTGGGAAACCCCTCTATTCATTGAGTTGGATTTCTCTTTGCGATGCAATGGAATAAAAGGGATTTTTAGGAAGGGATGTGGTTTGTATAATGTGGTGATGATCTAAGAGAAACTAAGATTAATTCATTTACAAATTTGAGTCTTAAACCATAGCTATTTTTTTATGGTCCTCCTACATAGTATTATTGGGAAGCCAACCACAATAATTGTATGGGGTTTTATGGCTCAATGATAGATGAAGCGACAATTTCATTTTGAGTCTCCAGTAGTCTAATGAGAAATCAATATCAATGCATCTATTTTCAATTGGAGGGGTTAATCTATTATGAATTACAAGCCACACTTAAGGTACTCACACTACTAAATGGTCTTATCCAACTAACAAGAGAGGCAAACTCCTCATCTACTCTTTCTGTCTCAAGCCCCTCCCCTTTGGATGGGGTATGGCTTCATGTTGTTAAAAAC
>ML787586.1:330193-343204 GCA_009831015.1 Picea engelmannii | reverse complement strand
AAAGATACAACTAAACCCCTAAAGACAGAACAAAAGCCCCAAAAAAGGAGACAAAGTTTCCACAATAATCAATAGTCAATGAAAAAAAAGATTTCACCTTACCTTCCCAAGTTTAAAATTTATAATTACATAAAAAAAAAAAAAATTATAAATTTCTATAAAATATATTATTTATTAATAATAATGATTAACATCCATTAAAATTAATTAATTTATAAACCTTAAATATTAATAAATTATTCATAATAATTAAATAAAATGTAAAAAACTTTACCCATAATACTATTCTATGTCAAATTGTTACACTTCAACTTCTACCAATAAATGCGTCTGGTATGCGTGAATCTTCTAATTATTAAACGTGCACATCAACTTGTTTGCAGTTTGCAAGTAAGAATTTTTAAGTATTTATTCATCATTCTTATCCTGTAGACTTTCGATAGAGGTTGGCATATCTTTTTCTCATGGTATTAAATTTTCCTATGATTTTTTCCCCAGGCTCTGCACCATGTGCATGCCAATGTCGTTTGCACAACTCTGACTGTCATTTTTTCTAGCATTACAAATCTCGGTCCTTTAGCCTCAATTGAATAAGGAGTTCTTTAGCCTTCACACCTTGCCCTCGATGATATTCTCAGCTTTTCCTGGGAATGAGTACCTACCTATCCCGTACGAGAATAGAATCTGTGTCTTTCACATGAAAAATATGATGTCAAGTTTGTTTCCTTTGCAGGATGTTCTTGTAGAAGAAAACTGTAGGTAGGTGTAGAAGGGCTAGGTATGGTACAGTGGTAACTAAGCTGCATCAAAATTGCACACCATTGCCAAGCAATATCCTTCTTTGTCGGTGACATATTTCAGTAAGTTATAAAGAAAAAATTTCCAAGACCTAGAATGAAAATCCTGGGTAGTTCTAGGACATGTTATTGCACTTTGTAGGGTTGAAATCCTACACTCGCAATTGGATGTGTGATTCTATCGTTCATCATTGACGAGTAAGTTTCAATACCATAGTTTCATTCGTATTTGTTCTTTATTGTTTACTATTTATAGTTTGCAAATAAGAATGTTTAGGTTTTTATTCATCACTCCTATGCTGCAGACTTTCCATAGAGGTTGGCATATCTTTCCCTCCTGCTCTTAAATTTTTCTCCAAACTCTGAACCATACCTACATGCCTTTGTAAAATGTTCTTGTAGAAGAAAAAGATGTTGAGATGGTGCTAGCAAGAGTAGTTTTCCATTGATTGCAAATTGCAATATTCAATCTCTATGCCTCTATGCATGCAACATTTCCAACATAGTGAATGTTTTTTCAAATGCATTGCACCATTTACATCTGAACAAAACCATTATCATTCTAGAAGACTTCAATGTTGACATGCTACACAATTGTGCCATAACAAAAGAATTGGAAAACTACATGTGCAATTACAATCTCCGTTTTCTTTTGGTTAAGATAAAACATGTACAAAACACACTTATTAACAATGTATGGTCAAATGTGTCCATCTCATAGTACACCTTCTTTATCTTATACACTAACTGGTCTGACCATGATACAATTTTTCTTGTACTTGAATTATGAAATATACATCAAACATATTACAAAATTATATTTCCATGTTTCAAACCATATCTGGATACTTTGTTGTACAAAACCAAATCATTCAGTTAGGATCATTCAACTTCTTAATATTTTCTGGTTTGTAGTATATTTTGGCTAGGAAAAATTCTATATAACCACAACCATGGATCAAGAAAAACAAAGGTTCATGCTTCTAACTCTATCTATTATTCTATTCCTTTGATTCTTATTTATTGTATATACATATTACTTGTTTTCCCTTACATGCCAACTTACATTCATGTTCATTTTATTTTGTGCATTCCCACATTGAAACAAATAGAATAACTAGAGAGGACGAAGGACTCTTAACCACAAATGTAGAAGAGGAGATACACAGGTCCATGCTTTTACTCTTATTTCATATTCCATTTTTTTGTATTTCATTTATTGTCTGTATATTTATTCTACTCTTTGCACCTAATTTATTGTATGTAGATACTACATATATTCTTACATAATAACTTATCTTCATGTCAACTATATTTTCTGTGCTACTACATTGAAATAAATAGAATTGTATTAATTTTTTTACATGTCTTTTTACATACCAACTTACCTTCATGTCCATTGTAATTTTTGCATTGCTACATTGAAAGAAATAGATTAGTTGGACAAGAGGATGAAATATTATATGCCACAACAGAGGAAGCTGAAGTACAATCTTCAAAAATGTATACCAATTGTGATAGTAAATCAAACACACAAAACGAGTAGGTGGATAAAATATTGGACTAGAAAACGATGATTTGGAAACAATGGGCCTTTTAAGTTGAAACTTCCCGCTTCCAAAAATTTCCCTCCCCTTTTCTATTTTCTGACTCTCTATTATCCTTTTTTTTTGTCTTCTATACTTAACTGAATTCCCCTTTCTTTTTCCCTTTCTAGTTACTTTACTTAGTCATTTTTCGAAAATATCTAGGCACGTGGGTTGGCGGACTCACAGGTTCACATTTCTACTCATGCTTCTATATCATGAGTCTGACCGACTGAGGGTGGGGGTAGCGAAAATAATAGAAAAAACATATTCTTCCTCATTATATACTTAGCTATTGTTTCAATTGCAGGTTCTCAAGTTGGAGGGCTCAAAATTGTGCTTCTATTGTTTTGTGTCCTGCAAACAACACCTGGAGTTCCGTGATATACAAATTGACAGTCAGACTCCCAGGCTAGCGGGCTCAAGATTGCGCTTCTATTCTTCCGTGACCTACAAACAGCTTCCGGGGTTCTGTGATATATAGATAATCTTCCATCATTCCCTATTCCGTGTTACACATTTTTGCACTCAAAATTTCTGAGACATATAATTTGACCGTCATATCCTCACGTTTCCTGAGTATCCCTTAACACCCTATTTCATACTCCATCCTTTTCGAGCCTGTATGTGACATCCAGAACAATTGTGAACAATATACAATGCATATGCTTATTTAGTCATTTTGATGTTCGTGTACACATGCTTGCACCATAAAAAGTTAGGTGAGTGACATGGGCATGAGTAGTCAATCATCGCAAACATCAACAGAACGACAAGGTCAAAGGTAAAGATTCATACATTGTTCTCTTGTTATGTTTACCAAACAGATATCCAGAGTTATTTATTCATATATTCCATGATAAATATGTTGATGTCATCTGCAACACATGCTTTGCAATTCACAATAAGTACCAACGAGCCCAAGTGAAACACCCAACATAGTGCAAGCTCCGCAGACTAACAGGTATGGTTACAAAAATGCGACGTGCATACTTCATCCATATTGTGTGTCTACTTTTACACTTATTCCAAAAAAAAAAGAAAACAAAAAATTGATACAAACTTCCATTCACATTACTTTTTCTATTCAAAAAATGTCACAAGGTCTAAACTTATAACACCCAATATAATATCGATAGAAGGCTTGAACATCTGCCGAATTGAACAAGTGTTTTTTGGGGACATAATGGTCGTGTATAACACCTACTTAGACAAGGTAAACAAAACTAGATGCATTGTGCATGCTGACATGGAAAACAAGGAAGCCATGATGATAGTCACACTGACTATCCCTACACAACTTGTCCAGAAACATGCACAAAATATCTTGTCAGGTAATGGGATATCCATTACAATTTTTAATATATTGTCGAAAACAGTATATGACCATGGTGATTGTGATTGGATTATATTTCTCAACGAAACAAGTATTGTGGAAAAAGTTCTCACAATTTGTTCAGAATATTGTTTCATACCGGACACAAAAATCAGCCAACTTGCACAGAGCAATGACACTTACCCAATCAAAACTATTGGTGCAGCTTTCACACTCGTGAGAAAAGTTGGATCGCAACACATTCTTCATATAAAAGATGGAGAGCCAGAAAACGATAAGGAAATGGTATCGTTCTCCATATCCAGTTTTGTCCTTTACTTTCACATGCTCATATATATCAGTTATGTTACATAACTATTACACTATTCCATGTTGCACCTACAATTGTTTGATACCTATTCAAATTTATTTTCCTCAATGGAACAACAATTTCATAAAGGGAAATTTCCACTTATGCTCTTTAAAAATATAACAAAGAAACTAGATGTTAAAGAAAGGATATTTCACACAACCCAAGCAAAATTTGTAACAGAATTGCGAACAGACATTGTACAGGATCTCAAGAAACTAACTAGCTCAAAAACTATTGTGCGTATACATCTACAATTCCATCCACACTTTTCTCATAAAAATTGCCTTGAACATTTTTCTGCAGTTATTTTGTTGTACACTTGTATATTATATTTTTCAATATATTAACTACTATGCTCACATGCGTAGGTCGAGGGTGTTTTGGTTACAGTGAATGCGTACTCGACCCCCTTCAAGCCTGTATGTGCCAAATGCAATTCTCCTGCTTCTGCCTCTGCTTTCATAAATGATGGCACACTTGATTGCCTACGATGCAGTAAAAAATGCCTTACATATATAGACATTTCCTCAATGCTTCCATCCGAACCCTCAACAACATAATTGTACATTGTACAATTAGACAACCTCTATTACAAGAGGTGCTTCCTGGGTTAGCATAATTTCCATATGAAGTATACCTACAGAAAAAGGAAAACATTGTCTACAAGTTACGCGACTTTCATGTCCATAGAAAATTTAAATTAAATGAGGACAATGCCATACTGCATATTGGCTGAACCAAAAAAAAATATTCATATCAAACATTGACAAGAAACAAAACAATCTCATCTATATATGTCCATGCTACCCAATGAGGATATGAATAGAGTTTTGTAGTGCCATGGAAAATTGAACTGGAAGTGCATAAGATTGTTCATTCCAGGAATTAGAAGCACGAGGACAGACCTCATACAAAGTATCCAACTGTGAATAAATCAGGTCCACCCTTTGAGCCGTCAATATGGCTTGCTCCTCTAAATAGAACCATCAGTAATTTTCAATAATATTGCAAATTTGGCATTGTTCGAACTCCATTAAGTTAAATGTTGACACTCTTTTCCAGAACTAGTAATGTTAAAACATTGTCAGGTCAACATGATCTTGGTCCATAGTGATATCAGAAGAAAATGTTCATAGTGATCTTGGTTCATAGTAATATAGTAATCGACAGATTTCTTGGTGCCCATTTGGGGATTTGGTTATAGATGGGATACAATGCCCAATCTCCGCTAATTTTTTCCTGTCTTGTGTTTGGCAAACTTTTGTTCATGTGCTTTTGTACTGTAGTTCAAGGTTCTCATGGACCTTATTTTTGAATTATGGCTAGATGATAGATTCAGGATCTTAGCATTTTTTCTATGATATTAAAGAATATAGAAGGCGTTCTTTGCCTTTTAATGTAAGCTCTGTGAAACAAATGTAATATGTAGTTCATTTTAGCACTTTTACTTGATCGATGAAATTACCAAAATTCTTCTTCAGAAATATTATGAAATAATAGGATATATGCCAGGTGAAGTCCAATGGGACTATGATATCAACCAGATAAAATTAAAATTAAAATTCGTCTTTGTTATATGTACGGTGAAGTTGATAGTACAATAATTTTACTTCAACAACCCTCCATTGATTTTTCTATAGCTTTTCGATGCTTCTCTTATGCAAACACATCCTGTAAAGTATAACTATGACTCACTTTCTTTATTCCTTGATTGAAGAGCATGTTCACTTGTCTAATGCACTTCATAGTTACTGTTAAGACCATCAATGGGGCTTTGTTAAGACCAATTACCACTTCCAAAAACTGCCCTCCCCTTTCTTTTTCCCCTCTACTTTCCCTTTCTGGTTACTTAGTCATTTTTCAGAAAATTTCTAAGTGTGCGGGTTGGCGGATTCCCACATTCATATTTCCACTGATGCTTTTATATCACAAGTTTGACCTACCGCTTCCCCGTTCCATACTCAAGAAATTTTTTGATCATGGGTTCTTAGCCAGCAGGGCTCAACATTGTGCTTCCATTGTTCCGCCCCCTGCAAACAACACCCAGACTTCCCCGATATACAAATTGACAACCAAATTCCCCTTTCTTTTTCTCCTCTACTTTCCCTTTCTGGTTACTTAGTCATTTTTTTGAATGTCTCAAGCTTTTATATCACGAGTTCGACCGACCGCTTCCCCATTCCATACTTGGCCACTTTTTCCATCGTCAATTCTCGGGAAGGCTTGCTCAACATTGCGCTTCCAATGTTCTGCGACCTACAAACAAAACTCGAAGTTCCATGATGTACAAATTGACTGTCGAAGTCCGTCATCATGCCATGTTCCATGTTACACATTTTGCAGTCAAAAGTTCGCAGACATACAATTTGACCATCGGACCCTCACATCTCCTGAGTATAACTTGTGACCATATTTTGAAGATCGACCAACCTCTTTACATACTTGGCCATTTCTTGGAATCTCTTTTGCGGGTGGTCAGGTTGGTGGGTTCATGAAGTGTCCAATGCTTAATCGCTCTTTGTCATCTCCTCCACCTTCACACTTCTTTCTAGATATGAAATTATTAAGCTTTAATGCTAACATCTCATCATGAAGGAACCGTTAATATTGTCATTATTGTCCGAAAGGTTGGACATTAGATAGAACATTCAATTCCATTCATAATGTAGATAGAACATATCAACACTAATTCACGATGTGGGAGTTGGGGCCTTGCCCAAGAATTTTTTTTTCTCATCTCAACCTTGTCGAGCGAACGATCTCTTATTTCCCTCTCGCTTCCTTGATTCCTTCACTCCAAAATGAAATATTTTATTGGTTGTCCATCCCCTAGCCTCTATTTGAGCACTTTTACTTTATTAATGAAATTACCAAATTTCTTCTTCACAAATATTTTGAAAAAAAAATGATATGTGTTAGCTTAAGTCAAATGGGGCTATGAAATCAAACACAATATTAAAATTCAAGTTCAACATTTTTATACTTATGGTCAAGTTGATAGTACAATAAGTTTATTTCTAGATATGCAAGTATTAAGCTTTATTGCTAACAACTCATCGTGTAGGAAGTTTAATACTTAAAATAATATTTCAAGGCATTAAACAATGTATCAAAAACACAATTACTCCCACAGGTTGCAATAAAAACAAATCTTCAACAAAGCATTGGCTGACGCACCCTAGCTGCCTGAAATGACCAATAGCACAATCTACGAAATCGACCTCCCTATTATCGAATCAACAAAGATGAATATTATGGGATCAAATAAAAAAAAAATTGTGTGAGAATTGAATTGGAAAAACTTGTTACTTATTCTACTTTTTTAAGGCCTTATCATAGTAAGAATGCAAACTTATCCTAGCCCATTGTTATCTACAAAATCCAAACATCAACAACGCTTGTAAATCAATTATACATAGTTATAGGCAAAAATCAAGTTATAATTTATATTTTCATTTGCTCACACCCTTTTTAATGATACAAGCACAATAGAAAATGAGTATGTGGATAAAATATTGGACTAGAAAATGATGATTTTGCAACAATGGGGCTTGTTTGAGACCAATTCTCGCTTATGAAAATTGCCCTCCGCTTTTCTATTTTCCCACTCTCTTTTATCCCCTTCTTTTCCCTCTTCTATACTTAACTGAATTCCCCTTTCTTTTTCTTCTCTACTTTCTCTTCTCTACTTTCTCTTTCTGGTTACTTAGTCATTTTTCTGAAAATGTCTTACTGCGCAGGTTGGAAGACTCATGGGTTCATATTTCCACTCATGCTTTTATATCACGACTCCGACCGATTGCTTCTCCATTCCATACTTAGCCACTTTTTCGATCACAGATTCCCGGGCAGGCAGGCTCTAGATTTCACTTCCATTGTTTCGTGACCTACAAACAACACTTGAACTTCCACGATATACAAATTGACTTCCAGACTCCCACATCATCCCCTCTTTCATGTTTCACATTTTTCACTCAAAAGTTCAGAGACATACAATTTGAGCGTCGGGGCCTCATGTCTCCTGGGGATCCCTTGTCACCCTATTTTGAAGCCCGTCGAACCTCTTTCCATACTTGGCCATTTATTGGAATCTCTTTCGCGGATCCTCAGGTTGGCGGGTTCACGAGTTTCATGTGCCCACCACCTTCGCACTTCTTTCCAAGTATGAAATAACTAAGGTTTAATGCTAACATCTCATCATGCAACAACCGTAAATATTGTCATTAATGAGAAAAAGGCTCAAGGAGACAGTCACACTAACTATCCCTACACAACTTGTCCAGAAACATGCAGAAAAGATCTTTCCAGGTAATGGGATATCTATTACAAATTTCAAAATATTAGCGAAAAATGCGTTCAACTGATCGTTTCCCTATTCCATACTTAGCCACTTTTTCGATTGTGGGTTCCCAGATAGGCGGGCTCAAGATTATGCTTCCATTGTTCGGGGACCTGCAAACAACACCTGGAGTTCCTCGATATACAAATTGACCGCTGAACTGCCCCATCATGTCCTCTTCCATGTTACATGTTTTGCACTCAAAACTTCTAAGACATACAATTTGACCGTCGGGCCCTCACCTCTCCTCAGTATGCTTTGTAACCCTATTTTAAAGCATGGTTGAATGCTTTCCATACTTGGCCATTCCTTAATTGTTCTTCCCCATCCCTGCCACCTTCGCACTTCTTTCTAAATATGCAATTATTAATCTTTAATGATAACAACTCATCATGCACGAACCGTAAATATTGTCATTAAGGAGTGAAAGGCTCGAGGAGATCTCCCATTAATAATCTTTAAACCAAGATTTGCGGAGGGTTATATTATTCCTTCCGAGTGTTCATTTCAAACATCATAGAATGTCTTTCGTGGGTCGTCGGGTTGGCGGGTTCACGAAATCTCCAATCCTTGATTGCTCTTCGTCGTACCCACCACCTTTGCACTTCTAAGTATCCAATTACTAAGATTTAATGCTAACAACTCATCATGAAGCAACAGTAGAGATTGTCATTAATGAGTGAAAGATTTGAGGAGATCTCCCATTCACACGCATTGGACCAAGATTTGCAGAGGGTTATATTATCCCTTCCAACTATTCATTTCAAACATTGTCTGGAGCAAACATACCTTCTCGTAAACTTATGGTAGAAACTCAACAACATTTCCATGGAGATACAATGAAAATATTTGGGCGTGAGGACCAAAACTTTGTGTCGTCTAGGGCATAGTCTTACTACTCATCCCCTTCCACCTAGAACGAAGTAATTTGGACCTCTGGAATTGCTCATGGAGGTTGTGTCCCTGAAGTTTTCGACTGTAAGGAGGTGGTATCTTAGTGCATTGAGAGATATATTTCAATCCAAAGAATTATTCCACTGCGGAACCACTCTCATGTTTCTTTGTCACCTCAGGTCTTCCGCAAGATGTTGAGATTGTCGGAGCCAACATTGACCTTCATAGGATAATACTGCAAGCAGTTATTAGAAAATCATGATAATGGGTTGGACCTCTTACCTGAGTTCCTGGAAGACCCGATGACAGTTCCTTCCTGAAGATATCACAAGGTTGCAGGTTAGTTCGTTTAGAAATCCATTCTGGAAAATTGTCGCGTTTTTTATAAGAATAATGGGACGGGAATCCACAACAAGCATTTCCCACTTGATTCTTTATATTTTGTATTTTACAGTCAAGGAACAAGCCATTTTTTATTGGGGGAAGCTAATTTCCATTGAAATTTGTTCCCAATTGTGACAATTCAAAGAGAAGAAGACATTTTTTATGTCATCCTACTTGGTTTTCACGATAACGCATTATTGTCCGTTTCCAAAAATGTCTGTGTGCAAGAAGGTAAACTATGAATTCAACCCATTAACCTTCTGGTGCCAGGCCTTATGGAGGCACAAGGCCTCCCATTGTTTTTATGAGTTTTTTAATGAATTTGTCTCAGTTTTCAAATATTTATTATTAGGAAAGGATGCTCCCTGGATGTCTGACCAAGCAACCAATTTTTTGGATAGGAAGGGGACATTTGAACAAGGGGAGAATTACAGTGTAATAATGATTTTTGGCTCCAAGGAAAATCCTGCTTTCCTTCCATGTCACATTACAAACATAATGTTTGTTACAGAAATAACAAGGCAATACAACTATTGTATGCATTTTTTCCATGAGAAGAGAAAAAAGAAGTTCATTCCTTTTCCATGGAGAGTCAGGGACTTCGTGTTCAGGAACGTCAATAAGATTGATGAATTCGTAGGCCATTTCAACAACTTGAACCTAGCATATGATGAAAGGCTAAGAGGGTTCAACCCTCATGGTATTTTTGTAGAACATTTACTAGCAGTTGGATTCAACAATTATTTTATCCATACACACTTGAACGAAGATAGAGACAATGAAGACAACGCTCCTTCTCCTGACGCTGGTGACCTAGAGACATTGCAAAGCACCATTGAATTGTACAAACAACATGGAAAAGGCCCAGGTGAGAAGAGTGTCCAATCCCCAGATACCACTCCCAAGAGTACGACAACCCAGAGCATCGCTCCAACAACCCACCCCAGTAAGAAAGAAACCCAGAATTCTTCAAAATGAGTAGGAGATAAGAACCCTCCTCAAGGTAAAATTGATAGTTCTCACCAGCTTCCCATGACGAAGAAGAGAAAAAACATTGCAGGACAAGAGAAAGAGCCCAAAACTAAAAGTGAAGACATGGAACTTGAGACTGATCTAGATAATGTATTCTGCAATGTTGATCAGCCCGGGGACGTGATCCACCATGATCCCCTAATGGAAATAGTTGAGACCTAGATTTTTTATGAAGATGAATCCTTCGTATTCCAGAGCATTGTTTTTTACAACGAATCTAAAAATTTAATTATTGAAAAGAGAGATGTAAGAAATAAGAAAGGGAAATCTCGTTCATATATTAACCTTAGGAACATCCAGCCATCCCAAATCTCCTGACTTCACCAAGCAACCAGAGATTCTCTTGATGATTCCATTGGAGGCATTGAGGCGGAGAATGCCAGACTGAAGGAATGAATCAAAGAATTGGAGGAAGTTATGATTCATATCCCATTGCTTGCTAGTCCTTTAGCAATATCCATGCCCACCACCCCTGCAACCAAGTTAAAAGGATCCTCCATCCTCCTCACATTGTGTAGAGGCTATGTGGAGAAGAATATCAAGAAAATATTGGAGCTAATTACTCAATCTTGGGAAACATAAAAAAATATAACTTCTTTTGGAACGAGGTCACATGCTTTGCATGAACATTTGTAGGCAAATTTAAAAAATGAAGAATTTTTCTATCTAGAGACGATCCTCCCTTTTGGCATCCATGTCACCAACATGACAAATATGATAAGAAGACAATAAGATCTCCCCTCCCCAAACCAGATCAAACAATTAAATGCATGATGGAAAGAGAAATTTAAGAACCTACATCTCATTGTCCAATCATGTGAACAAGCCATATCAAAGAAAGAATAATTATTCAGAAAGATGACCAAAATAGACTTAGCCGGAAGTACCAACGAGGTCCAAGAACACAACTTAATCCTCAACTCATTATTCTTAACCAAGCAAGCCTTCGATGAACAAGTTGATATTTTTAAGGGGTTGTCTTTAGAAGTTTTACGACATCCTTGAATATGGTGAAGATGACGTGGACAACTGGATAATGGACTATTCGGTACAAAATGAAGAAACTAAACAGGCTATGCATAATCTTTCTATCAATCTAAGGGGATTAGAAATTGATCTTTTCAACATAAAAATATAGGATGAGATCAACGTGGCCCCCATGAGAAGCTACAATGAATAATGGCTCCAAAGGGAAATCGACAAGCTCACCAATGAAGTGCAACCAACGGTTGGCACGATTCCAGTAATCATCGACGAGAGCAATAAAAAGGCATCAACAAGCAAATAGAAAAGGGCAAGATAGATACCATCACAATAAGTCTATACTGATCACATTCTTCTTTCTTTATCAATCCATTTATCCCACCTCTTTAAATAGAAATGTCTAAGCAAAGTCTGATAACTTCCAATTTCTTTTTTCCAGGTCTTTCTCTCTACCATCGCCCACTTCTTCTTTCTATAGTCTTATTTATTGTACTTATTTATTTTATGGTTCACGGGATCCCCAATCCCAGTCTATATGAAAAACACATTTAAATTTCGAGGAATATGTAACAGACATTATTATTTTTTGATAAATTTCAAAGAAAACTACTTCGGGAACAATCTCAACGGTGCCTTATAGCCCTGTTTTTGGAATGCAAAATTAGTTCTCTTTATGCATGTTGATCATCTTCTTTTATTTTTATTTGCTCATAAATTTTTATCTTCAACTATGTTGGACGTCAAGAAATTACGTTTATTTAATTTGAATGTTTACTGTGTGTGATTCCTGGTCCTATTTTCCAAGAACCTTTATTTCAAAAAACAAAAAAAAACATTTTCTATCATTTTGTATTGCTTTAAGTCATTACGAAGGAAATTCTTTAAGTCCCACATTTGAACTATACATGCCCCAGGAAAAACTTAAAGACGAGTACCACGTCTATAAAAATGTAGTAGGATTGACATCCTCACTAGGTTGTCGTTTCGGTCCTAACAGGTTCAAGGGTCAACCGACTTGTAAATACATATCTGCAAGAATATCTACAGAAATAGAAACCTTCAAAAAATTTTATCATTGTAAAAAAAACAATCCACTGGATAGACATGTTGCAAATATACCAGTTGGTACTTTACTGAGATGCCCAGTTGGTACTATACAAATATACCCTCTTCCTGGAGAGAAATTACAGATCAACCTCTGCAAATATATAGAAAAAACTAGCAAACACAGTGGTCACACAAGAAGATCAAAGAATCTTTGACACTGGACACATTTTCAAAAAAATATATATTTGTTTATTTTCCAC
>ML787586.1:308575-319669 GCA_009831015.1 Picea engelmannii | reverse complement strand
TTTATGTATAATCATATTATGTATAAAATTAAATTAGGGTAGATTTATTTTAACTCAGAATTTATCATGTATTAAGAGGTATCAAATTTCTCTAGATACAAACAATTATTTTTAAAATACAAATTGAGTTTTGAAGGATGATAAATCTATATATATATTGAAATTAGAAGATTAAGATGGTCAATATTATGACAGATATTTTGAAATTGAAATCTAATTTGGCTATACACAACTTATATGGAAAAGTATAAAGAACCTATGTACATAATAAGAATTTTTTTACTTTCATTTACTCTTTCTCTATACAATTATGAACTTAAGGTGGATGTTAAAATATTTTTTTAAATGTCATACATCAACTTTCATATATATGTGTGTGTGTGTGAACTTAAGGTGGATGTTAAAATATTTTTTAAATGTCATACATAACTTTCATATATATATATATATATATATATATATATATATATATATATAGGCCCTGTCCATTGGATGTAACTTGGGTGGTTGGGAGGAATGATTGTTACCCTCCCCACGCATGTTCAATTCCTTGTGAATGACATGTTGTGCCCTTAAATGGGTCTTTAATATTCGTGTGATCTTACTTATGCAAGGAGTGCTAAGTGGAATACTCAAATTCACGAGAAATTGTTCATTATGACAATGGCATCCATGACAAGGTGCAGCTCGCCCTCTACATAGGCACCCACAGGTAAGACCTACATTTCCCTGTTATCACTGCACCCCTTGCCCAAACATTCCCTATACCATTTCATACACCCACATGACCTAGATTGTTCTTCACCTGGGAAACACCCCAAACTTGAGGAGGATTAGCCCAATAGGACATCTCGAGACCCTCTCCAAACCTAGTTTGTTAAATTGCATAACGTATTTGAGCATTTGTCTGGGTGAAGGGGGTTTTGATGCACATGTTTGGGTAGTTTGATTATTAGACGCGATTGACATTGCTATGATCCCTGTGACTTATGAGCCCATAGAGGGCATACTTTTTGTTGCTGCAGGACCATGCCTGGTGGACAGGTACATATGGGGAGATGATTCTAGCTCGAACCTCCATGGGGATAAAAATCCCACTAGATGGATGGTGTGACCCCAACCAGGGGCAGAGAGACATCAGAGGCTTGCATCAGAGAAAAAGAAGGATGTTCTACTAGAGACACTTTGGCAGACCTGGACCTAGGGGGATATTTCTCTCCCCCTTGAACGTTGGCCTTGGGAGGCTCATGAAGTCACCCTTGTGACCCTAGACATCACCCAATGTCAAATGGACATGATGGAGGCAATTGTGTGCTAGGTGGCACGTGTGGCATCATCCGGAGGCCTTGGGAGGCCTAACATTTTGCTCATGGAGCCTGACGTCCCACATATGAGGCCCAACGCCACCCTAGGAGGGTATGACGTCACCTCTATTGGAATTTTTAGGGTTTAATTCTTTGAATTTATGTAAAAACTGGATTTTGATGTAATTTTTCCATGTCGGCTTTTTCTAACCTAAGTTTTAATTAGAGGTCATTGATATTGTATGCATAGAGAGATCAAACTCTCATTTTTTCATCATCTTTCACTCACATAAGTGTGAGGTCTCAAATTCGGCCCTTTTTAAGGGTATTTGGCTGAAATTAAGTGGTGCACAACTTCTTGGAGAGGCTATTCTTGGTGTATTTTGGATTTTTTCATGGTGGAAAGTCTTCAAATAGGTTTTGTTGCTAGATTATTCTTGATAAAGTAAGTAAATATGCAATTCTTCATTTATTTTTTGAATGGTTATGGTAAATTTGCTTGTTCATATCAAATATTATGAAATTGCTAGTTTGAAACCCTAGGGGAGAAGCATATGTTACTATCCTTTTTCTTATAATTTTCCACCTACTTGAAATTGTTAGAGAACACTTCTTTTGAAGTATCCACTAGAGCCCTACCATTGTATCACTCTAGTAGCATCACTTCATTTGCTTCATACATTTTACTTCAATTTTAATCTAAGGAATAAGGAAATTGCTAGGGCCTACAGTTACTTACTTTCTAACAATCTTTCCTTCTAGTATTTAGACATTGATGACTTAGATTACTAACACCTAAATCATCCCATCCCTCCTATTAGGTTATCTATTATCATTGTTGTTTTCCTCTAAGAGTTGTCGCTGTTAACCTTGACTCTATTACCCTAAAAGGCATTAGTCCACTCCTCACAAGTGATTGATTGACCAAACAACTCTTGAACTATCTTCCCTAAGAATTCTACTAACTCCTACTAACTTTGAGCTAGATTAACTCACTAACTAATTTGTTGTTGTTGCAAAAGATTGCTACATCCATCTATAACAACAACAAATTCATCCTAAAAGAAAGATTAAATGTCGATTAGACATTGCCATAATTGATTCTTACAACTATTATCATTCTGTCAATTGAAGGCTATTATTTCTTGTCATTCTTAAAGTATTATTGAGGCATAATTGTTGTTGTTGTTGCTAAATATTCATTTCTATTATAAATATTTATACTGCTTCAGTTCTATATCAGCTTGTTTATCTTTCAAAAAAATTTGTTTTTATGAAGCATTGGCATCATACAGTACTTGCAAATTGCATTTATTTTCTACTTGTTGTCTTGTTCTGGGCAAGTACATTTAATTTATCTTTTACGTCATCTCAGTAAAACCTTGGAAATTTTGATTAGAGTGATCTATGAGAGGGGTGGGGCTTTCTTAGGGAAAGGCTGAGAGTTTGAACCTATTAGGGACTCTATTGACACTACTAATGTGACTAGGAGAGGGGACCATCATAATGAACCTGGGTTAAATTTGACGGGTATTTACTCATTTTTTGATTATTTAACCCTCATATACCGAAAATATGCATGTCAATGATGATATTTCTTTAATTTCTAAAATCGTCAAATTGATGGGTGGATTAAAAANTGTATATATATATATATATATATATATATATATATATATATATATATATATAGACTTTCTCGTTGCACCCTATTATGCGCTGAGATCGTAGAGTACCTTGTTGTCCCAAACTACTCCACAGTTCCCTACTCTAGTTCCCACATAGGAGAGAACCCTACTATCCATGCACTGTATTATGAGATCGAACATATTTGTATGCACAATTTTGATCCATGCTCCCATATTAGATCTTTATTCAAAAGTAGCAAATTGTCAAAACAATCATTAAAAATATGGAGGCTTGAAGTTAGAAAATATGAATTTAGGTGATGTACATGTGGATTTTCTCCATTTCCATCCACTCATTTGAATCATCTTGTATTATTCAATTCATACACAACTCCAACCAAATTAGCTTACACCATGAAATCGATAACATTATCTTACACTAGGAAATGTGTCTTCATATTTGATGAGTATGGAGAACCAATGTGTTGTAGATCCTGCAAACTCACACAATGTGCTACAATACCACATGCCATTTAAATCTCAGTTTGAAAAAAAAAAAAAAAAATTCAAACCTGAAAGAGGGTTCTCACAATGAGGTACTTAAGTGTTGTAATACTGTCTATATAGAGATGCAATAATTTGTTGTTTTTTTCCCTCTAAGAAGTATGCTTTTGATTCGTGTCTAATTCTTCTTTCCATCTTCATGATCCCAATTGAGCGTCTATAATGGTGGAACTATGAAAGAAGAAAAATTAGTGCTAATGAATGAATGAACATGAAGAGTGTCAATGAGCTGAAAGCACATTTCCTAGCTTCAAGGAAAAGAACAATTATCGCATAGTTGAGAATAGATAATTTTTGTTTTTTGTTTTAATAGGGGTTCCCAAAATGATTGTCAAGAATCAAAGTATTTTTTATAAAAGAATAATGTTTATATGGCATGTAAAGGTTTATGTAGATTTTTTCGCACTTAGGATAGAGAACAAAGAACTATTCACAAAATATTATTCTTTGCCTTACATTAAGGCCCCCAAAAAAGAGGATGGAATCCCTCCTTAAAGAGAGTAGAAACAAATCAAAATGTTTAGAAACAACTTGTAAGAACTAAGACATTTAGGTATGCAGATGGTATTGAGTAAAATAACATCCATTTCTTGGGCATGACATCTTCCATCACATTGATGATGAAGGTAATCAATGGCATTATTGGATGTGGACCCATCAATCATACAAGGAACCCTCTAAACAACGTGATAGTTGGAACTTAGAGATGTTGCCTCACTTTTCATAGTACCCATGTAAAAGTAACCCTCATATACAACAATACATAAATATTGACTCTCTCTATGCACATGTGGGAGGCTATGCTACACATAATGCATATCCTTTTATTCTTTTGCGGTTATTATTGGACCTAGCATCTTCAAGTGGTTAGTTTCTAGCTTGATATTTATTGAGTTCTACTTCATGTGCAAATCTCTTACCGGATTTGACATTGTTGATTTCATTTCACATGCATTGTGTTTAATAGTCATCGTGATATTAGTTCCATACAAATCACAAGATGGATATAATGTCGGATTTAAACAATAATGGGAGTTCAGTTCACATATTTCAATTGTTATATTTGAATGTCATAATTTGCAATAAAATTTGGAAGTTAGATACTCATGTCAATAAACCAGATACCGAGTTTTGAAAAATCATATAAATAAATACAATATTTAGATATATGATTAATATAACGTGATTCTTATTATTTTTATTGTTCTCGGTTGTTGAGTGTAAACTTCTTGTGGTCTTGTTACTATTTGTTGCATTCTCCTATGTGCAACATTATGCCTAGAACATCTTCAAATTATGGGATTGCAATGGAGAATCAACTGGTTCTTGTAGTCAAGAAAAGATGTATAGGTTGGGCACTCATGATGACTGAAGCTCAAAACAGAAGTTCAGAGAAATATAAATGCATCAATTTCATGCGAGGATCCTATGATAATATAAAATATATAATGTGGTGATATTCATGAAGTTTTATTAGAAAGGGTGCTTGCACAATTTCCTATGTCTAGCTTCTTCTGTTTTTGTTCAGTGTGCAAAGGATGGAATTCAATGCTACATTCTTCAAGTTTTTGAATACTTGTTCAAAGGTTCCATCTTGCCATCCATGGTTCTACATGGTGGACTCAAAGTTGGATCAGGGAATTTTATATGACACAAAGGTCAATAAATCACACCTTATTAATCTCCCCTCTTGTCTAAGCAAAAATGTGAAGTGAAAACTAATAGCATCTACAGGAGAACTTATTTGTTTTGAGTCATCTCTTGGAAATTTCATTGTGTGCAACCCTCTCACTCGACAATGTTGCAAAATACCACATTTAAAGATTACGTAGATCATACATGCTATCACCATGGTTGCATTTAAAAAATCATAGGGGGTAATACCCATATATGGTGATTTTCCTACATTTGTAATGAAGGTATATGATTCAACAAAACATTAGTGGAGTCAACCATCTATAATTTGTAACATAAAGGAGAATAGGTATGGAAAATTATATTTAAATAAAAATGTTGGCAGTGATGAAGGAATAATGTATTTTTTGAACAAAGGAGGTAATGTAGTTTTCTCAGATGTCTAGTGGAGTCCTTGAAAAGAGTATTCTTATATCTTGATATCATGACATGGTGGTGAAGAGATAGTCTATTTTTTAACATAGGGGAAAACTAGTGGCTTGTAATACTCACAATGGTCTGTAGTATGAAATCTTGACCATTCAAGAGATAAACTAGTATGCAACAAAATTTTCATAGATTTGCAGCAACAATAGAAAGTTGTGCATATTTTTATGTGCTATAAATTATTGTACTAGGTCTCCAATGTAGCATGATTGGGTTCTCATTCATTCTCTGATTAGAGCAAGTTATTGACATATTTTTTGGAACTAGGTATGTTTGCAATATTGTGTATATGTAATATTACTTACAAGTTGTTCCAATTTATATTTGTAATGTAATCCTAGAGTGTGGTATTATTTGATCCATAAGTTTATGCTCTTGTAAATTTTATTGGATTTTTCATTGGTCCTCCAAGGTCTTGTCTTCTTGTAGCATAGGCATTATTTTGGCAACCTTTGAAAAGATGACAAATAATTTTTTTTTCCATGAGCCCAAGTCTATTTTGGCAATGGTATGTGTTTTACCTATAGCACAAACTATCATATTGTTGAGTATAAGGATGAGTTGGTGACCTGGATTCTGATAGTATTAGCTAACAATATTTTTCAAAATGGAGAATATTTTTGTCTAGTTGCAAATAATAATTGAATCTTTGCAACAAATGGGATCGGTTATTCCAATCATAATTGTGATTTCTTGCTGGAAAAATTGTGCAAAATGGAGAATATTGTTGTCTAGTTTCAAATAACAATTGAATCTTTGCAACAAATGGGATGTGTTATTCCAATAATCTTTATGATTTCTTTCCACCCATGTTCATGGGTTTTTATTTTTTCTTTTCTTAATCTGTATGATTCAACACCATAGCAATATAATTGAAAGGCCTATCCTTGTCATTATTTCTTTGTACAAATACTATTCAGTGATGTAAGTGATTTCAAATATTTAATTTTTTTGATAGATTAGTTCATTTTTTAGTCAATTGTGTCTATCTTGAGTGGTTGTGAGTTGGAGTGTTATCCTCCACACCTAGGTTCTATTCCCGTAAGTGACATGTGGAGCTCATTATGAGCATATTGTTGTAATGTATTTCATCCCCCATTGTTGATAGATTTGTTCCCTAAAGACTCTAGGGTTTACCCTCGATACCATCCTCAAAATGAGGGAAAGTACCTGGGGGTTTTCCCCAGACATTGTATCCTACAAGAAAAAAGATCAGTTCATCTTTTATTGTGTATGGACAAGTCTGCTATATAATTTTATCATTTTATGACTTCATATTTGTCAATATGTTATTAACATCTTTCATTGCACTTGTTTTGCAGTAAATGAAGTGAATTGAATACAATTTACTTCATGTTAGTTGCTTGCTATGATATTTATGATAAGTTCCTTAAAAGGGTTTATTTAAGACTACATGATTGGAATATTTTTACAAATTCGAGGACTATGAGATTGGATATTTTTTTCATATTCAAGGAAAGACATAGGGAGTGTCAAAAATTTAGAATGGGAAGAAACATTAAGCCTTAATGATTCAATGTATCAACCTCCCATGTTTGAAGGCAATCGACCATTTCTTATGAAAATGATGATGTAAATATAAATATATAAATGTGTGTGTGTGTGTTTTAACTTGTGGTTGATGTACTTATAGAATATGATATTGGAAATATCCATAGTTATTCGATGAAATGTGACAATCATAGAAGTGCATTTTCATTACAGTACCCAAATTTTAACAAGGTGCTTTACAACTAAGGTGAGATTGATCCTTGTGTCTATCTTTTATATATAATGATAAAAAAGTTAAATAAAAAAGGTTGACTTTGTTGATGTTTTGTAGCAGTGGGAGGTATTCCCTCCTTGACAAATTTTGTTAGAGAGGAATATTCCAAGAAGTCAAAGGAATACCATCGCACAGTTGAAGAATACCCCAGAAAAGAAGTCAACCCCACAAGAATATAATAAAGTGAAAATAGAATTTCCAGAAGAGAAGTTGACCCCACAGGAAAGTAATAAAGTGAAAATAGAATTTCCAGTAAGAGAATTCGGCCCTAGTAAAGTGACTTGAAGACTATAAATAAAGGAAGGCTCCTTTCCATTTGACATAAACTCACAAATCTCTCACTCAAGAAAAGAAGGTGCAAGTTTGAGGCAACGAAGAATACACAACTACAGTAGTTTCTAGGGTTTCTATATTGGGAAGTTCACTGGAAGAGGTCGAGTACTTATAAACTCTCACTAGGGTTGCTACACATCATGTTTCATGGTTTTTCTCAATTGTCTACCCTTGCTAGGGTTTGAAAAGAAGAAGAGATGATTACTTATTATCATGGTTTCTTCATTGTTGGTTTTTCTCTTTTGAATATAACTTGTTCATGGTTGTATTTTGTTATAAAAAATATTCTCTCTAATGAAAGTTGGTTGGGGTTTCCCCCGAGTTTGGGGTTTTCCCAAGACAAATCTTTGTGTCTTCTTGTGCTTGTCTATCTACTTCTAGATCCTGCGTATATTTTCAGTATATGGTTGTTGAATGTTAAAAGAAGATCAAAGTACTCTGGTAAATCTATTTCTACTGAAAATTTAAGAAAATGTAACATGGTATTAGAGCATGAGGGTTGAAGCCAAATTTGACCTAGCACAAGACACCAACAAGAACAAATATTTTTAGTCATTGGGGTTTTTCTAGTACCAATGTTGAGGAGAAAATTGCACTAGGAAACTCTCCTAACCTTAGCACATGTCCTAAAACCCTAGCATTGAGTTTTTAAGAAGGTTGAAATTTTGGGATTTTTCAAGCCTAGGGTTTCTACAAGTGAAAATGATTACCATTATGAGAGTTGAATATAGGTTGGATGAAGAGGACAATTTCAGATCAGGGAAGCATATAATACTTCTCATTCTAGAAGAGAATGATCTCTTAAATCATGTCAAGCAAGTTCTCCCAAAACCAGAAGAGGAAGAGGCCAAGGCAAGACATAAGAAAAATGATATCAATGTGAAGAGGATCTTGACAGATTCAATCAAGGACCACTTGATTCCTAATGTATCAGAATTGAAGACACCAAAAGAGATGTTTTATGCCTTAACCAAACTATATGAAATCAAGAACACAAGTAGGAAGCTAACCCTAAGGAATCAACTCAGAAATGTGATGATGAAAAAGTCAAATTCAGTTTCTAGCTACCTCATGAGGATTTCTTAGATCAAGGATCAACTAGCACTTATTGGAGATTCAATGGATGATGTATATCTTGTGACTACAAATCTAAATGTATTTCCTTCTTCTTGGGATGCATTTGTTCAAGGAATTTGTGTAAGAAGGAAATTTCCTAAATTTGACAAGCTATGGACACACTGTGTCCAAGAAGAATCAAGATTGACATACAAGATGCAGAAGACCAATGATGAAGAAAAAAAAGCTCATGTTGTTCATGTAAAGAAAAGGAAAGAAAGAAGAAACAATAGTACAAAGAAAAATAGAAGATCAATTCCATATCACAAGAAGGATGTATCTAAGATTAGATGTTTCAATTGTCAAAATTTGGGACACTTTGCTTACCAGTGTTCTCA
This sequence comes from Picea engelmannii, assembly GCA_009831015.1. Classification (NCBI taxonomy): domain Eukaryota; kingdom Viridiplantae; phylum Streptophyta; class Pinopsida; order Pinales; family Pinaceae; genus Picea; species Picea engelmannii. The sequence continues at coordinate 310,479 of ML787586.1, read as the reverse complement.
AGGGAAAGGAAAGAGAAAGCATCATGCACATGCTTGTACTATATGTGGATGACTTGTTTCTTGCAGGGGATGAGAAGCTCATATATGGGTGCAAGATGCAACTCAATTCATAGTTCAAAATGAAGGATCTGGGGTTGATGCACTATTTCTTTGGATTAGAGGTGTGGAAGAGACGAGATGAGATCTTCCTTAACCAAGGAAAGTATACAGTTGAGATCTTGCAGAGATTTGAGATGATGGAATGCAATTCCATGACCACACCTATGGTTACGAATCTGAAGCTCTTGAACGATTCATATTTATATTTGGTTGATCCCACGATGTACAAAGAATTGGTCAGATCCTTGATGTACCTGATTAACACCATGCCGTACATATGCTTTGGAATGAACACATTGATTCAGTGCATTGTTTAACTTATACATGTACATTTGATAGCAACAAAGCATGTATTGAGGTACCTACATGGTACAGTTGGATATGGAATCAGATATGTCTCAAAAAGTGAAGTAATGTTGCAAGGTTATACAGACTCTGACTGGGAAGGGAGTGCAATGGATAGGAAAATCACATCAAGGCATTGCTTCAGCTTGGGATCAGGTATGATCCTATGGTCGAGAAAAAAATAGTCGCTAGTGGCACTCAATACAACAAAGGCAGAATATATAGTATCTAGTGTTGCAAGATGTGAATCATTGTGGCTTCAAAAGTTGCTTGCAGGGTTATTTGATCTAGAGTTGGAGCCAACTTTGATATACTATGATAATCTAAGTTGTGAGAAGATTTCATAGAATCTAGTCTTTCATGACAAGTCAAAGAATATAGAGATAAAATACCATTTCATCTGAGACATGGTGTAGAAAGGAGCAGTGGAACTCTGATACATATCCACAAATGAGCATATAGAAGACATTCTCACCAAGCCTCTGTCTAAAGTGAAGTATGAGTACTTCATAGATAAGCTTGGCATGATGTAGAATTTCCACCCTCGTTAAGAGGGAGTTGTGATGTTTCTCCTACAATGGGAAGATACTCTCCCTTTGGCCAGGGGTTTCCTAGAACAATCATGTGAAGCGACTAAGGGATTAATGAGTATCCTGGTACAAGTATTTCCTAATCCATATGAAGTGGATACGTGTGTTAGGACTTGTAGCGTGGTCTTTCTTATGCCATGTGAAGTGGCTAGGTGTGATTGGGACCATGGCATAGTCTTTCCCATACCATGTGAAATGGATGGATGTGATTGGGACTACTAAGAGAGGAGAAACATCATAGATACTTGCATCATAGTATTGTGATTATGGTGGTAGTCTTTCCCATGCCATGTGAAGTGGATGGGTGTGATTGGTACTACTATAGGAGAACATTATGGAAGAATATCTCCCTCGCTAAGAGGGATTGTTGATGTTTTGTAGCAGCATGAGGTATTCTCTCCTAGACATCTTTTCTTAGAGAGGAAGATTCCAAGAAGTCAAAGGAAGAAAATTGAACAATTGAAGAATACTCCTGAAGAGAAGTTGAACTCACAGGAAAATAATAAAAGTGAAAATATAATTTCCAGAAGAGAAGTCGGCCCCACGAGAAAATAATAAAGTGAAAATAGAATTTCAAGGAAGAGAATTCGGCCCGATTAAAGTGATTGGAAGACTATAAATAAAGGGAGACGCCTTGTCATTTGACACACACTCACAACTCTCTCACTCAAGAAAATAAGGTGCAAGCCTGAGGCAAGTAAGAAGATGTAGCTACTGCAGTTTCTAGGGTTTCTATATTGGGAAGTTCGTTGGAAGAGGTCAAGTACTCTAGCACTCTCGTTGGGGTTGCTACACATCATATTTCAAGGATTTGCTCAATTCTCTACCCTCGTTAGGGTTTGAAAAGAAGAAGAGATAAGTACTTGTTAT
>ML787586.1:272573-286167 GCA_009831015.1 Picea engelmannii | reverse complement strand
TCATTATCTTATAAACAGACCCCATAGCCCAATGGTGATCTGAGAAACTCGTCAACCACATCCTCATCTAAATATTTCAAAAACCCCAACCCCATACTTGCATAACTAGTCTAATACCTATTAAAACAAATTTATATCAGACAGAGAGATCCCTCTTTGAGTCTTGGAGGGCTAGATCCAAGACTCGAAGTGGTTTTGATGTTGCCTCTGTGACTGCCTCACAGCCTTGGGAAAATTACATAGCGCTAACACATACCCTACCCCCCTCTGGATTTGAAATTGTGACCTCTTAGGAGGAAACACATGCTCTTAACCATTAGGCCCATTTAGGCCAAGCAAGCCTTAACAAACCACATGGAAGGAAATTGTGCGCTTATGGACACTAGCAATTTTTATTTTTATTTTGACAAAAAGGATCATGCGAAAGACTGATTGAGAAAATTCCTGTGTAGATAAAGATGATAAAAAATTGATAACCCACATCAACATAATGTTATTGAAAAATACAACTAAACCCCTAAAGACAGAACAAAAACCCCCAAAAAAAGACAAAGTTTCCACAATAATCAATAATCAATGAAAAAAAAGGTTTCATCTTACCTTCCCAAGTTTAAAATTTATAATTACATAAAAAAAAATTTAAATTAAATTATAAATTTCTTTAAAATATATTATTTATTAATAATAATGATTAACCTCCATTAAAATTAATTAATTTATAAACCTTAAATATTAATAAATTATTTATAATAATTAAATAAAATGTGAAAAACTTTACCCATAACACTATTCTAAGTCAAATTGTTACACTTCAACTTCTACCAATAAATGTGTTTGGTATGCGTGAATCTTCTAATTATTAAACGTGCACATCAACCTTTTTGTCGATAAAATAACATTTTTTATTCACCAACATCTTTAGTTGATGGGATGATTATTCACCAACATTTTTAGTTGAAGGGATGTTTATTTCCATTAAAATTTTATTGATGTGTTATGGAGACCGGGCTGTCCACGAAAAGACACAAAGACTTTGACTTACTCTAAGATAATTTTTTTTGAAATAAATATTTTTTTAATTTGGTAAAAATTTATAATGTATATTTGTTATTAGTCCTTGTCAAAGGTGTAGAGGGACTATAGCGATCGATAATATATTGATTTCATATTAATATGTCCTTTGACTGTAAATTTTTGCATCATCTCTATTGTTTGAACTAGAGAACTAAAAACATTATTTTTTATATAATAAAAAAAACCTTATATGTTATCAACTCGTTGGAGAATATATTCGAAGTCTTATTGCCAGCTTCACTATTCCCAATGTTTTAAATGTTTAGATATCCAAAGTTTTGAGCATCGACGCTCTTTTTTAATTTTTTAATTTTTATTGAAATGTTTACATACCGAAAGTTCTAAGCATCAATGTTTTTTTTTTTATTGAAATGTTTACATACCGAGAGTTTTGAGCATTGAAACTCTTTTTGAGGTACTTGAATAGGCCTGATAGATTAAATGTTTACATAGCGCGAGGCCCTTAAACAGGCCTGGAAACCTTAAATGTTTACTTAAATAGGCCTGTCATTGTACATTTTTCCTCGAATTTTTCCATACAATGTTGCAGTGAATTTGGACAATATTGTTGTCAACCGCCACTCGCATAGCCATCATATCTTTCATACTTCTTCTATGCTTGGAATGCAATTTATTCATCATTGAAGATACATATATTCTTTACCGGTTCATTGATCGCTTCTTGTTCATTGGTTTGTTGGTTCGTCGATTGCTGCTTCTTGTTGTTTGGTTCAAATTTGCAAGGTTGAGGTCTTGCACCTACAGTTGGAACTATTGGTGCTTTCTCACTGGTTTGTTGCTTGTTGCTTTCTTTTTTTTGCTTCAACTTTTCAAGGTTGGAGTCCTGCAACTGCAGTTGGAGTTGTTTTTTCACTTTGCAGGGTTCAAGTTCTACACCTGCAATTGGACCCACGATTCTGTCATTTATCATTGACGAGTAAGTTTCAATACCATAGTTTCATTCGTATTCGTTGTTTGTTGTTTACTGTTTACAGTTTTCAAGTAAGAATGTTTAAGTATTTCCACTCGCATATTCATGTCATATGTTTCATATTTCTTCTATGCTTGGAATTCAATTTAATCATCATTTAAGATACGTATATTCTTTATTGGTTCACTGGTTGTTGCTTATTCACTAGTTCATTGGTTGTTGCTTCTTGTTGTTTGGTTCAATTTTGCAGGGTTGAGGTCATGCACCTGCAGTTGGACATGTTCATGCTTGCTCACTAGTTTGTTGCTTGTTGCTTGCTTTTGTTTGCTTCAACTTTGCAAGGTTGGGGTCCTGCAGCAGCCGTTCGAGTTGTTTTTCGTACTTTGCAGGGTTCAAGTCCTGCACCCGCAATTGGGCCTACGATTCTGTCGTTCATAATTGACGAGTAAGTTTCAATACCACATTTTCATTCGTATTCATTGTTTATTGTTTGTTGTTTTCATTTTGCAAGTAAGAATGTTTAAGTATTTATTCATCATTCTTATCCTGTAGACTTTCCATAGAGGTTGGCATATATTTTTCTCATGGTATTAAATTTTCCTATGATTTTTTCCCCAGGCTCTGCACCATGTGCATGCCAATGTCATTTGCACAACTCCGACTGTCATTTTTTCTAGCATTACAAATATTGGTACTTTAGCCTCAATTGAATAAGGAGTTCTTTAGCCTTCACACCTTGCCCTCGATGATATTCTCAGCTTTTCCTGGGAATGAGTACCTACCTATCCCGTACGAGAATAGAATCTGTGTCTTTCACATGAAAAAGACGATGTCAAGCTTGCTTCCTTTGCAGGATGTTCTTGTAGAAGAAAACTGTAGGTAGGTGTAGAAGGGCTAGGTATGGTACAGTGGTAAATAAGCTGCATCAGAATTGCACACCATTGCCAAGCAATATCCTTCTTTGTCGATGACATATTTCAGTAAGTTATAAAGAAAAAAATTCTAGGACCTAGAATGAAAATCCTGGGTAGTTCTAGGACATGTTATTGCGCTTTGTAGAGTTGAAATCCTGCACTCACAATTGGATGTGTGATTCTATCATTCATCATTGACGAGTAAGTTTCAATACCATAGTTTCATTCGTATTTATTCTTTATTGTTTACTATTTACAGTTTGCAAATAAGAATATTTAGGTTTTTATTCATCACTCCTATGCTGCAGACTTTCCATAGAGGTTGGCATATCTTTCCCTCCTGATCTTAAATTTTTCTCCAAACTCTAAACCATACCTACATGCCTTTGCAAAATGTTCTTGTAGAAGAAAAAGATGTTGATATGGTGCTAGCAAGAGTAGTTTTCCATTGATTGCAAATTGCAATATTCAATCTCTATGCCACTCTGCATGCAACATTTCCAACATAGTGAATGTTTTTTCAAATGTATTGCACCATTTACATCTCAACAAAACCATTATCATTCTAGGAGACTTCAATGTTGACATGCTACAAAATAGTGCCATAACAAAAGAATTGGAAAACTACATGTGCAATTACAATCTCCATTTTCTTTTGGTTAAGATAAAAGATGTACAAAACACACTTATTAACAATGTATGGTCAAATGTGCCCATCTCATAGTACACCTTCTTTATCTTATACACTAACTGGTCCGACCATGATACAATTTGTCTTGTACTTGAATTATGAAATATACATCAAACATATTACAAAATTATATTTCCATGTTTCAAAGCATATCTGGATACTTTGTTGTACAAAACCAAATCATTCAGCTAGGATCATCCAACTTCTTAATATTTTCTGGCTTGTAGTATATTTTGGCCAGGAAAAATTCTATATAACCACAACCATGGATCAAGAAAAACAAAGGTTCATGCTTCTAACTCTATCTATTATTCTATTCCTTTGATTCTCATTTATTGTATATACATATTACTTGTTTTCCCTTACATGCCAACTTACATTCATGTTCATTTTATTTTGTGCATTCCCCCATTGAAAAAAACAAAATAACTGGAGAGGACGAAGGACTCTTAACCACAAATGTAGAAGAGGATATACACAGGTCCATGCTTTTACTCTTATTTCATATTCCATTTTTTTGTATTTCATTTATTGTCTGGATATTTATTCTACTACTTTGCACCTAATTTATTGTATGTAGATACTACATATCTTCCTACATAATAACTTATCTTCATGTCAACTGTATTTTTTGTTCTACTACATTGAAATAAATAGAATTGTATTTATTTTTTTACATGTCTTTTTACATACCAACTTACCTTCATGTCCATTGTATTTTTTGCATTGCTACATTGAAAGAAATAGATTAGTTGGACAAGAGGATGAAATATTATATGCCACAACAGAGGAAGCTGAAGTACAATCTTCGAAAATGTATACCAATTGTGATAGTAAATCAAACACACAAAACGAGTAGGTGGATAAAATATTGGACTAGAAAACAATGATTTGGAAACAATGGGCCTTTCAAGTTGAAACTTCCCACTTCCGAAAATTTCCCTCCCCTTTTCTATTTTTCGACTGTCTATTATCCTTTTTTTTTTGTCTTCTATACTTAACTGAATTCCCCTTTCTTTTTCCTTTTCTGGTTACTTTACTTAGTAGTTTTTTGAAAATGTCTAGGCACGCGGGTTGGCGGACTCATAGGTTCACATTTCTACTCATGCTTCTATATCACGAGTCTAACCGACCGAGGGTGGGGGTGGAGAAAATAATAGAAAAAACATATGCTTCCTCATTCCATACTTAGCTACTATTTCAATTGCAGGTTCTCAAGTTGGCGGGCGCAAAATTACGCTTCTATTGTTCTATGTCCTGCAAAAAGCACCCGGAGTTCCATGATATACAAATTGACAGTCAAACTCTCAGGCTGGCGGGCTCAATATTGCGCTTCTATTCTTCCATGACCTACAAACATCTTCCGGGGTTCCGCGATATACAGATAATCCACCATCATTCTCTATTCCGTGTTACACATTTTTGCACTCAAAATTTTTGAGACATATAATTTGACCGTCGGGTCCTCACGTTTCCTGAGTATCCCTTGACACCCTATTTCATACTCCATCCCCTTTGAGCCTATATGTGACATCCATAACAATTATGAACAATATACAATGCATATGCTTATTTAGTCATTTTGATGTTAGTGTACACATGCTTTCACCATAAAACGTTAGATGAGTGACATGGGCATGAGTAGTCAATCATCGCAAACATCAAAAAAATGACAAGGCCAAAGGTAAAGATTCATACATTGTTCACTTGCTATGTTTACCAAACAAATATCCTGAGTTATTTCTTCATATATGCCATGATAAATATGTTGAGTTCATCTGTAACACATGCTTTGCAGTGCACAAGAAGTATCAACGAGCCCAAGTTAAACACTGAACATAGTGCAAGCTCCATAGATTAAGAGGTATGGTTACAAAACTCCGACGTGCATACTTCATCCATATTGTGCGTCTACTTGTACACTTATTCCAAAAAAAAAGAAAACAAAAAAAAGATACAGACTGCCATTCACATTACTTTTTCTGTTCAAAAAATGTCACGAGGTCTAAACTTATAACACCCAATATATTATCGATAGAAGGCTTGAACATCTGCCAAACTGGACAAGTGTTTTTTGGGGACATAATGGTCGTGTATAACACCTACTTAGACAAGGTAAACAAAACTAGATGCATTGTGCATGCTAACATGACAAACAAGGAAGCCATGATGATAGTCACACTGACTATCCCTACACAACTTGTCCAGAAACATGCACAGAAGATCTTGTCAGGTAATGGGATATCCATTACAATTTTTAATATATTGTTGAAAACAGTATATGATCGTGGTGATTATGATTGGATTATATCGCTCAACGAAACAAGTATTGTGGAAAAAGTTCTCACGATTTGTTCAGAATACTGTTTCATATCGGACACAAAAATCAGCCAACTTGCACAGAGCAATGACACTTACCCAATCAAAACTATTGGTGCAGCTTTCACACTCGCGAGAAAAGTTGGATCGCAACACATTCTTCATATAAAAGATGGAGAGTTAGAAAACGACAAGGAAATGGTATCGTTCTCCATATCCAGTTTTGTCCTTTACTTTCACATGCTCATATATCTCAGTTATGTTACACAACTATTACACTATTCCATGTTGCACCTGCAATTGTTCGACACCTATTCAAATTAATTTTCCTCAATGGAACAACAATTTCATAAAGGGAAATTTCCACTTATGCTCTTAAAAAATATAGCAAAGAAACGAGATGTTAAAGAAAGGATCTTTCACACAACCCAAGCAAAATTTGTAACAGAATTGCGAACAGACATAGTACAGGATCTCAAGAAACTAACTAGCTCAAAAACTATTATGCGTATACATCTACAATTCCATCCACACTTTTCTCATAAAAATTGCCTTGAACAATTTCTGCAGTTATTTTGTTGTACACTTGTATATTATATTTTTCAATATATTAACTACTATGCTCACGTGCATAGGTCGAGGGCGTTTTGGTTGCAGTGAATGCGTACTCGACCCCCTTCAAGCCTGTATGTGCCAAATGCAATTCTCCTACTTCTGCCTCTGCTTTCATAAATGATGGCACAATTGATTGCCTACGATGCAGTGAAAAATGCCTTACATATATAGAAATTTCCTCAACGCTGCCATCCGAACCCTCAACAACATAATTGTACATTGTATAATTAGACAACCTCTATTACAATATGTGCTTCCTGGGTTAGCATCATTTTCATATGAAGTATACCTACAGAAAAAGGAAAACATTGTCTACAAGTTACTAAGGTTTAATGCTAACATCTCATCATGCAACAATCGTAAATATTTTCATTAATGAGAAAAAGGCTCGAGGAGACAGTCACATTGACTATCCCTACACAACTTATCTAGAAACATGCAGAAAAGATCTTTCCAGGTAATGGGATATCTATTACAAATTTCAAAATATTAGCGAAAACATGTTCAACTGATCGTTTCCCTATTCCATACTTAGCCACCTTTTCGATTGTGGGTTTCCAGATAGGCGGGCTCAAGATTACGCTTCCATTGTTCTGGGACTTGCAAACAACACCCAGAGTTCCTCGATATACAAATTGACCGCTGGACTGCCCCATCATGCCCTCTTCCATGTTACACATTTTGCACTCAAAACTTCTGAGACATACACAATTTGACCGTCGGGCCCTCACCTTTCCTCAGTATCCCTTGTAACCCTATTTTGAAGCGCGGTTGACCACTTTCCATACTTGGCCATTCCTTAATTGATCTTCCCCATCCCTGCCACCTTCGCACTTCTTTCTAAATATGCAATTATTAATATTTAATGATAACAACTCATCATGCACGAACCGTAAATATTGTCATTAAGGAGTGAAAGGCTCGAGGATATCTCCCAATAATAATCTTTAAACCAAGATTTGCAGAGGGTTATATTATTCCTTCCAAGTGTTCATTTCAAACATCATAGAATGTCTTTCACGGGTCGTCGGGTTGGTGGGTTCACGAAATATCCAATCCTTGATTGCTCTTCATTGTACCCACCACCTTCGCACTTCTAAGTATGCAATTACTAAGATTTAATGCTAACAACTCATCATGAAGCAACCGTAGAGATTGCCATTAATGAGCGAAAGATTTGAGGAGATCTCCCATTCACATGCATTGGACCAAGATTTTTGAAGGGTTATATTATCCCTTCCAACTATTCATTTCAAACATTGTCTGGAGCAAACAAACCTTCTCGTAAACTTATGGTAGCAACTCGAAAACATTTCTATGGATATACAATGAACATATTCGGGCGTGAGGACCAGAACTTCATGTGGTCTAGGGCATACTCTTACTACTCATCCCCTTCTGCCTAGAACGAAGTAGTTTGGACCTCTGGAATTGCTCATGGAGGTTGTGTCCCTGAAGTTTTTGACTGTAAGGAGGTGGTATCTTAGTGCGTCGAGAGATATATTTCAATCCAAAGAATTATTCCACTGCGGAACCACTCTCATGTTTCTTTGTCACCTCAGGTCTTCCGCAAGATGTTGAGATTGTCGGAGCCAACATTGACCTTCATAGGAGAAGACTGCAAGCAGTTCTTAGAAAATCATGATAATGGGTTGGACCTCTTACTCGAGTTCCTAGAAGACCCGATGATAGTTCCTGAAGATATCACAAGGTTGCAGGTTAGTTCATTTAGAAATCCATTCCCGAAAATTGTCGGGCTGTTTATAAGAATAACGGGATAGGAATCCACAACAAGCATTTCCCACATGATTCTTTATATTTTGTATTTCACAGTCAAGGAACAAGCCATTTTTTATTGGGGGAAGCTAATTTCCATTGAAATTTGTTCCCAATTGTGACAATTCAAAGAGAAGAAGAAATTTTTTATGTCATCCTACTTGGTTTTTGCGATAGCGCATTACTGTCTGTTTACAAAATTGTCTGTGTGCAAGAAGGTAAACTATGAATTCAACCCATCAACCTTCTGGTGTCAGGCCTTATGGAGGTACAAGGCCTCCCATTGTTTTTATGAGGTTTTTAATGACTTTGTCTCAGTTTTCAAATATTTATTGTTAGGAAAGGATGCTCCTTGGATGTTTGACCAAGCAACCAAGTTTTTGGATAGCAAGGGGACACTTGAACAAGGGGAGAATTATAGTGTAATAATGATTTTTGGCTCCAAGGAAAATCCTGCTTTCCTTCCATGTCACTTTACAAACATAATGTTTGTTACAGAAATAACAAGGCAATACAACTATTGTATGCATTTTTTCCATGAGAAGAGAAAAAAGAAGTTCATTCCTTTTCCTTGGAGAGTCAGGGACTTCGTGTTCAGGAATGTCAATAAGATTGATGAATTCATAGGCCATTTCAACAACTTGAACCTAGCATATGCTGAAAGGATAAGAGGGTTTGACCCTCATGGGATTTTTGTAGAACATTTACTAGCAGTTGGATTCAACAATTCTTTTATCCATACACACTTGAACGAAGATAGAGACAATGAAGACAACAATCCTGCTCCTGATGCTGGCGACCTAGAGACATTGCAAAGCACCATTGAATTGTACAAACAACATGGAAAAGGCCCCGGTGAGAAGAGTGTCCAATCCCCAGCTACCACTCCCAAGAGTACGACAACCCAAAGCATCGCTCCAACAACCCACCCCAGTAAGAAAGAAACCCAGAATTATTCAAAATGAGTAGGAGATAAGAACCCTCCTTGCGGTAAAATTGATAGTTCTCACAAGCTTCCCGTGAGGAAGAAGAGAAAAAACAATGTAGGACAAGAGAAAGAGCCCAAAACTAAAAGTGAAGACATGGAACTTGAGATTGATCTAGATAATGTATTCCGCAATGTTGATCATCCTGGGGACGCGATCCACCATGATCCCCTAATGGAAATAGTTGAGATCTAGATTTTTGATGAAGATGAATCCTTCATATTCCAGAGCATTGTTTTTTACAACGAATCTAAAAATTTAATTATTGAAAAGAGAGATGTAAGAAATAAGAAAGGGAAATCTCATTCATATATTAACCTTAGGAACATCCAGCCATCCCAAATCTCTCGACTTCACCGAGCAACTAGAGATGCTCTTGATGATTCCATTAGAGGCATTGAGGTGGAGAATGTCAGACTGAAGGAATGAATCAAAGAATTGGAGGAAGTTATGATTCATATCCCATTGCTTGCTAGTCCTTTAGCAATATCTGTGCCTGCCACCCCTGCAGCTAAGTTAAAAGGATCCTCCATCCTCCTCACATTGTGTAGAGGCTATGTGGAGAAGAATATCAAGAAAATATTGGAGCTAATTACTCAATATTTGGAAACATAAAAAAAAAAAAATCTTTTGGAACAAGGTCACATGCTTTGCAAGAACATTTGTAGGCAGATTTAAAAAATGAAGAATGTTTCTATCTAGAAACGATCCTCCCTTTTGGCATCCATGTCACCAACATGACAGATATGATAAAAAGACAAGAAGATCTCCCCTCCCCAAACCAGATCAAACAATTAAATGCATGATGGAAAGAGAAAGTTAAGAACCTACATCTCATTGTCCAATCATGTGAACAAGTCATATCAAAAAAAGAATAATTATTCAGAAAGCTGACCAAAATAGACTTAGCCGGAAGTACCAACGAGGTCCAAGACCACAACTTAATCCTCAACTCATTGTTCTTAACCAAGCAAGCCTTCGATGAACAAGTTGATATTTTTAAGGGGTTGTCTTTAGAAAAGTTTTACAACATCCTTGAATATGGTGAAGATGATGTGGACAACTGGATAATGGACTATTCGGTACAAAATGAAGAAATTGAACAGGCTATGCGTAATCTTTATATCGATCTAAGGGAATTAGAAATCGATCTTTTCAACATAAAAATCCAGTATGAGATCAATGTGTCCCCCATGAGAAGCTACACTGAATAATGGCTCCAAAGGGCAATTGACAAGCTCACCGACAAAGTGCAACCAACGGTTGGCACGATTCCAGTAGCCGTTGACAAGATCAATAAAAAGGCATCAACAAGCAAATAGCAAAGGGCGAGATAGATACCATCACAGTAAGTTTATACTGATCACATCCTTCTTTCTTTATCAATCCATTTATCCCACCTCTTTAAATATAAATGTCTAACCAAAGTCTGATAACTTCCAATTTCTTCTTTTCAGGTCTTGCTCTCTACCATCGCCCACTTCTTCTTTCTATAGTCCTATTTATTGTACTTATTTATTTTATGGTTCACGGGAGCCCCAATCCCAATCTATATGACAAACACATTTAAATTTCAAGGAATATGTAATAGACATCATTATTTTTTGATAAATTTCAAAGAAAACTACTCCGGGAACAATCTCGACGGTGCCTTGTAACCCTGTTTTTGGAATGCAAAATTAGTTCTCTTTATGCATGTCGATCATCTTCTTTTATTTTTATGTGCTCAGAAATTTTTATCTTCAACTATGTTGGACGTCAAGAAATTACGTTTATTTAATTTGAATGTTTAATGTGTGTGATTCCTGGTCCTATTTTCCAGGAACCTTTATTTCAAAAAACAAAAAAAAACATTTTCTATCATTTTGTATTGCTTTAAGTCATTACAAAGGAAATTCTCTAAGTCCCACATTTGAACTATACATGCCCCAGGAAAAACTTAACTTGACGAGTACTACGTCTATAAAAATGCAGTAGGATTGACATCCTCGTTAGGTTGTCTTTTCGGTCCGAACAGGTTCAAGGGTCAACCGACTTGTAAATACAGATCTGCAAGAATATCTGCAGAAATAGAAACCTTCAAAATTTTTTATCATTGTAAAAAAAACAATCCACTGGATAGACATGTTGCAAATATACCAGTTGGTACTTTACTGAGATGCACAGTTGGTACTATACAAATATACCCTCTTCCTGGAGAGAAATTACAGATCAACCTCTGCAAATATATAGAAAAAACTAGCAAACACAGAGGTCACACAAGAAGATCAAAGAATCTTCGACACTGGACACATTTTCAAAAAAATATATATTTGTTTATTTTCCACTGCATATAATTTTATTTATCTTAACACATATAGAGACACACAAGCTAAATGATCTATTTAATAGAATGAAATGGATGTTGCTTACTTTGTCCATGGGAAAAATTAAAGAAGTGATTATGAAAAATTAAAGAAGTGATTATGAAAGGAATGGAGTGGAGTGATGACAGCTCCAACATTTCTCAATTGGTTGATGTAGATCAAATGGAGGTTGGCGTAGAAAAATAATTGCCAGGGAAACTGATTGTGCATCTTAAAAACCCGGTGAAACTTGAAATTCATATGATTTTTTATTTCCAAAGTCATGGAGAATTAATCATGGAAATTCTCATCACTTGATTGAATGAATATTTTGCAATTTCAATATTTTTATTATTATTAAATTTTTATAGGTTAAAAATTACACATTATAATTTTATCACTACTATATTATATTATAATAATGATTAACTTTAATATTATATTATGATAGTGATAACTAATGTTGATTGATATTAAATGATTAACGTAAATATTATATTATGATAATGATAACTAATGTTGACTGATATTATAATTGCAAAATTTCAATATGTTCAATATTATTAATTTTTTTTTTACTAAGAAAAACTCTTATATTAAGTAAATATAACATTGTCTTTTTACAGAAACTACATAATGTAATCGTGCTGCAAGAAGCTTTTAAGATTTTGTCTCTAATACATCTTTTGATCCTGTAATCATTGTTGTATACATGTTTGTGCCCACAATACAAAACAATTTATTTCTTCTTTATATCTGAAAATTACAAAATAACAGGGCATAGGCATAAACAGTCCATTCATGATTTTTTCTAAGAATTGATTTCAATTCTATCAAAAGTTTCTTGCTGTCCAGCTACATCCTGTGACCAATAAATGCCGCCTTCTTCCAAAGACAGTGCTTCCTTTGACAATCGATCAACTCCCTGATTATATGTTCTGTATATATGTTGAGGTTTGATATGTTGAAATTGTCTGCTCAGTGCTCTAATATTGATCATCCAATGCCACAAAGATATCACCTGAAGATTACTAGTGTTAGTATACCAATCAATAATAATCTTAGAGTCACCCATCAATAGTAACCTTGGTACCTATTTAATATAAGAAAAATATAAAATTAGCCAAAGTGCCAACATCTCTCCTTTTGAATTTGTTCCTTTCCCACAAATCATTTTGAGTTTATAGGTGCCCAATAAAGGACATTTCAGTATGGCCCCAACCCCACATTTCCTTCCTCTTTCCTGTGATGTCCCATCAAAAAAACCTACTGCCCCACCCCAATCAAAAGCTAGTGGTCTATCAATCCTTTTGTGAGTAGTGGCATGTGTTAATTTTTGTTCCCCCAGATTCTGTAGTATGTAATTGCACACTCTTATAAGGTTTATTGTCTTATCTTATCAACATGTTTCTATGCTTTGAGACCTCCTAGCTGATAAAACATGGGATTTCATTCCAGTTTTCCTTTTTTTTTTTTTGTCTAATTCAGTAAACTGTTTTCAAACTGTCCTCCTTCCCATTTGTTAACCAACTTAAGTTTCTTAGATATAATATGCCAAATATTAATTATGAACCTACATTCCCCAAATAAATGTAACACATTTTCTTCCCTTTCCTTGCAAAGCACACAGATACTAGGACCCTGAAAGCCCCTTTTTGTCAAATTATCCCAAGTCAATATTCTCTCTTCCAACAATATCCATATAAACACCTTCACCTTTAATGGTAATTGCCACTCGCAAAGCTCATACTAGAATTTGGGCTCTTCTCCCCTACCCTCCAGCATTTGAACTTTGTATGTTAATTTAGCATTAACCTACCTTCTGAACTTTATTAAATTTTTATATGTTAAAAATTACACTTTATAATTTTATGGCTACTATATTGCTTCAAAATGGAGTCATAACCACCATCCACATGGCATAAAGAAGGGGAATCATGGAA
>ML787586.1:235190-258538 GCA_009831015.1 Picea engelmannii | reverse complement strand
AGTTCCTATCCCCACCTACAAATCCCACTTTGCAAATATCCACCTAGTTGTAGAGTACTTCATTTTCCAACACTTATGTCATCAAATATGAATACCAACATTCACCATTTTGCATTAATGAAAATAGTTGGAATTGGGAATAACCAAATTTTAAACTTCAATTAGTGTAAAGCTCCTTGTATGTGTGAAGTAATGTGTTCTACCTCCCATAAAATGTCAAGTAGTTTTACTAAGTTATACAGAATAATAAAAATCATCAACTACTAACGTTGTGAATTTCAAATATTGTAGGTGATGCATGTGGACATGGAAAACTTGTGGATATGAATCCATACAAAAAAACAGGTGGGTGTTGTAAGTCCATTGTTGTTCAAAGGTGGGGAAGGCTATGGAGCATGCTATAAGGTTAGAATGAATATTATTTTAAACTAGTTCATTCTAATTTATTAAATGTTGAAACATCAAAGTTTGAGTTATAAACTTTAATGCAGAGAAATATTTTATTGTTACACCCATGAAACTATATTTTTTTAACACACAACAAGTCTTAACAAAAGAAGAGAGAGAAAAAATATTAATGTGACACATTGTTGCAAATCGTGATGTAACCTCTTATCTGCATTGTTGCATTGGATTGTATTGAATTTATCATTAACAGGTGAAATGCATGGACAAGAATATGTGTGTGAAAATACCAATCACCTTTGTGGTCACTGACAAATGCTTGAGAAGACTCTATGCATTTGGTAGAACACATTTTGATATGAGTGGATATACTTTTGGGCGAATGGTGGTGGTTGACAAAACCACGATGATTCTCAATAGTGGAGAGATGCCAATTCTATATAGGTGATATTACAGCACCTAAGTGCATCATTGTGAAAACCCTCTTTCAGGTTTGAAGTTTTTATTTTGTTTTTCCAAACTAAGATTTAAATGTCATGTGGTATTGCAACACATTTTGCGAGTTTGTGGGGAAGAAAGTAATTTTCCATGTTAATGAAGGCTCTATAGCGTACTGGTTCTCCATACTCATCGAATATGAAGACGAATTTCCACTCAGATCAAAATGGACAACAATGTTTTCTATTGCACGGGGACTAGAGTAGGGCGCCTTGGAGTAGTATGGGAAAACATGGTTTTTTGTTGCACGGTGACTAGAGTATGACACCCTACAGGAGTCTGAGATAGGAGGGTAGTAATAGGGGAGCAACAGGGGATGTAGTAGGGACGTCACAGTAGTGGAGGGAAAGATCGAGAGTTTGAACCTGTTAGGGAGGATGGCACGTGCATTAAACCAATATGACTAGGAGAGGGGACCACCAGGACTACAAATGGGAGGAAACGAAGGACGATGAACAAAGGAAATGGAGCGCAGAAAATGGGAAGAGATGAGCGATGGTTTGATTTCTAAAGATGGGACAGGTTAGACGACCAAGAATTCAAAAACGTAGAACAAATAGACTACACCTATATATAAAGAATGCAATCAACCATCCCAAAACTCTAAATTGGAAGCAGACAAATTGAGGAATATGTCTGCACTTTATCGAGTATTAGGCAAAGGTACCGAAGCTAGAAGATGGATTGCAGATTTTGAATGACAAGAAGACATTGTTGTCTTCATTTATTATTGATGATAACACCACCGTGAGCAACTCCTACAACAACATACATCATGCTAATGTTATAATATTCGAGGACTTGGAGATTTATCCCATCTAAATCCTTCATTGTATACCCTCGGTGTAATGTCCCATAGTTTTAACAAGATAAATACATACATTATCCAATTAAATAACCAATAATTTGTAATTAAGGAAACCCTAATGAAATTTCAATCAAATCATTGGGATGAGGAACTTACATGTGTTGAAGAACCCAACTTACCTGCAACTCAGTGAGTTCCTGAACATCCATACCCTGATACTTGATATGACAACCATAACACAAAGTGGGGGATGACTCTCCACCCAACCGTTGACCTTGCTACTCCAATCTTTAGTAACAGGTCACTCCCAAGCCCTCAATCTACTGCCCTTCCAGTGAATCCTTATCCTTCCCCTCTCTATAGCTTTAACCAAAGAGAGATATGTCAAAATAGAGAGATGTCCTTTTCTCATCCTTTTCTTCCTTTATATAAAGTCCATCCGTGGTAAAGAACCCAATCCTTGGTGTTCATCAGTTAATTATTTATTATACTTTAGGGTTTCTCCATTGATTACGGTTACTTATTTTACCATTCTCTTTAATTACCCTTATATCCATAATAAATACTTATTATGACCCCCTTTAGGATAATTTATTCCAATAAGCATTTATTATGACCGTTTAGGAGAATTATTATATTCCTGGTATTATTATTATTATTATTATTATTATTTAATAATAATATCATGGGGCATGACACTTGGATTATCAGGTGTAAAACATATTAGAAAACATTGGGGTAGGAAAACTTTTAAGGACCTGTACTTATCTTAAAATGAAAACTATAAAATGTTTAACTATATTTTTGTAAAAATATTCAAATTCCTATGAATTTTATATAGTTTCTAGAAAATTTTAACAATTATATGATTTTTTTTTATCATATTCCATCCCTCCGTCCTAAATCCATCTTAACCCCTAATCTATAGCCACATCTTTCTATCTTGATCAAAATAGAGTGGATAGAATGAAATGACAAGTCATTTTAGAAATTATCATTGGTTTATCACTTTATTTTAGGCTGCAGAAAGTCCATGAATTTAGTTATCAAATTACTAACAAGTCACTCTTAAAAGTTATCACTTTGTCAATTGATTATGAATCTTATGAACCCAAGGGTCCACCCATTTGTAATCTCTAACAATGGAGATTTTAAATGTTAAATTAAAAAATTAATTTTATAAATATTTAAAAAACTAAATAATTTTTATTTGAATATTAAATTAATAAATAAAGAAATTTATTTATTTTATAAACAATTCTACATCACCCCTGATCTATAGCCATATCTTGATAAAAATAGAGTGGATGGAATTAAATGACAAGTCATTGGTTAGTCACTTTCGACTCCAAAAAGTCCATGAATTTAGTTGTCACAGTACTAACAAGTCACTTTTAAAAGTTATTAGTTTGTCAGATTGATTATGAACCTTATAAACCAAGGACCACCAATTTGTAATCTGTGATAATGGAGATTTTAAATGTTATATTAAAAAATTAATTTTATGATTGTTTAAAAACATGATTTTTATTTTAAAATTAAAATATTAAGTTAATAAGTAAAGAAATTTATTTATTTTTAAAACCAACCTAGATGCCGAGTTAAGATGTTTTAAGGTGATTTTAAAAATAAATAAATTTCTTTATTCATTAATTAAATATTTTAATATTGAAATAAAAATCATTCAATAATTTTATTTTTTTAACATTTATAAAATTATTTTTTTAATCTAACCTTTAAAATCTCCATTATTACATTATTACATATGGATGGGCCCTTGGTTAATAAGATTTCTGACAAACTGATAACTTTTAAGACTGACTTGTTAGTACTTTGACAACTAAATTCATGGACTTTATACAGACGTAGTCCAAACGTACTTACAAACCAATGAGTTGTCAGTTAATTCCATCCACTCTATCTTGACCAAGATGTGGCTATTGATCAACCACGTGAAAGTTGTGTAGGAAGGTTATTTATAGCCACAATGATATATCTGATTTTCAAAGAAAATCTCTCTATATGATTGGAAGCCAAAAGTTAAAGTAAATTTGACATTGGTTGCAAGTATAGATGTGGTACTCTCTTTTGCTTTGACTAGTTCTATTAATTGAATCATATTATTTGAGAGAATTTGATCACAAAATGGCTAGGCTTGGTTTATTGACATATGTTATTACGATGAAATTTGAACTTTTATTATTATTTTGGATTGGGTTTAATTGACATAATTGTATTTCTAGTAAGTTTTATTTTATTATTTATATAATAATTATGGATGGATAATTTGTATAGTGATATGACGTAATTGATGGTATTGATCCACATGATTATTAAACATTGAAATAGATGTATATATATTTAAGATGCATTAATTGCTACATGTTATTGATGGTTTGTCAAGTGTGATAGGGAATCCATGGGATTGTGTCAATATTGTTTGGACTTCGGATTGAGTTAGAAAATTATGATATGCAATGTGATTAATGATGTGTTTCTAATTTATGAGTATGAGACTATTTAATGGATTGATTTCGTTGTGTTTGGCACGAGGAATTTACTTGTCAATCAATCCACGCATGGGTAACGAGGTTGCATGGAAGATGTACATAGTATCATGGGGAGATGAGGAATAGTGTCCCTGTTTCCACCTACTAACACTCTTTTTTCCATGTTTCAGGTTGAAAAGTTCATGATGTTTTTACCTAGAGGTTGCACGTTTCCATGAGGGTAGGCCACATATTTACTAACTGACAAGGTTTAGCTAAGGGGCATGCAATAAGGTGTCATCCTTATTCCTTAGTGACCATTAGTATCTCAACAAGGTAGAAACGAGTTGAGTTAAGTTGGTCTCGTTAGCTGTATCATTCCCCTGCCAAAGAAAATTAGATGCTTGAAGGGTATGCATGAACATGGAACCCTTGGTAATTATTGAAAGGTATTTCTTGAAGGGCATGGAGAAGCATGACTCCCTCGGTATCAATCATAGTTGTTATGCATGCATGGGAAAATTATTTGATTAGCATATGCAATTTATTTAAATTAGGAAAGTTAAATAAATACATGAGTTATTATTGAGCATATAGGTTATTGCAAATTTCCTAAAATGAAAAATAAGGTCGTTTATTTAAAGTAATTAGAAAAAATAATGCATTTAGAAATATTCATGAAATAGTTCAGAAAATTACTTTTAATTAATTTAAAAATTAATTAATAGTGCACTCATAAAATAAGGAGAAGAAAAATGTGATATCCCCTTCTTAGTGACACTAGGGTTCTAGGACATAATAGTCTAGTTACCCCTCTAGACTATAGTCCAAGACAAATAAGGGGAAGGGAAGTGTGATTTGGTCACTATGAGATTTAAAGTTATATTATTGAAGTGAATTTGGTAAAAGTCTAAGGAAGAATTAAGTGACTGAAAGGAAAATTAAAGTAAAAAACCTTAGCAAGTGGGAAAAAGCAACTCAATGACAAATTAGACAAGGGAGGTATAAAAGAAAGAAAAGGGAACACCTCTCAGGATTATGTTCTCATTATTCACTCGCAATCTACACTCTTGAGCTAGACAACTTACGTTTTGAGGGTTTTGAGTGAACAAACCCTAGAAACTAGTAAGGAGGTGAAAGATTCATCTATTCCTGGTTCAAGCTTGGCCAATGAGGTGAACGATCCCTCCCTCACCATTCTAATCCAATCACAGGTATTCAAAAAGCAATATTTGGAGTTTGGTGTACAAATTTGAAGGCTTTCCAGCAGTAGGGCGCATCCTTGGAAGAGAAGTGGCTCGATTTGCTTGGAGGAGTCTAGATCTACAGTATTACACCATTGGAGGTTCATTTCTAGGGTCATAGCGCTCTTTTGCAACATCAACACCAAGGGCATCTCTCTTGGATTATTTTATTTGGCTTGGGACGAATTTCTGAAGGAGGGCACAACCCCCATTGAGGATACTGATAGATTTGAAGGAAACCTTGGGGGTTCTCACTCAAACTTACATCATCCCTACTCTATAGCCCCTGATCTACAGTTTGAGGGTATTTTGGTATCATTTGGAGACCATTTACTAGGAGGCCGAAATATTGAGCATTCCCAGCCAGTCAGGCTCGTACCAGTTCCAAATCTAGCCTTCCATGGTCATACCAGCTCCAGATCCAGCCATCCAGGGTCATACCAGCAGGGAGCTGAAGGAATCCATTCAAGAAGGGAAAGAAATTAATCTTATAATCAACTATATTCAGTGGGTGAAGACCTAGGGTCTTTATATCTTCTATATTGTACCAGATCTGTATATCGATGTATGAAGATCACTTATTCTATTTAAATAAAGGTCATATTTGAAGATTGTTATCTGTGTTTATGTGTTTTCTTCATTATCGTGTGTTCCATACTTGTGATGTCATCTATGCAATAAACTCATCAAAATAATTCAACACATCTTTCTGTAATAGAAACATGCAAAACAAAACATCAAACATCAAACATAAACCCTAGTTCCTAGTCAAAATTTGGTTGGGAACATTAAAGCGGTATAAGAGCGAATTTCCTTCACCATCCTGTGCAAAGTAACAAGATGACTAGAAGAATAGGTTGTGGGGGCTAGCCAGTGATAGGTAATCCAAAAGAGGAAGAACATGAGGGCAGTATGGGAGAGACACATGAGAAATGAAAGAGGTACTTCAAGGCAATCAAGAAAGCATGCAACATACTCTGGTTGAAATGTGGAACCACTTATCATTGGGACAGTCTGAGATCCACTGATCTCTTACTAATTTTCAAAGGGGACAAGATAGAATGATAACAGTGTTGGAGGAATTGAATAAACATCAAGGAATCCTTTCTCATTTTTTGATGGAGCAGAGGCATGGCAAAGATCCACCCATGTACGGTGGAAATCATGAAGCTAGTGGATCTCATGGAGGCAATGGGAATCACGAAGAATCCATACAAAAAGGTGAAATGGAGGAGCATCGCTCCAATGATGGAGGATCAATTCCTTCTCATACACTCAACAGAACCACCCCTAGGCTATACATGCCTACCTTCCTTAACACACAAAGAAGGGAAGCTAATGCCTCAGATTCAGAAAATTTGGGGGAAGAAAGGGAAACAACAGAGAGGGAATACAATACCATGAGCGCTTGATTTAGGATACAGGTCTCTATGGGAGATTACTTTCACTTGAAGATGAAAACAAGATCAAAGGAGCATTACAAAGGTATCAGTGAACATGGACGAAAAGATGTGAAAATGGAGCCACCCACTTTTCATGGATTAGATCACCTTATGGTTACGACATGGGCACTGCTATCTCCTTATGAAGTTTCTTTATGAAAATATCTTGAGCAGATTCGGCTGTCCCAAAAGACTGGTAACATATAATGCAACAACGTTCAAAGCAGAGGCATTGGTAGACATGTGTGAATCAATGGGCATCCAGTTGGTACATTCGACCCCCTACTACCCTCAAGGTAATGGTCTGGCCGAATCATCCAATAAGAGCTTAATCAAAATCATCAGAAAACTATTAGAGGAAAATAAAAAGAATTGGGATTCTAAATTGAAATTTTCTCTGTGGGCAAACAAAGTAACTATCAAAAAGTCCATAGGAACCTCTCCATTCAAATTGGTCTATGGGAATGATGTCATTTTTCCTGTTCAGTTAATTTTACCAGTGGCTAGATTCTTTCAGGAAGAGCAAACTGAGTCAAATGATATGGTAAGAAGAATGCTTGATTTGGTGGAACTGCAGCAGGCCCGTGAATAGTTAGTGGACAGATCAGAGGCTCATCAAAAGAAGATCAAAGATACTTTTGACAGAAAGGCAAAGGTGGATAATTTTCAGGTTGGTGACTGGGTTCTAAATTGGGATGCTCTTAGACAGGATAAAGGCAAGCATAACAAGTTCGATTCTTTGTGGACTGGTCCTTTCATGATAACCCAAGTACAGAATAACAACACATTCATTCTGCAGAATCTAGGAGGTGAAGAAATGTTCGGTGGACCAGTAAACGGGCGATTTTTGAAACTCTATTTTGTCTAAGGCTGTGAAGCCTGGACACTGTAATTTTAGTTTTAGTCTTTATTTTTATAGAATAACTCCATGCCCAATGGAAACACTAGCAAATAGTTTTTATTTTTCTTTTCAAGAAAGGCATTGGTTCTGTGGTTCTTGAAACCTCACAGGGAGGCGTTCATCCCCAATAAGAGCCAGTGTTATCTCCTCAAATAAATTGGTGGAAATTTTTCTTTTGAGGTGATAGGTTGTGGTCCAAAATTTATTCCTAAATTTTTGTAGGTAGGTTAGACAGTCTATTTTCTGTAAATAAGCTCAGAAAGAATTTTTGATTTGGTTTGGTCAAGCAAAAGTTAGAATCTCAGGTTTCAGTGGTTTAGGCGAGCCTGAAACGTGCTCATTAACCACTGAAAGCCTTTGTTCCCGGTAGTTAAGAGGGCAAAGAAAAAGTGCGGTTAACTACCGAAAACATTTCAATGGGAAAAATGAAAAGCCCGTGCTTTTGCACGAGCCAGCTGTCAATTGGCGCAATGATGTAAACGTAACTATCGAAAGCTCATGAAAGGTGGTAAGGTATGCATGTTCTGGTTATATCTATCCGAAAATTGAGATCCTGTTGTCCTTTCAATTGCATTTGTCTTTTCAAAATTAAGACTCGACGATGATACAAAAATTCATGTGTGTTTCCTGACTAACAGAAATGATTAGTCACGTAGCCTCTTGCCATTTTCAGTCACGAGTACACAATCCATTATGACCCCGTTAAATCTCTCATTTAATCTTCATTCATTATCAATTTGAATTCGGGTGTTATTGAGATAGTCTTGAGTCCGTGATTTCATCAAACAAACACATTTCCAGAGATCATAATCCCGTTTCCCATGGTGATCGTTGAGCACAGTTAGAGTCCAACAAATCGCTCTCAAGCCAATTGTCATACCAATCAAGCTAGGTTGATACATCAGACAAGTTCAAAACCCATCTTGTTTCAGTTTAAATGAATATCCGACCGAAACTCGAAATTTTCGACATGCTTTCAGTTAGTTTGTTGCCTAAACTCGGTTAGTGTTTGAGCTTTGTGTCACCCTATCCTGTTTTCTCTTCTATGAGTCATACTCTCTGTCATCCTAAATCATAGAGTCTTTGTCTCCCTAGCACGCAGTTTTCCTTAATCATAGGTACAGTCAGCATTTACTAATGCCGAAAGCAGGGCCAATTATGAGGGCTAAAGTGGATGGAGTTTGGTACCTTCAGGCGCACCCTAAGGTGGCTGAGTTCTTCAAGCAGACTGCAGTGTATACCTATTGTGAAAAACTAGCATATTTTCATCAATAGGTGTCCGAGACTTTTGCTAGCTAATATGATGGAAGAACAACAACAATGGGAAAGGAACAATTTGTGGTTGATGAGGCAGCCATAGATGAGTTCACAGGTATTCCTAGAATAGGTGATTGTTGGTTCGAATCAACGGTACCTTCAAACATTGAGTTTAGGTCCTACCTACAGCCTCTGCATAAAGATCTTACATGGAAAAAAGAAATACCAATGTCTTATCTGGAACCTAAATGACAATCTCTCTTGAAGGCTACCTTTGTCTATATCACTTGTGAAGGTAGATACAACAGAGTCATGTTCTACCACTTCAAGATTTTAAATCATTTCACAGGGAGATCTCCCATCAATTTACCATTTTACTTGCACAAAGCCCTCATGAAAATGTCGAAATAGGTCAAGGCCAAGCCCACTAAGGTGGAAAGCATATTGTCTCATCAAGGACTCATTACTCTTATTGTCAAAGAGTCATTGAAGAAAAGGCAGGTAGATTGGAACTATTTCCTCTTCTGGAATGAATTCCAGACTAATTGGCAACAACAGGAGAAGGGTAAAAAGGCTGCCACTAAGAAGACTATTACTCCTAAAAGCAGTCATAGAAAATGGAAGGGTATATTACCACCAAGAGATCTGATAGAATCATCCTTTGTTAAAAAGAAAAGAATCAAAAGAAAGTTACAGTTTGAGGGTGAGCAGTCCAAGGACCCTGCTACAGGAAGTAACCCTTTAAACCTACCCTATAGTGATTCAAAGCCAGAACAAGAGTTAGCAGAGACACAGGATAATGTACAGGCTGGACAAGTTGTAGACGATTGTTCCAACTTACCTTCACCAACTCCTCCAGAGGCACATAGTCTACCAGTGGAAAAAGCCTCTTCAAGTAAGCCTAAAGCATCTAGGGCACGGAAAATCAATAAACTCCCGCAACAAGTCTATGAAATGGAAGTCTTGGAAAGAGTTATTAAAAAGGCTAATATAGACTTGACTGAAAGAAATGCAGAGATTTTCAAAATAAACCAAACCCTCAAAGAGAAGCATGACAAGATCAAAGACAGGAACAGGGTATTGATAAGGGAGAACATGAAGCTGTACAGATAGCTTAGAATTCTGAGGTTGAAATTAAAAGAGTATCAATCACCAGCATAGGAGAAAACTGGTTTGGAGACTCTAGCTAACTTAGCTACAACCATGGTAGATACACTAGATCCTTCCACATAGCCAGTTGAAGTTCGCAGATCTGCACGAACAAGGGCTGCATCGTCCAAAAAACCTTGAACATTCAGCAAGGAATCAAGGTAATCATTTTTGCAAATTTTGAAGTTTTCTCAAAGCTGAAGTTTCAGTGGTTTAGGAAAACAGGATGACTGTTCATTAACCACTGAAAACAAAGCTTTCGGTAGTTAATCCACTCAAGAGCCTTCTAGGTTAACCACCGAAAGCCTGTCATTGCCAGAATGATCGAATTTTTGCACATATCGAAGTATTTTGAGTTGGAATGGTTTGAAACCTCTTCGAATGGACATTTGATGAATTTTCAAGTCAGATCCAATAGATATTTTGGATGGATAATGGAAAGAAGAGGTGTTTCAGACGTTTTTGGTACCTTTGACAAAGGCAGAAAATCAGGATGCTTGCTCACATCAACAGATTCGAATTTGTATCTCTTGGAAGAGTCATCACTCATCCTTGGAAGGCTATCCTACACTGCACCATTACTCTACAAGAGATGAAGACCATGATATCTGGGATTGACCTCATTTTTGGGGATCATTCCATATCTTTTGCAAACTAAATTTTGACTTTCTATCTTTAGCATATTTGATCCATGCTTTTAGGATCTCAAAACTGCATTGTAAAGCTATAAAGCTAAAGGTAGAATAGAAACTAGAGGTTCGACTTTGGAGATTTTTTTCATATTATGTACTCAAACTTCTCATTTTCATATTAAGTAATACAAGCTTCTTTTTCCATAACTTGTTCAGATTTCATCTTCTTATCTATTCCGTACTTGCACCTGGACATTATATTCATGCTGTTATGCTTGTTTATGCCTGATAACTGCCATCTTATTATTGCATTCATAAGTTAAACTTTGCAAGTATTCCGCTGATTATTGTAATTGGCCATTCATATATGCTTTATATGTGATTCTATTGATATAATAGTTATTTCTCCATACATCCCTTTATTTATAAACTCTTTGAACATTTGTGGTTGAAAGCCTTGTCCATCTAAATGTGTTCATGCATGTTTTGAGTGAGAAATGATTCAGTCCTCTGAATTGATCCAAACACACACTTATTATTGAGAAAACAGTTACCAAAAGATTAAGTTACCAGACATCTCTGACTTACAGCCTAGGAGAGTTTCCTGGAGTGATAACAAATTGGCGCCGCTGTCGGGGAGAGGAGATCGAAGCTCAGCTTCCTTGGGAGACGACATAGATCCAACTTTGATGATAGACAAATCCTAGACATCATTTGGGTTTTAACTATCTATTTGGCAACTCCATTGAAATGAAGTGGCTCCAAAAAGAGCTCACACCAGGGTGAACCAAGAAGGCCCACTGACAACACCAGTTCCTGATCCTGAGAAGATCATCAGTAAGGGAAAAGATTTACAAAGAAAGGCTTCCAGATCTGCAAAGACATCAAATTCAGGTATTCAAATCGACACTTCTTCTTTCATATCTAAAAGACCTCTAGTTGAATCCCCTGCTGTTGAAACTCATAGTTCTCAGGAAATTGAAAGTTTATCTGAAATATTGAAGGTAGAGGAACCTTCACTTTCCTCTAATGTTACTGACTCTATTCTTGAGCATGATATTTCATCCAATCTTAAAGAGATAATTACAGGGTCCTCTCAGCAAAAAGAAACCTCTTCTTCATCTTCTTTGAATTCCTCACCCACCAAACCTACAGAAGGTGTTTTCTACACTCATACTAATCTGCCTGTTCTTGAAGATATTTTACATGATCTATCCTCTAAGGGAGAAGAAAGTTTATCCTTGTTGCTTGGTCATTTTTATAAGGCCTCTTATTTTTCACCCATTTCTGAAAATTCTGTTCAAAGTGAAGTGAGACAACCATTTTATTTTAACTCAGTCATCCCATCTCAACCTTCATCTCCTGCAAATTCTTCTTCTGTATCAACCCCCAAGACTGCCATGGCTGCCCCTTTAACCAAGATGGAACATATTTTGGCAAATAGGTATGCTCCACTTGTCTTTCCCAATCCCTTATCTTCTATGCCAACTGGAGATTATCAGAAATATATGCTAAAGTTTACGGAGCGGGGGATTATACTGCTGAAGAACATATTGAAGATTTTTATGCTTATGCTGAAAATATTAACATTTCAGAAGAGGATGTGTGGACCGGAGTTTTTGTTTAGATTTTGGATGGCCAAGCCCGGAAATGGTTCAAATAGCTACCGGAAAATTCAGTCACAGGTATTGAACTATTAGATGAGGTATTCTTAAAACACTGGGGAGATAGAAGAGATCTACTATATTACATTTCTGAGTTTGGAAACTTAAGGAGAGAAGATGGAGAGTCGGTCTCAGACTTCATCAAAAGGTTTAATAGAATGTTTGGCAAGATCCCTGAAGAGATCAAACCAAGTGATGCATCGGCAAAGATCACATTCTCTGCAACCTTTGATCCATATTTTTGTCTAATCCTTAGAGAAAGAAGATCAACCACACTTTATTTAATGCAAGATGTTTCCCTCGAAGTAAAATGGAAAAAATGTTGGACAACTTGACATCTGAAATGTCAAAATTGAAGATCCAGAATCAACAACCAGCAAGAACAAAAGAGCCGAATGATTTTGTCCCGAGAAATACGAATGCTTTCCCTTATAGAAGGAACAATCAACAAGTCCAGATCCTTCAGAGAGACAAGAATGCAGCTGATGATCAGAGAATCAGACCCCCTTTTCAAAATGAAATGTTAGAAGAAGAACAACAACCATCTCATGATGAAGTTGAAGAAGTAGATGAGATAAATTGTTTTAGTGACGAAAATGATTCCTCTTTTTTGACAAAAGTAGATTATGAAGAAGCCCTGATGGACCAGCAAATTCATGAGGCAAGTATTGAAGAATCTGTCTACCTGACGGATGATCAGAAAGTTTATAATTTAAGATCCAAAAATGCTATCCCTAAACCATTGCTCGCTACTCCTGTGAAGAATAAAGAAGTTGCTGCTCATGTGAAGAATAAAGAAGTTGTTGCCAAGCAGCCTGCTGCTACTGTAAAATAGGCCTCCTCTCCTACAAAACAATAGCAGAAGAAAACACAACCCCTAGCCAAGGAGCAAGTCATTCTCAAAGCTCCTTCCAACGAGGTAAAAGCTTCTGATAAATCAGCTTTCTCTTTTAATTTTGAATCAGAAATTCAGAAAGTAAAGATACCTATGCCATTAACCGAACTCGTGAAGAATGATATCTTTAAGTCTGCCATCCTAAAGTCCCTTGAACCAAAGGCCTCTTCATCTGCTGACTTTGTAAACCTACAAGATGACAAGCCAACAATAACTATAGGGCCTATGATAGAAGATCGAGATGATTCTTGTCCACCATTCTATATATCCCTAAATGTCCATGATAAGATCCTCCACAACTGCTTGCTTGATTCAGGAGTGTCACATAATCTTATGCCCAAAGCAGTGATGATGAGCTTGGGCTTGAAGTCACCAAACCATATCATGATCTCTTCTCTTTTGACTTTAGGAAAGTCAGATGCCTTGGCCTCATAAAAGACCTTGTTATAAACCTTGCCCAATTGCTAATGAGAAGCATGGTAATGGATGTGGTGGTTGCTGATATCCCACCCAAGTTCGGACTCCTGTTGTCTCGTCCATGGAGAAAAAGGTTAGGAGGTACCTTGTAGATGGATCTTTCGTATGCTACAATTCTAGTGTTTGGAGGAGATCAAAAATACTTTACAGAGAGAATCAACTTGCCTACATCATTAGCGATGCAATTTTTTTTATAAATCATCCTATTTATGTTGTGGATACAGATTTTGGCTCGTGCATTCTTCAAATAGATGATTCTCAATCAACTCCTATGCATCTGGTGAAGCCCACTGAACAACAAACTGATGATAAGAACATTTCAGTTTGGACCATGTATTTTGATAGGGCCAGTACCAAAGATTCAACAGGTGCAGGGGTAGTTTTGATTTCTCCTTCAAAGGAGACTATACATTTGTCTTTTAAGCTCGATTTTAGAACTAATAACAACATAGTAGAGTATGAGGCCTTGTTGTTGGGATTAAATTCAGCTAAGGAGATGGGGATAAAAGGTTTAAAGGTGTTTGAAGATGCAGATCTCATCATACAACAAGTAAACAGTACCTTCCAAGCAAAGCATGTCAGATTGAAAGCCTACAGGGATGAGGTATGGAAAGTAAGAGATTCTTTTTCCATTTTTTAGATTTCTTATATACCTAGGGAGATGAATCATCTTTCCAATTCCCTTACTGTTTTAGCCAGCATGTTTATTCCTCCCATGCCCCCTAGGCTTAGTTATGAAATCCAAGTCAAATATAGACCATCTTTGCCCGACAATATTAAATACTATAAATTTTTTGAGGATGATGATGAAATTAATAGATTTCTTCAAGTGGTAGATGAGTTTTCTGATATGCACGTTGACCAGCAGAATCTAAATGTAGAGGAATCCCAGAAGCCTAAGCTAAAAAAAAAATTGGGTCAGCATAATATTGTTTAGCTACCTAATAATTATATACTTCGAGGTTTGGTACCTCTCGAAAAGATTTTTGATCACAATGATGTCCCCTACAAGCCAGAAAAAAAGGAGAAAGATCCTGCTGTTCATGAGCACAACATAGGGGGTGAAAGCCAACCTAAATTCATAAATCTATCCTCTGAATTGACTGCTGATCAAAAGTTCGAATATTGCAGCGTTTTGAAAGAATTTTCTTATGCTTTTGCTTGGAAATATAGTGATCTGAAGACTTATGACCTTAATATCATTCAACACAAGATCCCTCTTGAGAAGGACACCATCCCTTTCAAACAAAAGCTCAGACCTATCAGTCCTCTTCTTTTTCCTGTGATTGAAAGAGAAATCAAAAAGCTTCTTGATGCTAAGATCATAATCCCTTTGAGATACTCCAAATGGATTGAAAATCTAGTAATAGCGAGAAAGAAAAATGGTGAGGTTAGGTTATGTGTGGAATTTAGAAACCTAAACAGATGCTCTAAGAAAGACAAATATCCCCTACCTAAAATGGAACATTTGCTGCAAAGAATTTCAGGGGCTACTGTCATGTCTTTCCTAGATGGTTTTTTCGGCTATAACCAAATTTCTGTCCATCCTAATGACCAAGAGAAGACTGCATTTACTACTCCTTGGGGTACCTTTATGTACGCCAAAATGCCATTTGGATTAATGAATGTCGAGGCCACGTTTCAAAGGGACATGGACATAGCTTTCATGGGTGAGAAGGACAAGTTTGTCCTCATATATCTTGATGACATCACAGTTTATTCCAGCAGTCATGAGGAGCATCTAAAGCATTTAAAAAGAGTGTTTTTGAAATGCAGGCAGTTCGGAATCTCATTGAATCCCAAAAAGTCCCATTTTGCTCTCAGGAAAGGTAAGATCTTAGGCCACATTGTCTCAGCAGAAGGTGTAAAGATTGATCCAGCTTGGGTGGAAGCAATTTAGAGGTTGTCCTTGCCAAGGTCAAAAAAGGATATTCAATCGCTGCTCGGTAAGATTAATTTTGTTAGAAGATTTGTGCCAAATTTTGCCGAGTCAGTAAAACACATAACATGTATGCTGAAAAAGGGGTCTGAGATAAAATGGACAAACAACGCAAGGAATTCATTTCAGGATATCAAACAGGCTATCATGGAATCCCCGACTCTGATCAATCCAAATTACAGCAAGATTTTCTACATTTTTTCCTTTGCTTCTTATGACATAGTGGCAGCAGTCCTGCTACAGAAAGATGATGACAATATGGATCACCCAGTTGCTTTCTTCAGAAAAACACTCAGAGATGCTGAACTAAGGTATGATCCTATTGAAAAACAAGCCTATGCTCTCATAAAATCTTTAAAGGCTTTCCAAATTTATATCCTCCACTCAAAAGTCATTGCATATGTTCCTTCACCCTCTGTGAAAGATGTTTTGACTTAGCCTGATATTGATGGAAAGAGAGCTAAATGGATTGAAAAGTTGATTGAGTTCAACATTAAAGTAAAGCCCACCAAATTGGTAAAAGGCCAGGGCCTTGCTAAGCTTTTAACGGAGGAAAATCATGAGCTGCTGGACATAAATTTCATAGGAGAAAATTCAGTGAATTTGCAGACGGAGCTGGCAGCAGATGGACAACATAGCAATCAACAACTGGCAAAGCACTTGTCTTCTTGTGAATGGTACTCATGTATTATACATTTTTTGCAAAAGATAGAAGCTCCTCCTGAACTCAGTATGACTCAAGCCCGAGCCCTTAAGCTCAGAGCCATCAAATTCTGCATTTACAATAATCTGTTATATTGGAAAGACCCTGTTGGTTTGCTACTCAGATGTTTAGACAAAGAAGAGTCACTGGAAGTTACACATCAGTTTCATTCAAGTGTTTGTGGAGGTCATCATTACTGGAAGACCATTGTTCATAAAATTCGAAGGGATGGATACTATTGGCCTTTCCTTTTCTCAGATGTGTGTGCCTTTGTCAAAGCTTGTAACAAATGTCAAAGATTTACAGGAAAACAACAACTAAAATCTTTTCCCCTGAGACCTATAGTAGTGAACGACCCTTTTCAGCAGTGGGGTTTATATTTTATAGGTGAGATAAATCCTTTGTCTAGTGGTCAACATAAGTGGATCTTAGTAGCCACAAATTATTTCACAAAATGGATAGAGGAAATTCCCACTCGGAATGCCACTCACCGGGTTGTCATGAAGTTTCTTTATGAAAATATCTTGAGCAGATTCGGCTATCCCAAAAGACTGGTAACATATAATGCAACAACGTTCAAAGCAGAGGCATTGGTAGACATGTGTGAATCAATGGGCATCCAGTTGGTACATTCGACCCCCTACTACCCTCAAGGTAATGGTCTAGCCGAATCATCCAATAAGAGATTAATCAAAATCATCAGAAAACTATTAGAGGAAAATAAAAAGAATTGGGATTCTAAATTGAAATTTTCTCTGTGGGAAAACAAAGTAACTATCAAAAAGTCCATAGGAACCTCTCCATTCAAATTGGTCTATGGGAATGATGTCATTTTTCCTATTCAGTTAATTTTACCAGTGGCTAGATTCTTTCAGGAAGAGCAAACTGAGTCAAATGATATGGTAAGAAGAATGCTTGATTTGGTGGAACTACAGCAGGCCCGTGAATAGTTAGTGGACAGATCAGAGGCTCATCAAAAGAAGATCAAAGATACTTTTGACAGAAAGGCAAAGGTGGATAATTTTCAGGTTGGTGACTGGGTTCTAAATTGGGATGCTCTTAGACAGGATAAAGGCAAGCATAACAAGTTCGATTCTTTGTGGACTGGTCCTTTCATGATAACCCAAGTACAGAATAACAACACATTCATTCTGCAGAATCTAGGAGGTGAAGAAATGTTCGGTGGACCAGTAAACGGGCGATTTTTGAAACTCTATTTTGTCTAAGGCTGTGAAGCCTGGACACTGTAATTTTAGTTTTAGTCTTTATTTTTATAGAATAACTCCATGCCCAATGGAAACACTAGCAAATAGTTTTTATTTTTCTTTTCAAGAAAGGCATTGGTTCTGTGGTTCTTGAAACCTCACAGGGAGGTGTTCATCCCCAATAAGAGCCAGTGTTATCTCCTCAAATAAATTGGTGGAAATTTTTCTTTTGAGGTGATAGGTTGTGGTCCAAAATTTATTCCTAAATTTTTGTAGGTAGGTTAGAAAGTCTATTTTCTGTAAATAAGCTCAGAAAGAATTTTTGATTTGGTTTCAGTGGTTTAGGCGAGCCTGAAACGCACTCATTAACCACTGAAAGCCTTTGTTCTTGGTAGTTAAGAGGGCAAAGCAAAAGTGTGGTTAACTACCGAAAACATTTCAACGGGAAAAATGAAAAGCCCGTGCTTTCACATGAGCCAGTTGTCAATTGGCGCAATGATGGAAACGTAACTGCCGAAAGCTCATGAAAGGTGGTAAGGTATGCACGTTCTGGTTATATCTATCTAAAAATTGAGATTATGTTGTCCTTTCAACTGCATTTGTCTTTTCAAAATTAAGACTTGGCAATGATACAAAAATTCATGCATGTTTCCTGACTAACAGAAATGATTAGTCACGTAGCCTCTCACCATTTCCAGTCACGATTACACAATCCATTATGACCCCGTTAAATCTCTCAT
This sequence comes from Picea engelmannii, assembly GCA_009831015.1. Taxonomy (NCBI): domain Eukaryota; kingdom Viridiplantae; phylum Streptophyta; class Pinopsida; order Pinales; family Pinaceae; genus Picea; species Picea engelmannii. The sequence goes on along the minus strand of ML787586.1, from coordinate 240,090 downwards.
TTAATCTTCATTCATTATCAATTTGAATTTGGGTGTTATTGAGATAGTCTTGAGTCCGTGATTTCATCAAACAAATGCATTTCCAGAGATCATAATCTCGTTTCCCTTGGTAATCGTCGAGCACAGTTAGAGTCCAACAAATCGCTGTCAAGCCAATTGTCATACCAATCAAGCCAGGTCGATACATCAGGCAAGTTCAAAACCCATCTTGTTTCAGTTTAAATGAATATCCCACCGAAACTCGAAATTTCCGGCATGCTTTTAGTCAGTTTGTTGCCTAAACTCGGTTAGTGTTTGAGCTTTGTGATCTGAACTCTGTGTCACCTTGTCCTGTTTTCTCTTCTATGAGTCATACTCTCTGTCATCCTAAATCATAGAGTCTTTGTCTCCCTCGCACACAGTTTTCCTTAATCATAAATACAGTCAGCATTTACTAATGCCGAAAGCAGGGCCAGTTCTGAGGGCTGAAGTGGATGGAGTTTGGTACCTTGAGGTGCACCCTGATGTGGCCGAGTTATTCAAGCAGACTGGAGTGTATACCTATTGTGAAAAACTAGTATATTTTCATCAACAAGTGTCTGAGACTTTTGCTAGCTCATATGATGGAGGAACAACAACAGTGTGAAAGGAACAATTTGTGGTTGATGAGGTAGCCATAGCTGAGTTCACAGGTCTTCCCAGAACAGGTGATTGTTGGTTCAAATCAATGGTACCTTCAAACATTGATTTTAGGTCCTACCTACAGCCTCTGCATAAAGATCTTACATGGAAAAAAGAAATACCAATGTCTTATCTGGAACCTAAATGGCAATCTCTCTTGAAGGCTATCTTTGTCTATATCACCTATGAAGGTAGATACAACAGAGTCATGTTCTACCACTTCAATCTTGTAAATCATTTCACAGGGAGATCTCCCATCAATTTACCATTTTACTTGCACAAATCCCTCAAGAAAATGTCTAAACAGGTCAAGGCCAAGCCCACTAAGGTGGCAAACAGATTGTCTCTTCAAGGACTCATTACTCTTATTGTCAAAGAGTCATTGAAGAAAAGGCAGGTAGATTGAAACTATTTCCTCTTCTGGAATGAATTCCAGACTGATTGGAAACAACAGGAGAAGAGTAAAAAGGCTGCCACTAAGAAGACTATTACTCCTAAAAGCAGTCATAGAAAACGGAAGGGTATCTCACCACCAAGAGATCCGATAGAATCATCCTCTATTAAAAAGAAAAGAATCAAAAGAAAGTTGCAGTTTGAGGGTGAGCAGTCCAAGGACCCTACTACAGGAAGTAACCCTTTAAACCTACCCTATAGTGATTCAGAGCCAGAACAAGAGTTAGCAGAGACACAGGATAATGTACAGGCTAGACAAGTTGCAGACGATTGTTCCAAATTACCTTCACCAACTCCTCTAGAGGCACACAGTCCACCAGTGGAAAAAGCCTCTTCAAGTAAGCCTAAAGCATCTAGGGCACGAAAAATCAATAAACTCCTGCAACAAGTCTATGAAATGGAAGTCTTGGAAAGAGTTATTAAAAAGGATAATATAGACTTGACTGAAAGAAATGCAGAGCTTTTCAAAATAAACCAAACCCTCAAAGAGAAGCATGGCAATATCAAAGACAGGAATAGGGTATTGATAAGGGAGAACATGAAGCTGTACAGACAGCTTAGAATTCTGAGGTTGAAATTAAAAGAGTCTCAATCACCAACACAGGAGCAAAATGGTTTGGAGACTCTAGCTAACTTATCTACAACCATGGTAGATACACCAGAGCCTTCCACACGGCCAGTTGAAGTTCGCAAATCTGCACGAACAAGGGCTGCATCGTCCAAAAAACCTTGAACATTCAGCAAGGAATCAAGGTAATCATTTTTGCAAATTTTGAAGTTTTCTCAAAGCTGAAGTTTCGGTGGTTTAGGCAAACAGGATGACTGTTCATTAACCACCAATAACAAAGCTTTCAGTAGTTAATCCACTCAGGAGCCTTCTAGGTTAACCACTGAAATCCTGTCATTGCCAGAATGATCAAATTTTTGCACAGCTCGAAGTTTTTTGAGTTGGAATGGTTTGAAACCTCTTCGAATGGACATTTGATGAATTGTCAAGTCAGATCCAATAGCTATTTTGGATGGATAATGGAAAAAAGAGGTGTTTCAAACATTTTTGGTACCTTTGACAAAGGCAGAAAATCAGGATGCTTGCTCACATCAATAGATTCGAATTTGTATCTCTTGGAAGAGTCATCACTCAGCCTTGGAAGGCTATCCTGCACTGCACCATTGCTCTACAAGAGATGAAGACCATGAAATCTGGGATTGACCTCATTTTTGGGGATCATTCCATATCTTTTGCAAACTAAATTTTGACTTTCTATCTTTAGCATATTTGATCCATGCTTTCAGGATCTCAAAACTGCATTGTAAAGCTATAAAGATAAAGGTAGAATAGGAACTAGAGGTTCGACTTTGGAGATTTTTTTCATATTATGTACTCAAACTTCTCATTTTCATATTAAGTAATACAAGCTTCTTTTGCCATAACTTGTTCAAATTTCATCTTCTTATCTATTCTGTACTTGCACTGGATATTATATTCATGTTGTTATGCTTATTTATGCCCGATAACTGTCATCTTATCATTGCATTCATAAGTTAAACTTTGCAAGTATTCCAGTGATTATTGTAATTGGCCATTCATATATGCTTTATATGTGATTCTGTTGATATAATAGTTATTTCTCCATACATCCCTTTATTTATAAACTCTCTGAACATTTGTGGTTGAAAGCCTTGTCCATCTAAATGTGTTCATGCATGTTTTGAGTGAGAAATGATTCAGTCCTCCAAATTGATCCAAACCCACACTTATTATTGAGAAAAAAGTTACCAAAAAATTAAGTTACCAGGCATCTCTGACTTACAGCCTAGGAGAGTTTCCTGGAGTGATAACATGTACAAAAGATGGATGTGTACCTCCAATTGAACCCTATGGAGGAAAGGGAAGCTATCAAATATGAAACTATGTATCTGATGGGGAAGGAACATGAATGGTCGTTTCATGGAATAACAAACTTGGGTCATGGACGCCTCACCTCTTACCAATAATTCACTCAAAGGCTCATTGATAGGTTTGATAGGGGAGACCTAGATCAACATTTCATGGAGCTTACATAGCTTAAACAGACAAGTTCAGCTGAGGCCTTTATTGAAGAGTTTTAAAGAGTATCATTTATGGTTCCAGATGTGGCAGAATCAAGGTTACTTATGTTGTTCATAGATGTACTGACAGAACTAGTGAAAGGATGGGATAAGGCTTTCAATCGCCCAACTTTACAGGATTCCATTGAACGCACCAGGGATTTAGTTGGGGCAGCCAATAAAAATAGGTTCACACCTAAGCCACCCATGGCTCAGAGAGGCCATGACACTAGACCAATGGATAGAGGGAAAAGGAAATTATATGAAGCTAAAAGAAGAGATCTTAGGAGTAAGCAACTATGTTACACTTGTAGGGATCCTTGGCATCCAGGACATAGATGTTTAGGCAAAGGGAAAATACACTATGTTGAGGTAGTGTATGATAGTGAGGAGGAGGTGGATGATGAAGATGATGGAGCTATCCATACTGTGTAGGAAAACCTCAAAGAGGAGGAGGAATCACTATAGGGTCATGAAACACTGATACCTCTAGAGATAGGCCATAAAAAGGTCACTATTGCTTCTATGAGTGGAGTACCAAAATTCAACACCTTCATAATTAAAGGAGTGGTTCAGAGGAAAAGGGAAACAATGTTGATCGATGGAGGAGCCTCCCACAACTTCATTGATATAGCCATGGTGGAGAGGATACATCTACCCACAGTGGAATTTGAAGGATTTTTGGTTGAAGTAGTAGGGGGTCGTACCATAACTTGTGACAGGTACATCCCACAAATGAACTTGACTCTAGGCCGATACACCTTAACACAAGATTTTTATGTGGTAAAAATTCCTAACACCAATATCATCTTAGGGGTGCAGTGGCTCAACACTTTGGGTTCTATCACAACCAACTATAAAACAATGGAGATGTCCTTTAACACAGATGAATGGAAGATAGTTACACTTAAATGAATGACAGGGGATTATCCTAGGATAGTGACAATGAAAAAGATGCATGCCATATTCAGGAGAGAGGAGACAGCCTATGAAAATGAATGCTTTATTATGGATACTAAGGGCGAGAACAACAAACCATACCCTCCAGATGTACAAAAAATTCTCCACAAGCACGAAAGAGTCTTTGATCTTATTCCTTCGGGACAATCACCAAATAGAGGATTTGAGTATATTATAGAATTGGAAGAAGGGGCCAAACTGGTCATTACTTGATCCAGGTGGATATCGGGGGCCACCCAACTTTTCCAAATGGCTCGAAACAGTTTTCTGGCCATTTTGGCAATTTACTATTTTTAGCAGGTTTTCACTTCCGGGGCCATTTTGAGGGCCTAAATGAAGTTTTTTCGAGATCGAGGTTCTCAATGATAGTTGAAGGCATAATCGAGCCTCCAAAATGAATCTCCTCGATGATACCTTTCCAACGAGCTATCACACGCCTAAAACATAGATCGTATGCAAAAGTTACGACCCCGGGAAGTTGATGCACCAACTTACCCAAACGGGGCCCACATGACTTTTGGCTCTTCATCTCCTAGGGTTAGGTTTTTGGATATCTAGGACTTTTGGCATTCCCGTCTATTGTAAAAATTCCTTCTGAGCCTCATTGTAACCATCTTCTTGCGAATGCGAGTAGCCATCACATCTCTTCTCAGAGATAAGCTGCCACCATTCTAGTGAGTCTTTCACTCTGTATTTTTACAGTCTCTGTACATTTCTCTGATTAATAGAAATCGTGTAT
>ML787586.1:212951-232964 GCA_009831015.1 Picea engelmannii | reverse complement strand
GATACCTTTCCAACGAGCTATCACACGCCTAAAACGGAGATCGTATGCAAAAGTTACGACCCCGGGAAGTTGATGCACCAACTTACCCAAACGGGGCCCACATGACTTTTGGCTCTTCATCTCCTAGGGTTAGGTTTTTGGATATATAGGACTTTTGGCATTCACGTCTATTGTAAAAAGGCCTTCCGAGCCTCATTGTAAACATCTTCTTGCGAATGCGAGTAGCCGTCACATCTCTTCTCAGAGATAAGCTGCCACCATTCTAGTGAGTCTTTCACTCTGTATTTTTACAGTCTCTGTACATTTCTCTGATTAATAGAAATCACGTATTACTGTATATCTATGTTTATGGTTGCATCTATGATACATTTCTGTTATATTATTGAATATCTGCAATATCTTTGTGCATTTCTTTATTATATCTCCGCTCTCATTTCGTGCCGAAAATAATCCGGATCATTACTACACCTTACAGGCACCCAAAGAAGCATAAAGACGAGATAGAGAGTGCCATCAAGGAATTGTTGGCTATGGGACATATTGGGTTTGAGTTCAATTCCATTCACATCATCAATTGTGTTGGTTAAGAAGAAGGATGGAACAATCCGTATGTGCATTGACTATTGAGCATTGAACAAGACGATTATTAAGAACGGGTACCCTATTCCTCGGATTGATGAACTGTTGGATGAACTTCATGGTGCAGTCTACTTTAGTAAGATAGATCTACGATCAGGCTATCATTAGATCAAAATGAGAGAACATGATGTACATAAAATTGCATTCAGATGTCACTTCGACCACTATGAGTTTCTTGTGATGCCTTTCGGCCTCACCAACGCCCCTGCTACTTTTCAGTCATGTATGAACCATGTGTTCAACAAGAAACTGAGAAAATATTTTCTTGTCTTCTTTGATGACTTACTGATCTATAGCAGGATATGGGAGGATCACTTAAGGCATGTAGATGAAATTCTGGGTATCATGGAGGAGAAATCTTTATATGCTAAAGAGTCTAAGTGTGATATTGGCATGACCGAGGTTCTATACTTAGGACATATTATTGGGGCAAAGGGAGTACAAGTTCATCAAGAAAAAATACAAGATATCATGAATTGGCCTACCCAAAGGACACTCACAAAACTCAAAGGGTTCCTAGGAATTTGCAGCTACTACAGAAAGTTCGTCAAGGGATTCTCCCAAATTTGTTCCCCTTTGACAGACTTAACCAAAAAGGGGTATTTTACTTGGAATGATGAAGCGCAGGTCACATTTGAGAAAATGAAGAAGGTTATGAGTACTTTCCTGGTACTTTCCCTACATGATTTTGCTCAACCTTTCAAATTAGAATGTAATGCATCAAGTGTAGGAGTAGGGGTCGTCCTTATGAAAAATAGGCACCCTATTTCTTATGAGAGTCATAAGTTGAGAGGCCCTGAGTTTCTCTACACAATATATGACAAAGAGATGCTGGCCATAATGCATGCTTTGTCCAAATTTAGACAATTCTTAGTTGGAGCGAAATTTGTAGTAAGAAATGACTATTGGATTACTAAGAGGGGGGGTGAATCAGTAATAGAGAAATCTAATCCTTTTTAACCATATAATCCAAGTGTTATATCAATGTAGCATTATCATCCAATAACTGTAGAGTAAATAATAAATGAACAAATGAACACATACACAATACACCAGTATTTTATGTGGAAACCCAAAGCGGGAGAAAACCACGAAATGCTTTTTCGTATATGTCTTGAAGAATTACGTTCATTGGAAGCACCAAATTCCTTTGTTTTCCATCTGCAACTGGAAGGAGGCTCCATCCCCTTTGTTTCTTAGGCTACAACCTAAGGGAAGCTCCAACTCTCCTATTCTTTGGCTACAACTAGAAGGAGGCTACAACCCCCTATGTTTTCCGGCTACAACCGGAAGGTGGCTACAACCACCTGTCCTTGCCCCATCCAACCGTCGTGATGTATAAGTAGAATGATGGAATCACTGCCACAATATCACTGTGAGATATACCACTATACAAATGTACCAACCTGTACCACTGACCTGCAGCCAACCTGTACCAATAACTTGAACCATGCATCTACCTATACCTCAACCTGTAATCAACATGTACCATAAACAAGTGCATCAACCATGCACCAACCTGTATTAAATAAACTGTAATCAACATGTACCATAAAAAATTGCATAAAACATGCACCAACCTGTACCTCAATCTGCAAACCTTCCTTAACTTTAACAACAAGAGACTAGCATTTTCTCACATGACTAGTTTTGGATTAGTCAACAACCCTAACTTGAAATAATCATAACTATGTACATGTAATGAATAAAGATCTGAAAATAGTACACAGTTTTCTTCAGTGTGTTTTATGTAATTCCTCTAGATTTCACTACTTGGAACCTCTCATAAAAGGAGTTATAGCAAAAATGACATACCTTGTTGAATTCTGGCTTATTCTAAAGAGCGACCTTGTAGAGCGTGCCCCTCACGAAATATTTGTTGAATGGATCTGAAAATTTTACACAACATACTACAGATTGTAATCTAACAGACACATTTGGTCTTACTGAATTTGGATATGTTATGAAGAAGTTATGACGTTTTTTACCCCAAACACTTGTTTTAGACTAGTTTCATGACTAGCCACAAACCCTATTTTCTACGGTGTGTAACTCCAAAAATACAACGACCCACAAGCTGAAATTTTTACCACAGATACTTGGATATGTTTCCTCAATGTCCTATCAATTTCATGGTCTGAATAATTCTAAAATTTTTTTTATGACAAAAATGGTGAGATGACCTGTAAATAACATACTTTAGAAAGCATCATCAAAAGAATTTATCCTTCCTTGAATTTTGGCCTTCTTTACTTCACCTTCCCTTTGAAATTTGGCTTAGATATCCTTTGGTTACCTCGATAACCTATAGATATTCAATATTCTCAAGTGTGATGTAAAATGAGAGAGCCTTGCCTCATATTTATACTCTCCAAGTAGCTTCCTTAGAAGCATCTTCTAGGTCACTTTGCTCACTTTCCTTATTTTAGGGCTAACCCACTTCTAATTTCTCCACTAAATTTATTATTTAAATAATTTATTTTGTATTCACTTTGAATTATAGTACACTCATCACTTCACGTTATTATTTACCTTCTAAAATCTCTTAAACCACTTTGACTACTTTGACCTTTTGGGGCTTCTAGATGACATATGAGGGTCCTCCAACTTCGTAAGGCCATAACTCTCAAACCGTGAGGAGTTATGTGACGTTCCACATACCATCAGAAATGGCATGACATGTAATATCCATATTGAATAGTCTTACCTACAAATATATCAAAACTAATACCATTATCCATCAAACAAACTTGGGTCCATTACCCAAACCTGGGTTCTCCAACTTCTCATGGCCATAAATCTCTAACCGTGAGGATTTATGTGACGTCCCACATACCACCAAAAATGGAATGACATGTAATATCCATATAGAATAGTATTACCTTAAAATATATTAAAACTCATACCATTATACATGAAACAACCTTCGGTCCATTACCCAAACCTTTGTGCTACCGGAATTTGCTATCGAACTTTCTTCAAGGGTTGACATCAATGACAACCAACCTTAATCAACACTGACCACAATAGCCTCAAGTACTTTTTATCTCAGAAGGACTTGAATGAGAGACAAAAAAAGTGGGTAAGCAAGATTCAAGCTTACAATTTTGATATTGAATATGTCAAAGGAAAGAATAATGTAGTTTTTGATGCCTCATATTCTATGACAGAAATATCAGTAGACTGGAAACCACAATTGTTGGTGGAATACTCAAAGAATAGGTTTGCATGTGAGTTGATGGATGGGCAATTACAGGATGACAGGTACAGGATCATAAATGACATCATTTATTACAAAGGAAGGATCTATTTTGGTACCCGGATCTACATTCAAAAGAAAGGTCCTCCAAGCCTTCAATGATGCACCAATAACAGGTCATCAAGGATTCCTTAAGACATATAGACATGTAAGAGAAATGTTCTCTTGGAAAGGACTCAAAGGAGACATTATGTGCTACATCAAGCAATGTACTACTTGCCAACAAAATAAAGATGAGCACTCTCATCCAGCATGACTCTTACAACCCCTTCCAATACCAAATAACAAATGGGAAGGTATCTCCGTGGATTTCATCACAGGTCTTCCCAGAGAACAAGGTAAGGACTGCATATTCGTAGTTGTGGATCAGATGACCAAATTAAGTCATTTCTTTGCTATCTCCATGGACTACAGTGCATCACAGGTAGCTGATTTGTTATTCATAGAGGTTTTTAGGATGCATGGTCTACCTAAGAACATTGTTAGTGACAGGGACATCAAATTCATGAGTATCTTCTGGTAGAAATTGTTTAGATTGGTAAGCACTGAATTGACTCCTAGCACCAATTACCATCCCCAAACCGATGGGCAAATTGAAATTTTCAACAAATGGATAAAGGATTACCTAAGAAATTATGTAGCATGGAAGAATAAATCTTGGTTCAAATGGACTTACTTTGGGGAGTATTGTTACAATACCACCTACCACATGTCCATTGGCATGTCGCCCTTTAAAGATTTATAAAATTATGATTCTCTTACTTTTGAGGAGATTGTATTTGGGAAAAGCAAGGATCCTATGGCAAAGGAATGGATACAGATTAATTAGGACATCATCAAAGAACTCAAGGACAATCTCCATAGAGCACAAAACCAACAAAAGTTATATGTAGATAGGAAAAGGGTGGAGCTCACTTTTGAAGTGGGTGACCTGGTGTACTTGAGGTTGCAACCGTATAGAAAAGAATCTATAAAGAAGAGTGGAGATGAGAAATTACAGCCACGCTTCTATGGTCCATATGGAATACAAAGAAGAATTGGGGAAGTGACATATGAATTGAAATTGCCCCTAGGGAATAAAATCCACAATGTTTTCCATGTGTCCAGTTTGAAAAGAGCATTGGGTCAACATGTCCTAGCCAATGAGACATTACCACCAGTTGATGAAGAAGGGAATATACACTTAATACCCGAGGAGATCTTAGAAACCATGGTGAAACAACTAAGAAGAACAATAATTAAAGAATATTTGGTTAAATGGAAATATTTTCCCATAGAATATTTGATCCGAAATCGGATCCAGAAGCCTGATAGGGCTTGAAAAATGCTCAAAAATTAAAGTGCTCGAAATGCGACGAAACCTCTGCCATTGCGTCTGTCTCGTCTTCCTGATTCCGGTGGTATATTTACTTTGTCAAACGGAGTCCGTATGGAGAAGATATCGCGTTTTGTCCGAAAAGTCAAACAGGGAAAAAAGGGGATGACTGTACAGTCCGTACAGTCCACGTGGCAGGACCATACAACTGACATGGCGGCTTCAGAAGACAACACATGGCAGATTCATATGGGGGACATGTGGCAGCATTGGGACGCGACATGTGTCAGGTAGATTTGGCCGTTTGGAGGTACAGTTGGACCAGTACGGAGGTGACACGTGTCACCACTGACTGGGTGACACGTGGCAGGATGATGTCAATGGATGATGTGGCAGGATGACAGAGCATACGGCGAAGTTGACGCGGCAGGTGACATGGAAGTACGGCAGAGATGACGTGGCAGTTGACTTGGTAGACGGGGACGAATCACAGGTTGACACGTTTCAGGTTGTGGTTGGTTTTTAAAACGCCACGTGGCCCAGTCATAGACTGCCACGTGGTGCTGCATTATTGGTTGTTGGTTTGTATATGTAAAATTTGGTTTTGTCGTCGCCGGGGGTCGAACCCGCGACCTCCCGGGCGGTGAACGGTTTGGCAAGTCGGGCTAGCCACCTGGGCAGCCGGTGGTTCTTATTAATCATTTGGCCAACATTATATTTGAATTGGTATGTGGATTGAGTCCGCGGATAAAAGGGCCGGGGCCTAGCCCCAACCCTTGGGTGTATTAACGGTGTATACAACCATATGCGGGAGTTTTGGGCGCGGGATTTTGTTATAACGCGCCAATGTAACCCATATGACCGGGACTATTCCACATAATATGAGGGGTTTGTTTTAACAGTTAGCCCGTGGCCATATGTGGCGCCACGAGACCGAGGCTACACTATTATACAACGCGGGAATTGTTATAACAGTTAGCGCCGGGTCCTATGCCAACGCCCTTCGGAACCGGGAGCTAATGAACAGGGGCCAGCGCGTAAGGCGCGTGGCCACATGGCCGACGATATGAACAGGAGCGCGCCAATGAAGGGGGCTGCGCCTGATTATGCCAACAAAACCATATAAAAATGGGTTTTTAAAACAGAGTTTGGTTTTTAATTAATATTACACCTATTTTTAATTGATTTCTTCCATTTTTGGGGGATATTGGGCATTTTTGGAGGCCAGATTCTTGGAGGAAGTTGGGGATGTGAAACCAACTCCAATGCTATATAAACCAGGCCTGTTTGAGGCCAAACACATTCATTCAGAGCAGAGTTATGCTGGAGGAAAGCCAAGCCAAAGTCAGTTTGATGCAGGGAAGCCTTTGAGGTGGAGACGCTGTCGGATCGTTTCTGGGAGCTTGGAGCATCAGTTTTGCATGCCGTCTCTTTTGCAGGGTGCTAGAGATTTGGGAGAACAAGACCAGATTAGTCTTGTAGCCATTTGGCATTGCCGAGATGTAATTTTGAGCACTTGAGAAGAAATAAAGAAGCCTCCCCCACAAAGAAAAGGCTCGGAGACGTAGGCAAAAGTTGTGCCGAACTCCGTTATCAACCTGCGTTCTTATGGTTTGCTGTTTATTATTCATTTCAGATCTGCATATGTGTATTTGACTATGATAATTCCTTCTCTTTCCTCATTCTTTCACTAAATTCCCAAAATGGTTAATTAATACATGCAAGATTAAAACTCAACCATAGTCATTTAAAAGATCCAACGGATCAAGATTCCACTTGGGAAAGTGAGTGAATGTTGCAAGAGATAGGTTCTGGATTGCTTGAGGACAAGCAATTCCCAGTAGGGGAGACTGTAATATCCCCTTCTCAGTGATACTAGGGTTCTAGGAAATAATAGTCTAGTTACCCCTCTAGACTATAGTCCAAGACAAATAAGGGGAAGGGAAGTGTGATTTGGTCACAAAGAGACTTAAAGTTATATTATTGAAGTGAGTTTGGTAAAAGGCTAAGGAAAAATTAAGTGACTGAAAGGAAACTTAAAGTAAAAAACCTTAGCAAGTGGGAAAAAGCAACTCAATGACAAATTAGACAAGGGAGGTATAAAAGAAAGAGAAGGGCGCACCTCTCATGATTTTGTTCTCATTATTCACTCTAATTATACACTCTTGAGCTAGACAACTTACGTTTTGAGGGTTTTGAGTGAACAAGCTCTAGAAACCATAAGGAAGGTGAAATATTCCTCTGTTCCTGGTTCAAGCTTGGCCAAGGAGGTGAAAGATCCCTCCCTCACCATTCTAATCTAGTCACAGGTATTCAACAAGAAATATTTGGAGTTTGGTGTACAAATCTAAAGGGTTTCCAACAATAGGGTGCATCCTTGGAAGAGAAGAAGCTTGATTTTCTTGGAGGAGTCTAGATCTACATTATTACACCATTGGAGGTTCATTTCTAGGTTCATAGCCACTTCATTTCGCCTCGGGTATGAGAACATATCTCTCACTCTGTTCATTTAATTCTTCTCTCTAAAACCCTGTTCTACTTTGTTCTGTAAACGTTTTCTTGCTTTGACCTGGGGAAAAGGCCAGCAGCTTGTCCTTCGTCCATATTCCAGGACGCCTCTGTTTTTATCAGAGTGTTTGGACTCAAAGCCCTCCCTTTTTGAGTCAAAGAAGAAATAGTCCTAATGGAAAAGTTTGTCTCTTTCCGAGAAATTAGAGAGTCAGAGTCTGAGACCAGTACATCTGTTCAAGAAAATCCTCTAGCTGGCATGTTTGAACTTAGTCGATCTCCTACTTTAAATGAAGCCCAGTTAGAAATTGTGGAGGAAAATCCTCAGGCTGCTTGGAAGTTACCTGCTATAGACCCTGCCAAAGTCTATAATGATCTCTCTATGTTCCATCTCACTGCTATTACTAGAATTTTTGCCAAAGAGTCTACCAGTACGATTCAAAAGAATAGCAATGAAGTACAGACCATATCCCTCTTAGATCCTGTTGAAGTTAGGAAAGAAGCAAAAAAGCATAAAACAAAGTTTATCCATTTCGGATGTATTCGAGTAGGCATCAATGCTTTGGTTCATAAAGGTATAAATGCCTTTGTTTTATGTATTCTCCGGGATATGACTCACAATAAGTTCATAGACTCCATTATTGGTGGGATTGTTGCCCCTTTATCAAATGGCCCTGTATATTTTGATTGCTATCCAAAATTTTCTGTCTCAGTTACTGATGAAACCTTGGGAGATATTCTTAAGCTCCAAATCCTCATGACTGGCTTTGATATGAGAGCCAAAAGACAGAACATAGCCATTTTGAGTAAAGGTTGCTTCCGTTATACCAATACCATGTATCCTGCTATTCTGCATGCCCCAAGTCAAGATTCTTTAACCAGTACTCTAGTAATGACTGATGCTATAAATCAAAAAGTGGAACATAGTACAATTCGATGGGAAAATCTGACCTTCCCTCAAGACTGGGTAATAGATATGCCTAAAATACCTATCCAAAAGGCTATTACTTCAGCACAGATTAAAGAGGCAGATGGATCTGCAGTATTGTCATTTCCTTCCACTTCTTACAGTCGCAGCCATACCTGGCCAAAACCTATGAGGTCTCCTCCTCCTATCCCACCATATTGTGTACATATTCCCTTACAGTCTCTTAGCAGTCAAATGAGCAACATTCCTTTTCCTGTACAGTGTCTTGACTGCCATGAAATGGTTAGCCTTTCATCTTTACCTTCCATCGCAACAACTTCTTCTCTCCAATTCCAACATAACCAACATAATCCAAGAACAAATCTTCCACCTCCAACTTCTACTTCTAAAGAAGTGTGTCCACATCCCCATTGCTCAGAGATACCATTTCCACATGACTCTCACTGCCTTGTTATGGAAAACAATGTGGATCAGGAAGTTACCCTCAGACTCCAAAAGCCCTTTGCTAAAAATCTCAGAAATCCATCTTCCCTTGAAGTCAAAAGATATTTAAGACTCAGCAAAGGTTGTTTGAAGTCCCGTGTCTCTGAAACCTGGATGAAAAATATGATGAATTGGGATATGTATACACATCCCAGGTCAGAAGAGTTTGCTAATTCTACCTCCTTGACGGAGAAGATTGCTTTATCAATTGAATGGAAATCCTATATGGAAAAGAACCAAATTTACTTATCCTTCTATGAGTGGTATTATACAAGGCTTACAACCCCCCTTAAACCCATCTCTGCTCCACTCATATCCTGTCCAGTCGTCAATCTCTCTGTTTCAAACCTGGGAAAAGAAATCAACAAAATTAAAGCATCCCAAAAGGCTGAAGATCAGAAAAAGCAAGAGGAAGAAGAAAAATGTAAAGTAAAGCATCAACCGTATCACATTCTAGTTGAAATCAGAATCCAAGATCTCCATTTCAAGTTGAAGACATTATTAGATACTGGTTCTGATCTCAATCTTCTAAATCAACATGTGATACCTGTGGCTTACTGGGAAAAAGCTGATTTAACTGTTGCTGGATTAGGGAATGTTCTTACTAACATTTCTTTCTGTATTCCTAAGGATACCCTCTGTATAAAACCTTATTCTATTGATCTCAAATTTTATCTAGCAGACATCCCTATAGCTTGTGTTCTTGGTACACCTTTTTTGGCCTCTGTATCTCCTCACGGCTCCACACAAATTACCCCAGATCAAGCTGGATATTTTATTACTCTAGACAAAAAGACAAAAGTTACTCTACCATTTATCTCTACTCCAAGATGCATAGACCCTATAGAGATAAACCTGCTAAAATATGCTCGCATTCTAGAGTTAAAATCCCTGCAATCCAGCGTAAAAATTGATCAACAGTTGCAAAGCCCTTCTATCCAAAACAAGATTACCGCTTTAAAGAAGGTCTTTTATGAAAAGGCTTGTTCTGAAAACCCTACAGCTTTCTGGAAACAAGCCAAACATGTAGTCTACCTCCCATATAAAGAAGATTATGCAGGAACGCCATGTAAAAGCCGTGCTATTCCTATGAATTCTGAATATCAGAAGCTATGTGCTAATGAAGTACAGAGTCTGCTAGACAAGGGCCTTATCTGACCGTCTACTAGCCCTTGGAATTGTTATGGATTCTATGTAAATAAACATTCTGAGCAAGTAAGAGGTGTTCCCAGACTGGTAGTGAATTATAAACCTCTTAACAAAGTTTTGGCTGATGATACGTATCCAATACCCAATAAGAGTAATCTGGTAACCCGTATAGATGGCGCCAAAATATTTTCTAAATTTGATCTCAAATCTGGATTTTGGCAAGTAGCCATAGCAGAAAAGGACAAATTTAAGACAACCTTTAATGTCCCAGCAGGCCATTATGAATGGAATGTAATGCCATTCAATATTATTTCTAAAGGACAGATTTCTTTACAGCCTCATGCAGTGGAATTTGCAAATAAATTCCCTGACAAAATCCTAGACAAGACACAACTCGAAAGATTTCTAGGAAGCCTGAATTATGTCAGTCATTTCTACAAAGACTGTGCAAAAGATAGGAGATTGCTAAACAATAGGATGACTAAAGATCCTAGTCCATGGACTGATGCACATACCCAGGCCGTCCGTAATATCAAAGCCAAAGTTAGACACCTTCCAATCCTACATGTGTCTAATGAAGATTACTTCAAGATTGTTGAAAGTGATGCCAGTAATATCGGATGGGGAGCTGTCCTAAAACAAAGAAATAAACAAGACAAAGAAGAAGTCATCCAGTTTGCCTCTGGATTATGGACACCAGCAGAACAAAATTATCCTGCTCCTTACAAAGAAATTAAGGCTGCTCTCAATGCTATATACAAGTTTGAACTTTATTTGATCTATAAAAGATTTCTTTTAAGAACTGATGCTGCAGCCATGAACAAAGTTCTGCATAAAGAACTTAAAAATTCTGGAGACCACAAGTTTGCCCGATGGCAAGCTCTTTTCAGTAACTTTGACTTCTCAATCGAGCATATCAAAGGCTCAACAAATTCTTTGGCTGACTTCTTAAGCAGGGAACATTTACAAATTGTGCATCAATCTCTTATTGTTTCAATCCAGTTGAGAAACAATAATGAGCATATTGAAAACATCCCAGATAGATTATCATGGGAAGAATACAGACAAATTTGGGTACCAATATGGGGCTTAAGGCAAAAACAAGTTATTATCCCTGCAACACAGATTCTATATTCAGTACTGGTTCCTGAAGTAAGAAGGCAAGGACCCTCCAATCTTCTTACCCCCATTTTACAGCAAAACAACAGACAAGCCATATTAGCAAGACAACATTTATCTGAATGGTTTCATGACATTGATGTCATTTGGCAAATTGAAAGAGAAACAGAAAAATAGATATATTTCTGCCTGAACAGACCAAGAACTCTTTTTCAGTGGCAAGAACAAAATAGTGAAATCATCTTTCCAGAAACTTGCTATAACTATTTTGAGTATATCCGTTTATGGTGGCAAAGTTTATATCAAGAGGATTTCTACTTTATTGTCAAATTTGGCTGTGTAAACTCTGCTACTAATTTCAATCCACCTTCATGGCTGTATAGTTGGTGGCAAGATTTTGGCATAAACAAAGAAGAGGCAGATCCTAATGTTCTATCTTTATTCTGTCCTCTACATTATGTCAGAGATTTAAATTTCCAGGGTCCAAATGATCAAGAAATTTATCAGATGTACATCCAAAATCATTTTCAATGGGCTATCAAAATCCAAACACTCCTGCAACGGCAAAATGGAAAGCTGCAATATATCAGAAAGATCTACACAAAAGCTTGGGATACATTATACTATCCTGAGAGGTTTTCTACACATATTGAAAATGACTAAAGGATGAATTTCATGTCTAGGTGGTCGACAGTGGAGCCATCCATTTTTCGTGGGTTGTCGTTATCAACTCCACATTGTAATCTATGTATATAATGTTAGTCTTCGTCTAGTCGTGTCATGTCTAAGCTATCATGAAGACTCGGAGCACTTCTCCAACTTTTGGTGTGATTTGATCCACATCTTCATGAGTGCTGGTGACTATTGATGTCTTTTTACTGTAAGGTCCCACATATCTTACTGTTTTCGATCCGATCAGGGAATCCTGCGTGACTCCCCTGTCAGATCTTACTTTAAGGACAAATAAATATGTCGGATGGGGTACACGATGAACCCGTGAACTTATGTGGTAGCCAACACATAGGGCCAGGAGTATTTTCTTGTATCCGTCATAATGATGACTCTTTCCTCCACAAATTGTTATATAAGGAGGCTGAGGCATTCATTTGAGGCATTCAGAATTGAGTCAGTTAGTGTCTTGAGTCTGAGTCGACTAGCTCCCTTCTCTTGAGCTTGATTCTTTCTGTTAGGATACTGTGATAAGCCTGCATGATCTGGCTTAGCCAGCGTGAACCTAAAGTGGCAGCAGTATATAGTTGAGTCTATCTGTGTGTCTGTGTGTATGAGCATCCTGCTTAGCAGAGTCGAGAGATAAGTCTGTGTCTCCTACACAGCATATTGTATACCCGATAGCCGTGTTCGGCTCAGTAATATAAGCTCTGATTAATTTAAAGACTTCCGCACTTAATCTCTGATGATGTTTTTCTCTATCAATCTCCCATATATGCGCTCGTTGTGACTTTGTGTTCATTAGCCCGCATTTTGTAGCAGTTGTGCGCTGAAGGCAAGTCCTGAAGTGAAGGCGTCAAAGTTGTCCAGAGGGTTGGAAAGGAGCCAGCGTGAATCTCCGGTAGTAAGTCCCGCCAAGGCAAGAGGCCGCTTAGGGAAGTTGTAGGAGTGAAAGTGGAAAGATTCTGAGGACGCTCAGTTTCATATAGGCCGGATCCGAAAGGGCGCTCCGATCGGTTGGATTCGTACTGACTGAAGTAGCAAATAACTGGAAGATCAATGGCAAAGGGAGGCAGCACATAGAGAAAGAGAAAGAGACCAGCAAGCTTCATTCTCCATCGGAGGAAGCCCCTGCTTACAAATGGTATCAGAGCCATGCACTTCATTTCGCCCCGGGTATGAGAACATCTCTCTCGCTCTGTTCATTTCTGTTTAACTCTCTGTAAAACCCATTCTTTGTTTAGTGTCTGTAATTACGTCCTGTGTTCAGTCATCCGATTCGAAGTTTTCTTGCTTTGACCTGGGGAAAAGGCCAGCAGCTTGTCCTTCGTCCATATTCCAGGATGCCTCTGTTTTTATCAGAGTGTTTGGACTCAAATCCCTCCCTTTCTGTGTCAAAGAAGAAATAGTCCGAATGGATTCTGTCAGGTCTGTAGATAATACTGTACATATGTCTGCATCTACATCCTATGAATCTGTCTCATGTCAGATTATACACTACATGCCATCTATAGCCACTCTAGATCCCAGACTAAAAGAATGTTAGAAAGGATCTAGAACTCCCAATTCTCCTAAATATGGCTTAGGTTATGTAGAACAGTGTGATACTGTTATCCCTGAGAGCAGATTCAATAATCCTCTACCTCCAAACATGACTAAACCCTCCATTGAAGAAATGATGAATTATTTTACTGTCATGGATGGCTGTCCTAGAGAAACATTTCCCGAAACTTGGATAAAGAAAATGACAAACTGGGATTTGTTTACTAACCCTGAGGCAGAAGAATTTCATAAGAGTACTCCTTCCAACGAAAAACATAGATTAGCAGACAAATGGAAGGAATATATGGAGCAAAATGCCTATTGGATCTCTTTCTATGTGTGGAAGAAATCCCAAAAGAATCTTTCAGTACAAATGACAGGAGAAGGATCCAGTACTCCTGGTCATAAATGGAAGAGTATAGATGGTCAAACAGTAGAGTCAAAAACTATTTTCCCTCCTTTTCAAGGAATTGTTCTTGATAATGACTCCACCCATGCAAAATCCATTCCTATACTCATTGATACTGGAAACCAGCTGTCTGGAATTGACAAAAGAGTCCAAAATGTCTCAGAACAACTAAATTGGACTAATATTGCCCTTAGAGGTATGGCTACTCAGGTATTCCAGACAGAAGACCGAATAAAGCCTGAGGAGTTTGTAAGTCTGCAGGTATCTACAAATACAGCTGTAAGAGCTGTAAATCAAGTACAAGATAAGATCCATGATCTTGATTCTAAAGTAGACCTCGTCCTGCATGAAATTACAGAAAAGCAGACTGAGAAACATGAGACTCTGGAAGGTTTAGGGTCAGCCTTAACCACAATTGGTAAATCCCTTTCTGACCTAACCAAGAAAAAAGTAGACAAACCCATACCAGACTCTTTTCTCAGATCTCCTACCCACATGTCTATTCTCTCTCCTCCTGTATATACCCCTTCTAGTGTGACTCCAAAAGAAAAGTTTTCTATCTTCTTTCCTCCTGAAGATTCTAAACCGGAAAGCTCAAAGAAATCCCCTGATGAGCCTTTTTCTATGGTCAGTATCCGTAAACCTTCCTATGCACAAATTCCACCCCATCATAACAGACCGGCTGCTCCTGATTTGATCGGTAAAGGAAATATCCCCGAGGGTATTTCATATGCTGAAGAGTGGTACCAAGAGTGGAATATCGACAACCTTTCGGTTGCACAGATTAGACAAGTCATAGACCGAATGTTTGTTGCTTACAAAATCATGTGTATGAAGAGAAAAGGGGAAATAGAAGCCTGTAAAAGTATCATTCAATGTTTTACTGGCTCATTGAGTAAATGGTGGGAACTTACTTCTTCCCCCTTAATGCTTTCAAAAATGGAATCAGAATCGCTCAAAGATGAGCAAGGAGATATTGTGTATCATGCAGATGGTACACCCATGAGCAATATGATTGGTGCTCTCACTACTCTTATCCTAGAGCACTGGTGTGGCACAGAGACAGAGATCTCTGATAAACATGAAACTGTCCTCATGAACATGAAGTGCAGAAAAATGTCAGAATATGAACAGTTTCATAAGGAGTGGACTCAAAGAATATTTGAGGTCAAAGACAGCAAGAATTTGCTTTGGAAACAAGTCTATATGGCTGCCTTGCCCAGTAGATTTGTTGATTATCTAAAAATGGAGAATACTTTCTCTCTCCCATATGAAACCTATACTTGGGGAGAAATTTATTCTATCATCACCAAAGCCCTGCTAGGACTCTGTATAAGCATAAAAATGCAGAAGTCAGTATCCAAGACTTCTTACTTGCCTGATCAAAAATCTGTATGTGAACAATATGGCATCTATAATACTGATTTACAACCCAGACAGAAAAGAAAAGCCTATAAAAAGGAAAGAAACCAAAAGGGCTACTACAAATATTTTCCTAGAACCCACTACTATGACCCTAAGGACATTCATCTTAAAACTCATAAAGCTGAAGTTCGACAAAAGCTTATCTGTTGGGTCTGTGGGAAAGAAGGGCATACTGCTTTCACTTGCCCAGATAATGAAGCAGCTAGGAAAGGTAAAGGGAAGCTCTCAGAACAGAGAGCCAAAGAATTTAGAGAAAAACAAGCAAGGGAAAGACAAGCAACTGAAGCACAAAAACATGTTAGATTTGAATGCTCCAGATGCAGAAGTCCTGACCACGATACAAATGATTGCCCTCACAATCCTTTTACTCCTCCAAAATTAGAAGCCCACCTTATGAATACTCCTTGTGACTATTCTTCTGATTCTTCTTCTGCTGATGAATCTTCTTCTAAAGAAGATATTCTTGTAAATTCTGTGTGTCATTGTGATAATGCTTTCCAGTGTACTTGTACAGACTCTTCTAGTTCTTTTTCTAGTTTTTCTAAGCCTGCTGAAAAACTCAAAGTCTGTATGCATGCCTACAAAAGGGATAGTGAATCCCAAATGCTTGCCCAAATCAAAGGACTCCCTGAAGGAGAAATGAAATCTGCTCTCCTAGATACTTATATCAAAACTGTCAAATCTGAACAAAAGGGACAAACTTCTGGAATAAAGAAACCACCTTTGTTTCTTGAAGCTTCATATGAAAGGAATACAAAAACATACATGAAGTTCAATAGAGAGCCAAAGATACAGGAACTCTCTCTTCCAGATCTAGCCCAGCAAGTATCTAACCTGAGAAAAGAAATGGGAGAAATCAAGAAAAGCCTTACAGACCTACAAGACAAATTTGACTTTGGCTATTCAGTGGATAATTGGGCAAGACATGAGCTTATGAAACTTCAAGAAAAACTGGATTCTGTTATGCCTCCTCTTGAAGATGCTCCTTTTGAAGAAGAATCCAAACCAAAAGCGACTGAATCTCCAGTCCAAGGCATGGTGCAATCCTTTTCAGGAATGCAGGTTTTACCAATCTCTTATCAGAAATACTATGTATCGATACAAGTTGAAATTTCTGATGAGATATTTTCTTTAATTGCTCTTATTGATTGTTATAACCCTAAAATGCACTATACAGGTTTACCTGGCATCAGGCCAACTCATGCCTCTTCCTAGCCAAATCCATGCTGAGCAAATCCTCAAAAAACCACTTAAAACAAGCAACCCGCGCCCTAACTGCTCATTGGGCGCGGGCATCCGCTTGCTGTCCTTATACTGCACGCGGGTATCCGCGGGCTAACCCAAAACAGCTCGCGGGTACCTAACAAAGCAAAAATTAGGAAAGTTTCCGCCGGCACACGAGGCTTTTTGTCAGTTAACTGGAACTCCGAGCCATGCATGGCCGAGAGTTCGCCAAGAACCCTAGCTCCTTCTAGCCTATAAAAGGAGGGGTAGGGGTACTAATCAAGAGAGGAAAAATTATTGCAAAGAAACTCTGCCAAATTGCCAAGCCAGCTTTGTCCCAACCCTTTAGCCTTGCCTCAAGCTTTAGGAGAAACTCAAGAAGCAGTAGTTGGAGGACAAAGAAGAAGAGGAAGAGCCCAGGATCAGGATCATGGAACGGTGACCGGCCTCAGAAATCATTATAAGTTGGTTCATATTGAAGTTAATGAAAAAGACACTTTTCTCGTCCCGCATACATGAGTCTTATCTATGTTATTGGATTCGTGTTTTTATCTCTAACCTTAGAATAGATCAGTGGTATGCATGCATAGTCTTGTCGTGATTGCAGGGAAGCTTTCGGAAGGAGCAGCAGCAGCAAAGGGGATAAGAAGCTCAACGGAGGATCTACTTCAGCCATCGGAAAAAGGTTGGTTCATTCTTCTCTTGTGTGCATGTGAAAATCGGGGTTTCAGATTTGGGTAGAAGGTTAAAAGTTAAGTCTTGAGGGTCATGATCTGCGTATAAGCTTAGAGCCCTAGCTTATTAGTCCGTAGGGTAGAATACCCAACAACAGAATTGGCGACTCCACTCGGGTTTTTTTCTTTTTCTCTTAGGGTCTCCTAGTTTGGTGAAAGATTTTTTGGTAGTTAGAAGAATTAAGTTTCAGTTTCTTTGTTGTTTTTTGTTTTCTGTTAGTCGGAAGCTAGCAGAGAGCCTGGTTATCAATACCAGTTCTCTTTGACTGACGCTCGACATTTTCTTTTCGGGACACACAGAGGTACCTGTGGCCTGCAGAAGCCCTGCCCGTGGGTGACCCGCACCCTAACCTTATACAGCACGCGGGTATCCGCGTCCTGTAGTGGTTTCAGTAGCGTGTAGAGTCCAGGAAGCTTAAGAGGCAGTCCCCTCTTCCTCTGTCAGAAGTTTACCTTCTCAGGGGGCTTTCTGGATCCTGTCTGGGTTCTGTTGGTTTATTGTCTTATTCTTCAGTCTATTTTGCAAGTGTCGGCAATAGGATTTAATATTAATGAGATAGCTCTTGCCTGAGGGGTAGGCCAGCAGCTTGTCCTTAGTCCACATTCAAGGACTCTCTGGTTCATCAGAGTTATAGGACTCAAATCCCCCCTTTTCTGTGCAAGTTTATCTTGTTGGTGATAGTGTCGGCCATTTTTTGCATTTGTTTTCTTATTTGCAAATTTTCTTTGGTTTTTTCTGTTAGAGTGATAGCATCTCAGCCTATTAGAGACTCTGGTTATCAGTACCAGAAGCCTTTTTCAGGACTAGATTGGATGTGTGTGATTTTTTTCTTAGTTTTTTAAACATACCCGCGGCCGGCTTAAGCTTAGCGCGCGGATACCCGCGCTCTGTAGTGGTTCAACATGCGGGTACACGCGGCTGTCTTGGTGACAGTCGCGGGTCTGTTAGGTAGCTTTTCATCTTGGGTGGGGCAGTCATCCCCTCCTATGGTGAGAAGAGCTCCTATCAGAGGTTTGGAGTCTGGGGCTGCACAGTCAGCAGGTTAGGGAATTTTCCCCTTAGCTTGAGCTTGTTTTTAGATTTTTTGATAGAAAAGACATTTATTTCATGGTTTTTAGGCAAGTGTGGGAGTTGGTGTTGTTGAGATTGCTTGGTTGCATTTTCATGTTCTGATTCTGTTTGCGATCTGCGCTTTAAGCTAGAGTTTTTCTTTTATTTCTCTTGGTTTTGAACTTGTCATCATTTTTCCTTGTTATGTGATTTTACAACGAAATAAAAAACAATCTTTTGCTTCATTTTTCTTCTTGGATTGAGGATTGAGTTGTTGCAGTGGTAGCTTGGAAAGAAGTCTTTTGCATAAGTTTTTCAGTGCATGTCTAGTATAAGTAGCTTGCAGATCTGAGCGAAAGTCCTCTTCATTTACTGCATAAAATCTTAGTAAATCTGAAAAAAAGAAAAGAAGTTTTTTCGTCGGAAAAGTTGTTGGTTTTGCATTTTAGAAAAGTTTGTTTTCAGCATTTCTGTGCATTTTTCTTTGAGTCTGTTTTACACATCACCAGTTTCACCTCCGCACCTTGAGATTTAAAAATCCCATTAAAAGAAACGCTTAATAAAATCAAGTAGACTTTTTGTTTGTAGGGTGGACACATTAGCTCAGGATAGGGCCTTGGAATAGGTTGGAGAGTAAATTCTCCAAGGCCACCTAAGACAAACATTGGAGTCTGTCATTAGGGAGTGTAGAAGTCCAGTTACGGAAAGTTATTCAGGACCCCCCTCTAACACAGGGGCTAAACACGAGGTCGCGCAAGGAAAGGCAACGGAGATAACCCCTCCAAAGCTGGACTGAGCGTTGCGGAGAACACATATAGAGGGTCTGTTAAGGGATTCCGTCGTTAGCATTTTCCACGGAGCTTCGTGGGTCTCGAATCCGTTCGAGGTCCTCAGTCGTCTTTCAGAACACTTGCTCTCGATACCTTTGACAGGCTTCGGGCTTGATACCCTGCTCATTGTGGTCTTCCGACTGCCGACTGTACCCGCCTGATGGCTGTTCACGAGCCGGCAAACTAGTTGCCTATCTTTTCTAGGGACTTACACAGGTGACTGCGGGGGTATACCGCGGTACCTAGGGCGGACTTCGGACCAACTCTTTGCAGAGTAGACCCGGAGGGTGCTTCCGTATTCGAGTTGCACTTGCACCGGTAAGGTACTCTAGTGTTGGTTGTGGTAACTGCTCTTCCTACTAATATAGTGCTTGCTTGATTTATCTGCTAGGGGCTTTCTTTTAGTGCGTGATACTGTTTGATTCGTGTAGACTGCCTTAGCTTGTCGTGAATTCTCTAACACAGAGGAGGATTCAGAGCTCCGCCGGTCACGAAGGCTTCTGGGCCTGCCGACGGTAATACTAGAGCCACCCCCGCCACCTTTGAGGCAGAAGCTGGACCATCTTGGGTCCTTTGAAGCAACCGAGGCGTTCGATCCCGAACAACCCCCGGAGGGATCAGCCGCCAATCTTGGATTGGTTGAAACCTCAAACACTGATTTTGGGCCGGACGTTATTATTTCAGTCGAATCTTACGAACGCCTATTATCGCCTGACCCAGTTATGGAAC
>ML787586.1:170272-201963 GCA_009831015.1 Picea engelmannii | reverse complement strand
ACATTAGGGGGCATCTGTTATAACCCTAAAATGCACTATACAGGTTTACCTGGCATCAGGCCAACTCATGCCTCTTCCTAGCCAAAGCCATGCTGAGCAAATCCTCAAAAAACCACTTAAAACAAGCAACCCGCGCCCTAACTGCTCATTGGGCGCGGACATCCGCTTGCTGTCCTTATACTGCACGCGAGTATCCGCAGGCTAACCCAAAACAACCCGCGGGTACCTAACAAAGCAAAAAATCAGGAAAGTTTCCGCTGGGACACGAGGCTTTTTGTCAGTTAACTGGAACTCCGAGCCATGCATGGCCGAGAGTTCTCCAAGAACCCTAGCTCCTTCTAGCCTATAAAAGGAGGGGTAGGGGTACTAATCAAGAGAGGAAAAATTATTGCAAAGAAACTCTGCCAAATTGCCAAGCCAGCTTTGTCCCAACCCTTTAGCCTTGCCTCAAGCTTTAGGAGAAACTCAAGAAGCAGCAGTTGGAGGACAAAGAAGAAGAGGAAGAGCCCAGGATCAGGATCGTGGAACGGTGACCGGCCTCATAAATCATTGTAAGTTGGTTCATATTGAAGTTAATGAAAAAGACACTTTTCTCGTCCCGCATACATGAGTCTTATCTATGTTATTGGATTTGTGTTTTTATCTCTAACCTTAGAATATATCAGTGGTATGCATGCATAGTCTTGTCGTGATTATAGGGAAGCTTTCGGAAGGAGCAGCAGCAGCAAAGGGGATAAGAAGCTCAACGGAGGATCTACTTCAGCCATCGGAAAAAGGTTGGTTCATTCTTCTCTTGTGTGCATGTGAAAATCGGGGTTTCAGATTTGGGTAGAAGGTTAAAAGTTAAGTCTTGAGGGTCATGATCTGCGTATAAGCTTAGAGCCCTAGCTTATTAGTCCGTAGGGTAGAATACCCAACAACATTGATACAGGGTCCAATATAAATCGGTTTCAAAAAGATAAGATCCCTGTTAAATATTGGGGCCCTAGTTCCAGAATTGTTACAGGATTGGGCAATAATGATGTCCAATTTAAATATGAAGTCTCCAGAGCAAATATTTTGCTGCAAGAATATAGCATTGGGATGAGATTCTATATAGGGGATGCCCCTATAGATTGCATATTGGGAACACCTTTTCTTTCCATGGTGTCTCCCCATGGATCTTGTTCTGTAAATCAAAAGCTTGGGTACTTCTTCACAATTCCCAGTATCTACAACCAGCCCAGAAAAGAAATACAGTTGTCGTTTGTCTCTGAACATTATTGGCAACTTGGTTATCTACATTGTCAAGTAATGGTTAAACAGTTCAATCATGCAACAGGGAGAGCTGAAGAACATTTTTATGATGAAATAACTCCTTGGCAGATTTTCAAAGCTAATTGGCACCCTACTTGGCAGTTAAGATCTTCAGAGATAATTGAACTGGGACTTCCAGGATTCTCAAGGAATACTAATCCCACAGTACTTCCTCCTCAGCATATCTTAGGACAAATGGAGCTGCCTATCATCAGGACAAGTAGAGAAAAGTTAATTGATTTGGGAGACCTGACCAGGCTCAGGATTGCTGAAACACAGTGGTATGACCATAACTTACGTTCATGGTGCAGATCACCACTATATCATTCTTTCCAAATCAACCATATGCGTGCTGTCGCAGAATGGCCTGATGGAGATCCTGAGAATGTCATTCATGGTCTGAATTATGACCAATATAAGTCCACCTGGTTTAAAGCCTTATTGTGGAAAGGAAGGAAGGAATTCTTCTATACACAACTGAGGTTTGCACACATGTTCCGGGAATTTGAAGAACCAGACTGGCTGCTTGAATGGTGGGAAATTTTCGGTTTGAATCCTATTGGTGTTAATCCTCAAGTCAGTGAAACCCTTAGTATGTTCCAACCATGGGATAGATCATTAATTACTGTTGGTGACCTATACAATGAGGATTAATTCAAAACTATTTTCATTCAAGAAAAACACCCTTGGATTCTAAGAACCAAGTTCATGTTAGAAGAACATGAAAATGAAGATCCCATACTTCTCCGACAAATATACACACAACATTGAGATCCATATCTTTTCCATTTCAACCATTGGGACCGACCTCCAGGCTGAAGGACGATCTCGGATATTCATGTCTAGGTGGCCGACAGTGGTGCCATTCATTTTCCGTGGGTTGTCGTTATCAACTCCACAGTGTAATTCATTGTATATAATGTCAGTCTTCGTCTAGTCGTGTCATGTCTAAGCTATCATGAAGACTCGGAGCACTTCTCCGAATTTTGGTGTGATTTGATCCACATCTTCATGAGTGTGTTTACTATTGATGTCTTTTTATTGTAAGGTCCCACATATCTTACTGTTTGCGATCCGATCAGGGAATCTTGCATGACTCCCCTGTCAGATCTTACTTTAAGGACAAATAAATATGTCGGATGGGGTACACGATGAGCCCGTGAACTTATGTGGTGGCCAACACATAGGGCCATGAGTCTTTTCTTGTATCCGTCAACATGATGCTCTCTACTACTCACTTTGTTATATAAGGAGGATGAGGCATTCATTTGAGGCATTCGGAATTTGAGTCAGTTAGTGTCTTGAGTCTGAGTCGACTAGCTCCCTTCTCTTGAGCTTCAGTCTTTCTGTTAGGATACTATGATAAGCCTGCGCGATCTGGCTCAGCCAGCGTGAACCTAAAGTGGCAGCAGTATATAGTCGAGTCTATCTGTGTCTGTGTGTATGAGCCTCCTTCTCAGCAGAGTCGAGAGATAAGTCTGTGTCTCCTACACAACATATTGTATACCCGATAGCCGTGTTCGGCTCAGTAATATAAGCTCTGATTATTTTAAAGACTTCCGCACTTAATCTCTGATGATGTTTTTCTCTATCTATCTCCCATCTATGCGCTCGTTGTGACTTTGTGTTCATTAGCCCGCATTTTGGCAGCAGTTGTGCGCTGAAGGCAAGTCCTGAAGTGAAGGCGTTAAATTTGTCCAGAGGGTCGGAAAGGAGCCAGCGTGAATCTCCGGTAGTAAGTCCCGCCAAGGCAAGAGGCCGCTTAGGGCAGTTGTAGGAGTGAAAGTGGCAAGATTCTGAGGACGCTCAGTTTCATATAGGCCGGATCCGAAAGGGCACTCCGATCGGTTGGAGGGAATATCTCTTGGATTATTTTATTTGGCTTGGGATGAATTTTTGAAGGAGGGCGCAACCCCCATTTAGGAGACTCATAGATCTGAAGGAAACCTTGGGGGTTCTCACTCAAACTTGCATCATCCCTACTCTATAGCCCTTGATCTACATTTTGAGGGTATTTTGGTAGCATTTGGATACCATTTACTAGGAGGCCGAAATATTGAGCATTCCCAGCCAGTTAGGGTCGTACCAGTTCCATATCTAGCCTTCCAGGGCCGTACCAGCTCCAGATCCAACCATCTAGGGCCATACCAACAGGAAGATGAAGGAATCCATTCAAGAAGAGAAATAAATTAATCTTATAATCAACCATATTCAGTGGGTGAATACCTAGGGTATTTATAACTTCTATATTGTACTAGATCTGTAGATCTATGTATGAAGATCACTTATTCTATTTAAATAAAGGTTAGATATGACGCTTGTTATCTTTGTTTATGTGTTTTCTTCATTATCGTGTGTTCCATACTTGTTGTGATGTCATCTATGCAATAAACTCAACAAAATACTTCAGCACATCTTTCTATAATAGAAACCTGCAAAACAAAACATCAAACATCAAACAAAAACCCTAGTTCCTGGTCAAAATTTGGTTGGGAACATTGCAAAAACTGAAAAAAGAATTCAAATTCAAATGGAAAGTGGGAAAAGATAGGTAGACTTGTGAAATAATAATGAGGTGATTTAATTAAAATAAAATAGTGAGCACATGTGCACCCTCTTAGATAGGAAAAGAGGAAGAGATCAAGGGAACATCTAGGAGTAAAAATGAGAAGAGTAGTTGTAGGGTAAAGAATAATCATTATTTTGTATTTTTAAGTGAAGAATTAATTGTGCACTTGTGCATGTGATTGACACATGGGTGGGTGAATAATATGTAATCAATAATTAACAAAAATACACTATTTTTCATGACATTGACAAGTGGATTGAACCACAAATCCTATAAAAGGAAGCTTTATCTAGAGAGCTCACACACTTTTTACTTCCTAATGTTGGGTGTTTGTTGTAATGCAAAATTTTCTATTAGTGAATTGTTGTTAATTTTGTTTTATTAGAGAGTGTGCTTGAGGTGGGGTTTCCTCATAAATTTGACAATTGCACTCTATTGTCAATTGCTAGCACTCTATGTTTCTTACAACCTCATTGCAGCTCATGGGTCCCTAGGGAGGGAGATTATCCATTTGGAATTGGTAGGGTTGTCAACCAATGGAATTTGCAACAATTGTCAAGATGGCACAAAGAGGAACTCAAGCTTGCAAATCAAAGTTTGACAAGTTGAAAATCAATTCTCCAATAACCATTATAATTTTACTTGTAAGTACTGTTGTTATTTAAGAAGAGGCCTCAGAATTAAATTATGTAAATTATTGATTGAAAATTATTAGTCTTTTATTGGGGTACCCAGGCTTGGTACATGAAGCTTCTAGAGAAAAATTAAATTTTTATTATGATATTCTTGATTGAGTTATTATGTGTTGTCTTTTTTGGAGTTATGATAACAAATTAGAAATGTTAGCGTCAATGTGTTTTCTATAGGAAAACATACTTAAATATAGGTAATCCAACATGAATGTGGATTTCAAGTTTTCTAACCTAGTATGAAAGTGGGGAATTTATTTTCTTCCAAAGCTATTCCCGTTGAAACCATGATTGCTGGTGGAATTGGGCATGGAACCTACCTTACTCATAAATAATGGAAAACTTTATTTATGGAAATTGTAAACACATTTATTAGATAAATTGATACATACTTAGTTTGCGAGAGTTGTAGACTATTATTTGTGACTTTATAGATATATATGGTTGTATCTTGAGCTTGGTATATTATTGATAAGTGAGATATATATTAGCTCTGAAATGCAAAAATCATGTCAGAACCTTCACTATATGTTTTAATAGAGAACCACCAAGCTTCTATTGATGGCATCATAACCAAATGAAATCTTTTCTCCCTTTTGGCTATGTGATTCATGTATTACCACCATTTTGGAATCTTATTGTAAATGGAATTGTTCAAACTAAATACTTTGCAAAATTACATGACTATAACATGTGTGGTGCTTGAACGACATATTTGAATACTCACCACCAGGGAATAGGGTCAATTCATGATAAAGGATTGATTGATTCTACCAACCATTATATATATGATTGTCGATCAACCAAATCTACATTGAATTTGAATGTTTTGTTTATACATTTTTTGAGCATCCCTCTTATAATCCCTATCCCCATGTGCAATGTGAAGATCGATTCAATAATTTTTTATATATACAAATGTCAACACATATTCTTGGTTTCCTTGTTGATCTCAGGTTTGTCTTTGATTTGAGGTTCATATGATAATCAATTCAAGTTTTAATGTACCTTTTGGAATAAGATGAAGGCTACGCAACTCATGGTATTTAATTTATTAAGTGTATATCTACGTGATACTCTTGGGTTTGATCATATTCAAAATATTTTAATTTCCTCATGGACTTGGTATTATTAGTGCAAGTATCATAAAACACATCCATTGGAATTCAAAAACCTTGATTTATTTATTTTCCTTAGCACTTGATCTCATGTCCAAAATAAAGGCTCTTAGGTATTTGTAATTTGAATGTATTAGAAGGCTTAGAAAACTTTTTATAGTGTTATGTAGGCCAATCATAACTTGATGATATTAACTCCTTAAAAATGTATTGAATCATGTTTTCCATCATTATGAAAGACATTTAGTGTAATGACCTCGCCATTACGACAACAAAAGTGACGTACGACAAGTAATTTTTTTTTTCTTTTATTGTTGTGTTAGGAAATTAACATCACAAAAGATGGAAACATCATCAACACATCATTCACATATACTAATGAAACAATATTAATGCATTAATAATCATTTATGACACAGTACCAACACATCATCATCATGAACCATGACATGCATATCAAAGTATTAACATGTTAATCATCAACAACCCAACATCATTGCATTCTACAATTAATAACGACGCATAACAATAAAAATCTTAAACATTCAATGCATCTCATAAGGACCATCATTAGATATCACTAAGAAAACATAAGAGACCATGACGAATCATAAGGATCATAAAGATAATCACAATAACACATAATATACTACCCACCCAACCTACCCTGCAAGGTTAGGACCTCCATGACACATAAGCGACGCTCAAGCCCAGGTTCCAATTGATTTAAACCATTTAAAGTCTCAAGGCTAACGACTATTCTGAGGAAAAAGGAGGTGTCTACATCCCACCCGACACAATCAAGTCCAAGCCGACTAAGCTAAATAACATCATCGATGATCATCAAGGCGCAATAACATTCTAATAAACCAACACATGTAACATAAAATTCCATGGCGCTAGAGAACTTAAATCCTAAACCATCATACATGACATAAAATCCATTGCGCAAGAAGTCCAAAAATCTTTAACTATCATACATTATATGGAATCCATAAACGAAAGCACTCTAATATCAATCAAGATAATTATCGACGCAGGGTAAATACATTCATTACTTTTTATTTGCGCAAAGTTCTAAGATCTAATCATCATAAAAATCCATAAGTGCAAGAATCCAAACTCTAAAATCATCATTTAACACATAAAAATTGGTGCACCGATAATCTAAGTACTTAATTAGTCACCTAACTTAAATTCACATCATCTTAAATTGAGGCACACGAGTACATTAATTAATTTATCGTGCAAAGATATCTAAGATTTAACAATCATTCAATATCATAATTTCCTTACGCGCAATAAGTCTAAACACAACTAGTAATAAATCGCCTTAAATCATGGCACAAGAAAACATAACACTTAATCAATCGATTTAAACCAAGGGCTACATATCCATGAGTCAAAATTATCCATTCATTATCCATTTGATGATACTTTTAATATGGTGCACATTTGGTGTACTGTAAAATTGAAGTAGATAGACATGCAAAGATAGTTAAGATTCTAAAACACTAGGACTTTCTCTTTGGGGTATTCTAGTTATTCTTGTCTCGACAAATGTCTAAATCATACATTAGGGAGGTGATTTAATTCTGCTATAATTTATTGAAATGAAAAATATTACATCGGATAATCATCTGGATTTCTTTTATCTCACGTCATGGAGGAGGCCATATACATTCCTAGCCCCTATCCCAGGCTGGAACCAGGAACCCTTTATTAGGGGCTTTGTTCCAGGTTTGTAAGCTGAGAGTAAGACTTCACATGTCTGTTGCATTCCACATCTCACAGGTTTGTAAGATGGAGGATGTCTCCTATAGCTGCATTCATTAACAAGTTGCCTCTCTTTTTGTCAAAACATGCAGAGGGGACACCCTAAAGTAGCAAGTCAGTTTGCCTTAAAATTTGATGGCATTAAGACTAAGGTAGGAAACCTTGAGTTGGAGGTATCCAAGGACACTATTGCATCAAACATTGAGATACCCAACACTGGTGAGAGGTGGTTCGAATGCATGATCCTTAATGCATGCTTTTCCAAGGATTTCCTCAAGCCAGACTATCAAAAATACAATTTGTCTAAGGGAGTGCCTAGGAGCCACCTAGTTGAGGGTTTTGATAAAATTTTGAATATTATCCAGAGATATTTTACATGTGAGGGAATGTTTAACATGATATACCAATATCACATTAGACTCTTGCTACATTTCACTGGTAAGGATTTAATGAATATCCCTTTTTATCTGTTAAGAAGTATGGGAAAGATGTCTGATAGAGTCCAAGCCAAGTCCAAGGCTGTGGACATTAGTCTTTTCCACTCTGGGTTGATCAGGATGCTGGTTATGGAAGAGTTGAAGAAAAGAAACATTTCTTGGGAATAGTTCATTGTCTCTGCCAATATGCAACTAGATATAGCCTCTACCCCTCAATCCAGGATGCAGAGCCCTTTTCCATCTAGTAGTGTTGCCCAAGAAGACACAAGTAAGAAGAGAAAAAAAAACCTACTACCCTAGACAAAGAAACCCCTAAGGAAATTGAGGAAGAATAGAGGGAGGTTCATCAATCCCCACAAAGAGAATTTTCACCTCCTCCTACACTTGAATCGGAAGAAGTTCCTTCATCAACCAAAACCACAGCCAAGAAGGGGAGAAAATTGCATTTCCCTTCACCTGCTACAACAAATAAGACCAGAGTTAGGAGGTCTTTTACTAGATCATCAACCCCCAAGGAAAATGTTAAAGCAGAAGTCATACCCCAGGATTTAGTCCCAAAGAAAGTTAAATGTAAAAGTGACACTATTGAGAATCCTGTTGAGGTTATGACCAAAGCCTCTGTTTAGAAGAAAGAAAAAGGTAAAGTTGAAGCCACTGAGAATCCTGTTGAATTTATCAACATCAACACCCCCCATAATAATCCCACTTTCAAAAGATTGATTAGACAACTCAGGGATGCTAGAAAAGAAGTTACCCGTTTGAAGGAAAAAAGTTTGACTGAGAGAAGGAAGGTGAAGGAGCTCATGGACATGAACAATGAAATCCTTAATCTGGAAAGTTGTACAAAAAGAATATTCTTGCCTCTCCATAGGCAACTTAAGACTATGTACATGCAAAACATAAGCATTCAGTCCCAAAATAGATAGCTCAAAGAAGAATTTCATCCCTTCAAGAATGATCTAGCCCAGAGGAACTTAAATGTTCTAGTACAAGATGTAATAGAAATAAATGAACCTACTATAGAGGGAATTTATCCTACAAGAAGGAGGAGTGCTAGATTGAGAAAGTAAATGGAGAGTATGACAAATCCATTTTTGAGGGTGATTACTTTTTGCAAGATTGAAGTGTTCAAGGAAGTATGATATTTTCACCTATGCAGGCATCTACAGGCTCCTAGTCAATCAGCTAAGACTTTTTGTGTTTTTGAAGAGTTGTTGCATCGCATAGAAAAACACGACAATTTCATAGTGCCTGGTGCTATGGAATCACCTACACAGATTGTTCTAAAGTTGCGCTACCAATGACGCTACGAAATCACATCTCCAAATACAAGGGGTGCTATGGAATCTGCAGAGCAGTTTTATAAGGGGTGCTATGGAATCTGTAGAGAAGTTTTTTCAAGAGGGTGCTATGGAATCTGAAGAACATTTTATAGGAGATCTCTACGAAATTGGGTACCGAATGTGCTACTATGAACTGGCCATTACATCAGAGGTTTTGAATTCATGACTTCTTCTTGACTTTGATGATTTGGAGGGAACCAAAGATCAACAGGGGGCAGCTAGAGATCAACATAAGAGCTTGGAGGACACATGGAACTAGAGAAGGATGTGCCCAAGCAGCAGAACATGTCATTCAATTTCTGTTAGAGTGGTTGCCAACATGGCTCCTTGATTTTAGAAATTTGTTAGATCTGTTGGTACAGATGTTACACTTGTAGTTTTTTGTGGAGAACTAGGATAGGAAGGCCAACTCACACCTTTAGTTGTTGCCTACTGTTTTTTTATTATAAATACATTAAATGAATGATATGTTGAGGCTCGAATGGTTGAGCATAGCTCCCTTTTTGTAATAGTTTGACTAAACAGAGTTGTTCTATGTTTATGTATGAGACTTGAGACATTTTCATTAATAGACGTCAGTTTCCTTTCATCATCTTGTTTCCTCTTATACTGAAATGCTCATGATTGGATGATCCATATGAGATGTCATGGTTGTGTTATAATGGCTGTTTGATTATAATGGTGCTATGAATGTTTTTCAGTGTTTTAAACTTTAAGTTCAAGAAGTTCTTGTGACTGATTTTTTCTTCACCTAGTTGCTTGAAGGCCTGATTCTTTTAGCAGACCTATCCACCTTCCTCACTAAGTCTTCCTTCTATTCACCTTTACCCTTAAACCACTGACTGAAGTTAATTAAAACCTATTTTTCTTATGCATGCTATCCTATATTTCTGTTTTTAAACATGCTTATGCTGAGGTTTGTCCATTTGACATTTAATCAGTAAATTACATTCACAAACCTTTTGATGGGTATTGGGATTATCCTCTTGCAATCTGAGGGTGATTCTCAGTGCTAACATTCTTGGTGCCATTTTCGAGGAGAAAATTGAAGACATTTCCATGGGATTGAACGAAAAAGCAATATTGATTCTGAAGGTGCATTTGAAATCAATACATTAAAGATTGAAGCTTGGACCTGGCAACTCCACTATTTTAGTTGTGGCTCCTAAAGGAAAACGCACGAGGTCTACTCCACATCTACCTCTGGCAACACCTGAAGTTGACCGAGAGAATAATATCAAGAAAGGAAAGGCTTCTCAAGAAGGATTTTCAGCTGTTGTACCAGGTACTTCTAGTCATTTACATGATTCTACTTTTAAAACTCCAGTAACTATATCCAATTCTCCTTTTCTACCCTTTGCCAAAGTTTCTAGAAATTTGGATTTTGAAAATTTTCTTGTTGAATACTCTTCTTTTAGCCCCAAATTGAAAGAATAAAGTTTTGAAACCATTGCTTCTCCTGACATTGTAAGTTGGTTTAGACTTGAGAGTCTTGAAGATTTTCCTACATTGGGCCTTCCTACTCCTCGTCCTATCAAAGTTGTTGTGACTAAAGAAGAGGAAACCTATTTTCCCTTGGACCCTATAACTTCTTCCTCCAAGACTCAAACTCTTCCTCTGAAAAATGAAACCTCTCCATCCAAGCTTCCTCTTTCTCCAAAAATCCAAGCCGCAGTTGTACCTGTCAAAACTCCATCTCCCCCTTGTTCTCCTACAATTCACAACCCAATGACAGGTGCTAACCTTCCTAGAAATAAGATGGATTCCATAGTGGCTACTAGGTATGCCCCTCTCATTTTACCTCAGCCTATGAATGCTCTCCCAGTTGGAGAATACCTTAAGTACATGCCCAAGTTCACAGGGGAGGAAGACATAACTACAGAAGAACGCCTTGAAACTTTTTATAGTTATGCAGATAATCTTAACATTGAGAATGAAGATGTATGGATGAGGGTATTTGTACAGAGCCTTGATGGTGAGGCTAGAAAATGGTTTAGGGGTTTGACTCCTGGATCTATTGTTGGGATTGAAGCTTTGGATGATGCTGTCTTGAGGCATTGGGGGGATAAAAAGGATTTCCTTTATTATATTACAGAATTTGGGCCACTTAAGAGGAAAGAGGGGGAATCTGTTTCATATTTCTCAAAAATATTTAATAAAATGTACAACAAGATTCCCACTGAAATAATGCCTACATAAACCGTTGCCAATATTACTAATGCCAGTGCTTTTGACCCTGAGTTTTGCCTCCCGTTGAGAGAAAGAATATCTACCTCTCTAGCTCATATTTAAGATGCAACCTTGGAAGTAGAATCTAACATATTGGCAGCTGAAAAACTTAAGGGAAAATATTATAGAGATAGAAGGAAAGGAAGGGTTGAAGCTTCAACCTCAGAATCCCCTATTGTCCACCCTCAAGTTGATGAACTTACAAAATTGGTAAAATCACTTTCTGCTGAAATGGAGAAGTTGAAACTTGAAGGAAAATAGAACTATAGGAACACACATAATGCTGATAATAGAGGTAATTTCAGAAAACCAATTAATGCCCCTCAGGTCCTCCAAAGAGATCAAAGAAATAGGGATAGGGATGATCAAAAAGTCCAATCCCCTCTCCAAAACAACCTTGTTGTTGATGAAGAAGGAGAGGATGAAGAAACTGATCCTGAAATCCATTGTCTTGGTGACACATCTTCATCTCCTCATTTAACTAAATCTGGATATGAAGAGTCTCTCATGGATAGTCAGTTAAATGAATTGAGTAAAGGGGAAAAAACAAATGACAATCCAAGTAAATACAACCCAAGGTAAAAAAAGAAAGAGGGAAAGACTGACACTTCTGATCAACCCACTAAAAAAAAAGTTCTACTAAGGCTGTGGCAGCTAGTAGCAAAGAAAAAGATGAACAAAACCCCCAAGAATTGGTTAAGATCCCTACCCCAGAAGTTAAGGAGAGTCTAAAATATCCATCTTATTTTAGCTTTGAGAGTGAGATTCAAAAAATTAAAATCCATGTACCTTTTTTGGAGATGATTAAGAATGAGGAATTCAAAAGATATCTTTCCAAAATGCTGCAGCCCGAGCCTTCCTCTAATTGCATAGATTTAGTCAACCTTCAAGATGAAAAACCAGCAGTCATCCTAGGACCTTTGGTAGAGGATAGAGATGAATCTTCCCCCCCTTTCTACACATCATTAAACATTCATGATAAAGTGTTGCACAATTGTTTGATGGACTCAGAGGCATCTCATATCCTCATGCCTAAAACTGTCATGGATGAGCTTGGGTTGGAAATTACAAAAACCTACCATGACTTATACTCATTTGATTCTAGGAAGGTGAAGTGTCTTGGGGTTATTAAAGACCTGGTTGTTACCCTGTTCCAATTTCCAATGAAAAGTGTGGTCATGGATATTGTGGTGGCTGATGTCCCCCCTAAGTTTGGGATGCTCTTGTCAAGATCTTGGATCAAAATACTAGGGGGAACTTTACAGATGGACCTTTCATATGCCACCATTCCTGTGTTTGGGGGAGAACATAGAAGGCTTTATAGGGAGACACAACTAGCCTACATCATCAGTGATGAAGAAAATCCTACCAACCACCTGATTTTTTCACTTGATATTGATTTAGGATCCAATATATTACAACTCAATGATGCTCCTTAACCATCTATTGAAATAAGAAAACAATCCATCACCTCTTGTAAATATCCTCCTCCTAATACCTATGTTTGGAAGATGTTTTTTGATGGGGCCTCTTCTAAGGAAGGTGCTGGTGTTGGGGTAGTCATTATTTCCCCTACCCAAGAGATCATATCTTTGTCCTACAAGCTTGAATTTGAAACTAAAAACAATGTGGAAGAATACGAGGCCCTTGTTTTAGGTTTGAGGGTTGCTAAAGACATGAGGATTGAAGAGATAACGATGTTTGGAGGTGCTGAATTAATTGCTCATCAAGTCAAAAATTTGTATCAAGCTAAACACCCCAGGTTAAGGACTTATAGAAATGAAGTTTGGGATCTTGTTGATAGTTTCTTCTTAGCTTTTAATATTTCGTTTGTTCCAAGAGAGGAGAACACTATGGAAAATTCCTTGGTTGTTTTAGCAAGTAATTTCATAGTTCCTTTGCCCCCTAAACTCAAATATGATGTGGAAGTGAAGTATGGACCCTCTATACCTGAAAATGTCAAACATTGGAAGTTTTTTGAGGATGATATTGAGATAAAAAGACTTCTTGAGACTGTGGATGACTTTTCTTCCTTACATATTGATCAAGATCATGATACTGAAAAAATCCCTCGTGATGATATTTTTCTGAATAAAATTGTTGACCATCATATTGTTTAGTTGCCCAATAACCATATTCCAAAAGGACTAGTCCCCTTGGAGAGATTGTTTGACATAAATGTTGTTGCTGTAAAAGTTAAAGGTTCAACTGAAAATGATGATGTGACTGAATGCAATTTAGGTACAGAGGAGGATCCGAAGTATGCTAAATTGTCTAGCAACTTGTCAAAGGAACAAAGGGTTAAGTATCTTAAGATTTTAAATGAGTTTGCTGATGTGTTTGCCTGTAAATATGAAGATTTAAGAACATATCACACAAACATCATTGAACATAAGATCCCTTTGAAAGAGGAGACCAAGCCTTTCAGGCAGAAACCCGGAGAACTAAATCCCATGATGTTTCCTATTATGGAAAAAGAAGTGAAGAAGCTATTGGATGCCAAAATCATCATTCCTTTGAGATACTCTGAGTGGGTGGCTAACTTAGTCCCTGTGAGGAATAAAAATGGGGAAATTAGACTATGTGTTGATTTCAGGAATTTGAATAGAATCTCCAAGAAAGATAATTACCCATTGCCAAAGATGGAGCACATTTTGCAGAGAGTCACTGGTTCATCTAGGATGTCTATGATTGATGGATTTTCTGGCTATAATCAGATCTCTATCTTGCCTAAAGATAGAGAGAAAACAACCTTCACTACTCCTTGGGGCACATTCATGTATGCTAAAATTCCCTTTGGATTGGTGAATGCAGGAGCGACCTTTCAGCGAGCAATGGACATTGCCTTCATTGGGGAGAAGTACAAGTTTGTAGTCATCTATCTAGATGACATTACAATGTTCTCAAAATCTGATAAAGAGCATTATCATCATTTGAAAAGGGTCTTCCTGAAGTGCAGAAAGTTTGGCCTCTCTCTCAATCCTAAGAAGTCTTTATTTGCTATGAAGGAAGGTAAGTTATTGGGACACATTGTATCAACAAAAGGGGTAAGAATTAATCCAAGAAGAGTAGAGGCCATTCAAACCTTATCTTTTCCTAGATCCAAGAAAGAAGTTTAGTCTTTCTTGGGGAAAATCAATTTTCTAAGAAGGTTCATCTCTAACTTTGTTGAATTAGTAAAGTACATTACAACCATGCTTAGTTAAGTAAATGAGGTGAAATGGATTACTGAGGCTCGATAAACTTTTGATGAAATCAAAAAGGCCTTGACTGAAGCACCTATGCTCATCATCCCTGACTATTCCGAGGAGTTTCTGATATTTTTCTTTTCCTCATTTGACACATTGGTTATTGTTTTGCTGTAGAAAAATACAGAAGGGTTAGAGAAGCCTATTTCGTTTTTTAGCAGAGCATTGAGGGACGCAAAAATGAGATATGATATCATGGAAAAGCATGCTTATGCTTTGGTCAAATCCCTCGAGGATTTCAGAGTATATGTTCTGCATTCAAAGATGTTGCTTATGTCCCCTCAACCTTAGTGAAAGAGATACTTATCCAACCTGACATAGATGGGAAGAGGAGCAAATGGATTGCTAAAATTCTGGAATTTGACCTTGAAATGAAGCCCACTAAACTAGTGAAAGGCCAAGGTTTAGCTAGGTTGCTAGATGAATCAAATTGCAAAGATTTAGGGGTTAATTTCATGAATATAAACTCAGAAAATTAGCAAGTTGAGTATGCTGATAAAATCTCATGTCATCCCAAATTTGGCAGAATGCATTTGGGATAAAGACATCATATATTTTTTGCAGAAGTTGTAGCCTCCTGATGGTTTGGACAAGAACAAGGTGAGAGGTTTGAAGCTTAAAGCAATCAGATATTGTCTCATTGATCATGTATTGTATTTGAAAGATCCTCTAAGAGTTCTTTTAAGATGTTTAGATCCATAGGAGGCCCAAAAGGCCATGACTGACTTTCATGACAACTTATGTGGGGGACATCATTTTTGGAGAACCACAACCTATAAGATCCTCAGAGTTGTGTATTTCTGGCCTAGACTTTTTATTGATGTTTGTGCAAATATTAGAGCTTGTTTCAAATGCCAAAAGTTTTCTAGAAAGCAACAACTCAAATATTTTCCTTTGAAGCCTGTGGTGGTTTCTGGACCTTATCAATAGTGGGATCTTGAATTCATTGGGGAAATCCATCCAGCTTCAAGTGGCTAGCATAGGTGGATTTTGACTACCACTGATTACTTCACCAAGTGGATAGAATCCATTCCTACAAGGAATGCCTCCCACAAGGTAATAATTAGTTTTCTTGAGGATATCATGTCAATATTTGGTTGTCCAAGCAGGATTGTTACTGACAATGCTGCCTCCTTCAAAGCTGAACCATTGATCAAGTTTTATGAATAGTATGGGATTACATTAGTCCATTCTACTCCTTACTACCCCCAAGGAAATGGTTTGGCAAAGTCCTCTAACAAGAGGCTCATAAATATTATCAAGAAATTGTTAGAAGACAACAAGAAAGCATGGGACTCAAAGATGAAGTTTTCCTTATGGGATGATAGAGTTACAACAAAGAGGTCACTTGGTGTTTCCCCTTTTCAACTTGTATATGGGGTTGAGGCTATCTTTCCTACTCATCTTGCCTTTCCTATGGAAAAATTCCTCCAGGACTACCAAGGAGAACTTAATGATATGGTCAGGAGGATACAACAAATGGTAGAATTACAAAAGACTAGGGAGCAACTACTTGAAAAAGCAAAGGATCATCAACAAAAGATCAAGCAAGCCTTTGACAAGAAGGTAAGCAAAGAATATTTTTAGCTGGGAGATCTAGTACTCAAGTGGGATGCAACCAAGAAAGACAAAGGAAAACATGGTAAATTCGAAGCCTTATGGATTGGTCCTTTCAATATTTTTGAGTTATTTTCAAATAACACTTATAAATTGCAGAACTTGGAGGATTCCAAAGTTTTTGGTGGCCCTGTCAATGGGCACTTTCTAAAAAAACTATTTTGCTTAAGCCATGATTAGATTTCAATTCATTGTACATATCACTTTTTCTTTTTATTTGTATTTGAATAAGTGACCCCATAGCCCTAGGATAAGACATTGAAGCTGCTTGTTCTTGGCAGCTCACAGGGAGCATGCCATCCCCTATGGAGCCAATATTATCACATGAAGTTGTCATGGGTCATTTTTTTTTCCTCTTAGGTTTTAATTTTTACCCTTTAGTATTTAAGATTGTTTTATTTTTCCCTTTGTGATTTTCTTAGGTTAGTCTAAATAAATAAAGGATTGGGTTTTGGTTCACATTTTTGGCCCACACCTATGGTTTATAGCCTAGGTTCATTTTTTGGTTTATGTCTTTGACTCATCACTTGGCTTGAAATCTAGCACTATCAACCCCATGACTCTACAAACCTGACAAGTCACTCCATCCACTCATACACTTGATCCTTTCCA
This sequence comes from Picea engelmannii, assembly GCA_009831015.1. Taxonomy (NCBI): domain Eukaryota; kingdom Viridiplantae; phylum Streptophyta; class Pinopsida; order Pinales; family Pinaceae; genus Picea; species Picea engelmannii. The sequence goes on along the minus strand of ML787586.1, from coordinate 185,029 downwards.
CTTTGTCCCTATGCCCGTTAAGGAGTCAAATCAAATTTTGAAAAGGGAACTGCCAACTCACTAGGTGTTTTCATAGCGCACCTTTGTACATCTTCTCCTTTACCATCATCCGCCATCATCAAGCTGATGTCATGTCTTTTATTGTTTTCATCACCCTTGTCTTCAAAAGGGATATTATGATTTGGTCATTTATGAGGTTCTAACTGTTTACCAATTTGAAATATTCTTCCTAAGCTCGGCGCTGCGGAAACCACTAGTCCAAACAGAGTTGCGGATTGCACTACATGATTAAATGTTTTGAGGAGAATTGGAAGATGAGGTGGATGTAACAACTCTAGGCTTGCTGTAAATCTTCCATTTATCAATTATAACGTCCAGGTACTTCATGAGCCATTTTAGCTACATTGAAGATCATTAAGATATCTCTTCCTTATCTTTTGGTAGCGCCTGGGACTGCAAGCTACAAATTCTCTCACCAATCAACCTATCTACCTTTTTTTCCACACACTCCATGTCCATTTGCATGCTGAATTTTCCCTCCATTGGAACTTAGACCTTTTTCTTCAGATTATGAATGCCTAGTTATCATCTTGGCTCACATTGCCCATACTATGCTACTAAAACCATTGCTAGACTGTGCTACAGATCCCTTGTTCCAGTGTTGCAAATTCACTATCAAACCTTTGCTATCGTCTATGCTCACAACTCCAGCAATTATCTCCCCTTTTTCACTGTGCCATGTTATATTTGCATCTCACAAGTGTACTTGCAGTGAGGAGTTAGGAGCCCCTACATTTTTAAATCTCTCAGGACCTTGTATGGTGGCTTGATGACAGTCTAAAACCCGAACATTTCTGTCTCCCTTCATATAATTTCTCAGAGTATATTTTCCTCATTTTAAACCATCAGACCAGTCTCTTGTCAATCCAGAAGTGAATTGGAGGAAATCCCTGAATGACCAATTAAGGATCACCTTCAAAACGTAAAATACCTTTGCCTCTATTTGGTTTCCTTACCTCTCATAGTATTATAGTATTTGATCCCCTCCTTCTATCCATGGATACACCTCAAAAGAACAAGTCTCACAAGGGAGGGAGTGTGGTCAAGACTGAGCCTTCTAACATGCACCTGTTTGATGTTGAGCCTATGATTAGGGAGGTTTTCCCAAGGGTTGGTTGCCTCTTTTTTTTTCAAAACATGCAAAGGTGTTAGGGTCCTAACCCGCACATAAGTAGATTAATATATTCAGATGTAATAAAGGTCAATATTAATAAGGCCTTTCAATAAAATAGAATAAGGCGGATGTAAGAAGGCCTAATAGAAGCTTCCACTTCTAGAAGGATCTTCCTCTAGATGCTTCTCTTGATAGACATTTTGTATAAATAAGGGTCGAGGGTATGAAAACCCTAGCTTGGAGATTATTGTAACAGAGCGCTGCTCGATTGGAGGTTGCCCCCTCGAAGAGGCCTGTGAACATTGATTTCTTAATCAAAGTGCTATTTCTATTGTTGTTCTTATATCATTTCTGTGTTATTGTGAGATTATGCTAGATATTTTACTGTTATTCTACCATTTCTAGCATTTTATTTTTGTTCTGCATATTTTATATATCTGGTATCTTGCAAGTGGTATCAGAGCACTTTCCTTGGCAGAAATTGTGGGATTTTTTTTTTTCAGGGTAGAGATGTATTCCAGCGTCTTTAAACCATAGAGATCTGTCATTACGCACATAAACCCGCTGTTGAGGGATTCATACACGTAGGAAATACAAGTGGTTCTTAAGCGCACATCTTTTGGCCACCCTTGTAACCCCTGTTGGTACCCCTTCGAGTGGTAGCGCATCAGACAACACCTGTGTATGGATCAGCCTAGATTTCCTGAAGCCCTCTTTAGATAAACCTATCGGTCACCGGACTGCTATAGTGTCACCGAGAACAACACTCGGGAAGATACTCTCTAGTACCTGGGTAGTTGGGTAGTACGGCTAAGGGTACAGTCTATCCTCCTTAGTTAGTGCCTTGATATATTGGGTCGAGTACTACTGTTGGACCCTGCACGTATATCATAGAGCTATAGCACAGGGCAAACCCTTGTATGTAGAACCCTTGAATAACTAACCCTTGGGGGACATAAATATAAACGAATTAAAAACAGACCAGATCTATTGCCGCGCAACTGTTTTCAGGTTGCCAAGTAAATGCACATCTCTTTCTGGTTAAACATTTGAGGATTTCATCACTGTAGTATTCTTCAGACCAGAGTATAACTCTGCAAGTGTAAAAAAAAAAAAAAAGTCTGGAAATTTTTTCACCATTATTTGAGACCTATTCCATTGGATTCATCTTTCCACCCTTATCACTTTCATCCATATCATTTTTAGACAAAATTTTTGACCCCACCTGCCCCTTTTCAGTTCACCCATCCTCATGGCCCATACCCATAGCCAAGACCTAGAAGCTCGCTTCAACACCATGCAATCTGGTTTCCTAGAAACCCAAAAAGAAGTAAAACAACTCAGTTCTACTGTTGCCTCCATCGATTCATCCATCAATGCTACCATAAATACAACCATGCAGTCCTCAATGGAGGAAGTCAAACAAGAACTTACCACCCATCTTGAATCTATCTTTGTAGCACTTTGCACCAAACTGAAGATCCCTACAGATGACCATTTCTCTGAAGCACATCCAAAGAATGAAGGCGAAACTTCCTCCCATTCCCATACCTTTCAGTCCCATCACTTTCAACGTGACATACGCCTTCCGCGGTTGGACATGACCAAATTTGATGGCTCAGACCCCACTAGTTGGGTAACCCAAATAGAACATTATTTCTCTTTATATGGCATTACCGATGACTTGGCCAAACTTCGGTATGGTGTTCTCCATCTAGATCAAGAACGTTGGTAATGGTGGCAATGGAGAAAAACTTCCCGTCAAGGGTATATTGCTTGGACCCAATTTGTGACTGAGCTTTATGAACGCTTTGACACATAAACCAACCATTTGGGCCGTTTGACAAAGTTGAAGCAATTTGAAATAGTAGAAGACTTCATAGTTGCCTTTGAATGCCTGGCTTTTCGAACAGAGGGCATGATTGATGCTTTCTTTTGAGAGTGTTTTATTAGTGGCCTCAAGGAGGAGATTCGGGCCCATGTCCTCATGGCTTGACCCTCGACTTGGGTGGAGGCTACTAAAAGAGATAAAGAAGCACAATAGGTGGTATCATCTCAAAACTGAAAACCCTCCTTTATCCCTCGCCCTAAACCCGTCACTCCCACTACTCCCTCCGCCCCATTAAAAATCCAAAAATTGACCAGGGATGAAATGGCTGAATGCCAACTCAAAGGCCTTTGTTATAATTGTGATGACAAATATTTCCCGGGCCACAAGTGTAAGGAACAAAAGCTTTTTATGGCCATCTCTGAGGACATTTCAGAAGAGGATGTTGAAACTCCCCTTATGTCTGAGTCACCGGAAATCACTGACATAACCCCTCCCTCAGACTCTCCCAAAGTAGAACCGGTCATTTTCCTCAATGCTCTCACTGGTTTTTCTGCTCCCCAAACCCTCAAGTTAATCGGTTACATCAAGCATCGGAAGGTCATCATTCTGGTTGATAGTGGAAGCACCTATAATTTTATTCATCGCCGCATTGCCCAAGAAACTCATTGCTACATCCATGCTATCAATAATTTCCAAATCATGATTGCCAATGGTGGTTACATGAAATGTGGAGGGCGCTATGAAAATGTGCGTCTCCAAATCGGTGACTACCACCTAAAATCTCATATGTTTTCTATTGACATTGTGTTGGGTGTCGACTGGCTAAGAACTTTGGGTCCCATTCTCATGGATTTTAAGGCATTAACCATGCAATTCGACCAGGAAGGCCACCCATATAAATTCTAGGGCATCACTGCTAGTTCACCTGAGGTTATTAGTTCCCATCGCATGGAAAAGATGCTCAAAAAAGGTCATTCTGGTGTCATTTCCCAACTCCATGCCATTCAAGCAACACAAACACCCCCGGTGCCGCATGACCTCGAAGCTCTCCTTTCTAAACATCAAATGGTATTTTCCACTCCCCAAGGCCTCCCTCCTTCCCGCGGTGTTCATGATCATTCCATTCCCCTTGTACCTAGAATCCTTCCTCCCAATATCCGTCCATATCGCCACCCCTTCTCACAAAAAAATGAAATTGAGAAAATGGTCCAGGAACTCCTTAATGCAGGAATTATCCACCCTAGTATGAGCCCTTACTCTTCTCCTATAGTCATGGTCCTGAAGAAAGAAGGTTCTTGGAGAATGTGTCCTGACTTTCTTTCCCTCAACAAACTGACCATTAAAGACAAATTGTCCATTCCTATCATTGATGACCTCCTGGATGAATTGAGTGGCGCCCAATTCTTTACTAAACTCAATCTTTGCTCGGGCTATCACCAGATACGTATGAAAGAGGCAGACATTCCCAAGACAGCCTTTCGCACTCATGAGGGCCACTATGAGTTTTTGTTCATGCCCTTTGGCTTGTGTAATTCTCCCTCCACCTTCCAAAGCCTCATGAATCATGTCTTCCGTCCCTTTCTCCATCATTTTGTCTTAGTTTTCTTGGATGATATCCTCATCTATAGAAAAACCTGGACCGACCATCTTACTCATGTGGATCAAGTTCTCCATCTCGTCTCCCAGCACCAACGTTTCCTAAAACAGTCTAAATGTGCTTTTGGTGCCTCAGAAGTAGAATACTTGGGTCATCTTGTTGGCAAGGATGGCGTCAAGGTGGATCCAAAAAAGATTGAAGCTATGCAAGATTGGCTGCACCCAAAGACTCTCAAAAGCTTGCGTGGATTTCTGGGCTTAATAGGGTATTATCGCAATTTTTTTAAGAACTATGGAAAGATTGCAACACCTCTCACTGCTCTCCTAAAAAATAACTCTTTCACTTGGACTCCAGCCACTTCTGAAGCTTTTCAAACCTTGAAGACAACCATGTGTACCACTCCGGTTCTGGCCCTTCCCGATTTCACAAAGACCTTTGTGTTGGAATGTGATGCCTTAGGGAAAGGAATCAATGTTGTCCTTATGCAAGAGGGTCGACCTTTGGCCTTCACTAGCAAGCAACTGTCTGAAAGGAATCTGGGAAAACCCATTTATAAAAAGGAAATGTTGGCTATTCTGCACGTCGTTGAGCTGTGGCGCCCTTATCTCTTTGGGCAACGCTTCCAAATCAAGACCGACCATCAAAGCCTCAAGTACTTTCTGGAACAATTCATTTCCTCCCAGGAGAAACAAAAATGGGTGACTAAGCTCTTTGGTTATGATTATGAGATCATTTACAATAAGGGAAAATACAATGTAGTGGTGGATACACTGCCCCAAAAATATGAAGAAGGATCCCTTTTTTCTCTTTCCTTCATTGTACCCGATTGGCTCCAAGCTGTACGACAGGAATGGATTCAAGACCCCAAAAGTTCGCATCTGATCCAACAATTGCAGAGAAAGGCTCTAGCTCCCCCAGGGTACTCTTGGCTACAAGATGAGCTTCGATACAAAGGCCGTTTGTATTTAAGTAAACAATCAAATCTTAAATCCATGGTACTTTCTGAGCTTCATGCTACACCCACAATGGGGCACTCAGGGTTCACCAAAACACATGACAGAGTCAAACATTATTTTTTCTAGGATGGTATGAAACAGGACATCCGTAATTTTGTAGCTGAATGTGAGGTGTGCCAACGCAACAAGGGAGAAACAATCAAATCTTCAAGCACACTAGAACTGCTTCCGATTCCACCAGCTATTTGGAAGTATATCTCTATGGACTTTATTACCGGCTTACCCAAATCAGGGAATAAATCAGTCATAATGGTGGTTGTGGATCGCCTTTCCAAGTATTCTCATTTTTGTGCTCTTCAACACCCATTTACTGCATCCACAATGGCTCAACTTTTCATGGACCAGGTCTTCAAGCTTCATGGCATGCCGCACTCTATTGTTTCTAATCATGACCCAACTTTCACAAGCAATTTTTGGCAAGAACTGTTTAAGCTCCAGGGCACCCAATTGCATCTCAGCACAACTTATCATCCCCAGACTGATGGTCAAACGGAAGTTGTCAACAAGTGTTTGGAAACATATTTGAGGTGTTTTGCTTCTAAAAAACAACCTCAGTAGGTTCAATGGCTACCCCTAGTCGAATGGTGGTACAACACTTCCTACCATACATCTACTCGCATGACTCCTTTTGAAGCAGTATATGGATAGAAACCACCTTCAGTTCTCTCATACTTATCGGGTACCTCGAAGGTCCAGGCGGTTGACCAAACACTTACAGTTCGAGAGGATATTCTTCGTACCCTTAAAGAGAACTTGGTCATGGCACAAAATCGCATGAAGCAACAAGCAGATCAAGGTCGCTATGAACGCCAATTTACAGAAGGGGATCACGTGTTTCTATGACTGCAACCATACAAACAAACCTCCCTCAAGGATGAGCATTGTCAGAAGCTAGCGCCCAAATTTTATGGTCCGTATACAGTTCTCAAACGTGTGGGACAAGTCGCATATCAGTTAGCTCTGCCCAGTCAGTCGAAGCTACATCCAGTGTTCCATGTTTCATGCTTAAAGAAGGTGATTGGATCTCGGTGCCAAATTCAAACCAACCTTCCTGATTTAGTTGAAGAAGGATCCATTTGGCTACAGCCAGAAGCAATTTTGGATCAGCGTGAGCATCAACTGCGTCGACGAACCATCAAGGAAGTGCTAGTCCAGTGGAAAGATACAAATCCAACAGATGCCACTTGGGAACCAACTACCATTCTGCAATAGTTTGCTCATCTCAAGCCTTGAGGACAAGGCTACTTTTAAGGGGGCGGACATGTTAGGGTCCTAACCCGCACATAGGTAGATTAATATATTTGGATGTAATAAAGGTTAATATTAATAAGGCCTTTCAATAAAATAGAATAAGGAGGATGTAAGAAGACCTAATAGAAACTTCCACTTCTAGAAGGATCTTCCTCTAGATGCTTCTCTTGATAGACATTTTGTATAAATAAGGGTCGAGGTTATGAAAACCCTAGCTTGGAGATTATTGTAACAGAGCGCTGCTCGATTGGAGGTTGCCCCCTCGAAGAGGCCTATGAACATTTCTTTCTGAATCAAAGTACTATTTCTATTGCTGTTCTTATATCATTATTGTGTTATTGTGGAGATTATGCTAGATATTTTACTGTTATTCTGCCATTTCTAGCATTTTATTTCTGTTCTGCATATTTTATATATCTGGTATCTTGCAAAAGGGGACACCTTGAAGTAGCAAGGTAGTTTTCCTTAAACTTTGAAGGCATTAAGACCAAGGTAGGAAACCTTGAGTTGGAGGTATCTGAGGCCACTATTGCAGCAGGCACTAAGATACCCAACACTGGTGAGAGGTGGTTCAAATCCATGATCCTTAATGTAAACTTTTCCAAGGATTTCCTCAAGAAAGACTATCAGAAAGAAAATTTGTCTAATGGAGTTCCTAAGAGACACCTGGTTGAGGGTTTTTATAAAATGCTAAATATTATCCAGAGATATTTTACATGTGAGGGAAGATTTAACATGATATACCAATATCACATTAGACTCTTGCTACATTTCACTGGTAAGGATTTAATGAATATCCCTTTTTATCTGTTAAGAAGTATGGGAAATATGTAGGATAGATTCCAAGCCAAACCCAAGGCTGTGGACACTAGTGTTTTCCACTATGGGTTGATCAAGATGCTAGTTATGGAAGAGTTGAAGAAAAGAAACATTTCTTGGGAAAAATTCATTGTCTCTGCCAATATGCAACTAGATATAGCCTCTACCCATCAATCTAGGATGCAGAGCCCTTTTCCATCTAGTAGTGTTTACCCTACTACCCTATACAAAGAATCCCCTAAGGAAATTGAGGAAGAAGAGAGGGAGGTTCATCAATCCCCACAAAGAGAATTTTCACCTCCTTCTACACCTGAATTGGAAGAAGTTCCTTCATCAACCAAAACCACAACCAAGAAGGGGAGGAAATTTCATTTCCCTTCACCTGTATCAACAACTAAGACTAGAGTCAGGAGGCCTTTTACTAGATCATCAACCCACAAGGAAAATGTTGAAGAAAAATTCATACCCTAGGCTTCAGTCCCAAAAAAAGTTAAAAGTAAAAGTGACACTATTGGGAAGCTTGCTGAGGTTATGAACAAAGACTTTGTTTAGAATAAAGACAAAGGTAAATGTGAAGCCACTGAGAATCCTGTTGAAGTTATCAAGATCAACACTCCCCCTGATAATCCCACTTTCAAAAGATTGATTAGACAACTCAGGGATGCTAGAAAAGAAGTTACCTGTTTGAAGGAAAAAAGTTTGACTGAGAGAAGGAAGGTGAAGGAGCTCATGGACATGAACAATGAAATCCTTAATCTGGAAAGGTGTACAACAAGAAGATTCTTGCCTCTCCATAGGCAACTTAATGATCTGTACAGGAAAAACAGAAGCATTCAGTCCCAAAATAGAAAGCTGAAAGAAGAATTGTAGCCCTTCAAGAATGATCTAGCCCAGAGGAACTTAAATGTTCTAGTACAAGCTGCAATAGAAAGAAATGAACCTGCAATAGAGGGAATTTATCCTCCAACAAGGAGGAGTGCTATATTGAGAAAGTAAATGGAGAGTATGAAAAATCCATTTTTGAGGGTGATTAGTTTTTGAAATCTTGAAGTGTTTAAGGAATTATGATATTTTCACCTATGCAGGCATCTACAGGCTCCTAGTCCATCAGCTAATACTTTTTGTGTTTTTGAAGAGTTTTTGCATCACACAGAAAAAAAGAAACGATTTTGTAGCACCTGATGCTACATAATCATCTACACATATTTTTCTAAAGTTGCGCTATCTACGACGCTATAGAATCACGTCGCGAAACACAAGGGTCGCTACAGAATCTGCAGAGTAGTTTTACAAGGGGCGCTACGGAATCTGCAAAGAAGTTTTTTCAGGAGGGCACTACGAAATATGCAGAGTAGTTTATAGGATGGTGCTACGGAATTGGCTATCGAATGCACTACAGAATGGTGCTACGAACTAGCCATTACAGTCATAGGTTTTGAATTCATGACTTCTTCTTGACTTTGATGATTTGGAGGGAACCAAAGACCAACAGGTGGCAACTAGAGATCAACATACAAGCTTGGAGGACAAATGGCACTGGAGAAGGATGCACCCAAGCAGCAAGACATGCCATTCAATTTCTATTAGAATGGTTAATAACATGGCTCCTTTATTTTAGCAGTTTGTTAGATCTGTTGGTACCGATGTTACACTTGTAGTTTTTTGTGGAGAATCCTAGGATAGGAAGGCTAGCTCGCACCTTTAGCTGTTGCCTACTATTTCTTATTATAAATACATCATATGAATGATATATTTAGGTTCAAATGGTTGACTAGAGCTCCATTTTTGTAATAGTTTGACTAAACATAGATGTTCTCTGGTTATGTATAAGACTTGAGACATTTTCATTAATAGAAGTCAGTTTCCTTTCATCATCTTGTTTCCTCTTATTCTGAAATGATCATGATTAGATGATCCATATGAGATGTTGTTGTTGTGTTATAATGGATGTTTGATTATAATGCTACTATCATGTTTTTCAGTGTTTTAAACTTTAAGTTCAAGAAGTTCTTGTGACTGAGTTTTTCTTCACCTAGCTGCTTGAAGGCATGCTTTTAATAGACCTATCAACATTCCTCACTAAGTCTTACTTCTATTTACCTTTACCCTTAAACCACTGACTGAAGTTAATTAAAACCTGATTTTCTTATGCATGCTAGCCCAAATTTCTGTGTTTAAACATTTTTATGCTGATTTTTTTCCATTTGACCTTTAATCATTAAATTACATTCATAAACCTTTTGATGGGCACTGGGCTTATCCTCTTGCAATCTGAGGGTGATTCTCGTTGCTAACAAGAGGCACTTGGGATGACATGTGAGGCATGTAAATAAATTATTGGATACTTTGCAAAGGGAAAAGTTGTATATAAAATTGTGTAAATGTGAATTTGGCAAGATTGAACTTGTATACTTAGGTCATATTGTAGGAGGAGGACAATTAAAAATTGATCCTTCCAAGATTGATGTAATTGTAAATTGGCATGAGCCAAAAAGTGTAACTGAGATACAGAGCTTCTTAGGTGCAGTCCAGTATTGGAGGAGGTTCATTTCAAACTTATCCTTTATAGTAGCTCCTTTGCATGCCTTAACCAGTGTAAAGAACACTTTTCAGTGGGAAGGAAAACAACAAAAAGATTTCGACACTTTGAAGGAAAAGATCAGTACCGCACCAATATTATCACTGCTAAATCTTCAATGACCCTTTGAGATCAAGAGAGATTCCAGTGGATACGACATGGGTGAAATATTGATGCAATATCGTAATCCTATATGTTACCACTTTGAAGCTTTTAACCAAGCTGTTGTTAACTATCATACATATGATAAAGAGTTGTATGCATTAGTTCAAAGTGTAAAAAAATGGAAACATTACTTGTTAGGGAAGGAAACAATCATACATACAGATCACCAACCCTTACAGTATATCCAAGCACAAACCAAACTGCAACAATTTTGACACAACAGATGGATGGGTTTTCTACAACAATTTCATTTGGTAATGAAATACAAAAAGGGTACAAGTAACAAGGTAGCTGATATGATTTCTAGAACTCCTATTGTTGCTTCTATTATTTTGAAGAATACTTCTTTATCTCATGATAGCTATGTGGAACAATATGCCATTGATGAAGATTTTAAAGAAGTATATGAGAAGCTAACCCATGGTGCACAGGTAGAGAACTATTTTCTGCAGGGAAAACTACTCTACCATCTTGGAAAGATATGTATTCCTACAAGTGAACGAGTCCATGTAATATGAGAAGCTCACACTTCTCTTGTGTTTGGGAATTTTGGGGAAGGAAAAACTATGGCTTATTTGCAAAGGTTTTGTTACTGGCCTCAAATGAAAGCAATTGTAACTAAATATGTAAAGGGGTGTGTGATGTGTTCTACTTGTAAGCTCACTAATAAAAAACTGGGGCTATACTCACCACTTCCTATTACATCCTATCCACGGGAAAGTATCTCCATGGATTTTGTAGGGGTTTACCAATGTTGAAAGGGGGTCATGACTATTTGTATGTTGTAGTGGATAGGTTCAACAAGATGTGTATCTTGATGCCATGTAAAAAGTAGATCATTGCTGAGCAGACTGCTAATCTCTTCTTTCAATATGTTTGGGTTCACTTTGGGTTACCCACATCCATTATCTCGGATCGAGATACTCGATTCCTTGGGGATTTTTGGACAATATTGTGGACAATAGTGGACACCAAATTGAAGAGAAACACTTATTTCCATCCACAGACCGACAGACAGACAGAGGTGGTAAATCGAATAGTGGTACTTTTGCTTCGAGGCTACTACAACAAGCATCCCAAGTTATGGGATGAACAAATACCCTATGTACACCATGCTTACAACCGATCCTTACATTCATCCACTCAGTGTTCACCTTTTGAGGCATGTTTTGGGTACCTACCTAAAGTTCCTTTGGACTTGATGTATGGGAGAGATGTCGATTAAAATGAAAAAAGAAAAGAGGACAGAGCCTGCAAGTTCATCCAGAGGATCTAGAAGGTGCACCAGGCAGTCAAGGAATAGTTGGAGAAAAGTCAAGCATAGTATAAAGATCGACATGAAAAACATAGGGTTGATCATCAGTTCCAGATTGGAGACCAGGTGTGGCTTCACATCAACAAGGAGAGATTGAAGGTTGAAGGAAAGAAACTCAAGCCCATTCGTTATGGACCCTTCACTATTTTGGAGAAAAGTGCTACCAATGCTTTTCGTCTGGATCTTCCACCTTATATGAATATTTACTCATTTGTAAATGTAGAGAACTTGAAACTGTTTGAGCCTCCCATGATCATGGATCAGGATGAGGAAGTTTCAAAACCTTCAGTTGATGAGTTTTCTCCTGAGTACTTGGATAAGTTAAAGGAAGATATCATCTTGGATAGAAGGACGAGGACTTCATGCAGGGGTAATGTTGATTATCTTCAAGTAGGCTTAAAGGGAACACATCCAAGAAAGACAAAGTGTATTGAGAAGGACAAGATGAGGGAACTCTTCCCTCACTTATCTATTGATTGATGATATCTTTTGGTGGTCCAAAAATCTCTCAGTGGGAAGGCGTGATCCAAAAAGGATCTAGAGAAGACTAAGGATAACTCAGAACTCACAGAAGCAACCCATGACACTCAGAATGGCCTCAACAGATAGAGAAAGGGAAAAAAATCAAAGTTCTCAAAACTCAGTGAAAATGACATCATCGCGAAGAGCGCGTCACAATATTTCCAATGATGCAAATGAAACATCAAACGAAGTTACATATCAAAAGATATTCACGGACAAAGTTTGGTCAACCTAGCCCAGTCAACATGGGGATGAGTCAGTATCCGCACTACTAACGTTAGCATCAATATGGATGACGTTAGCATCTATACAACATACATGGCATGTGTAGGAGTTGAAACGTGTCATGATGACGTCATAATGAAATCATCATGGTGATGTGGAAACACTAAAGGTTGCCATGTGTCACTCATATTTGGCATTTCTGGGTCATTTCATGGACCAGTAAAATTGCACCACGTGGTAGTCTGTACAGTGATGTGGAGATTGTCGTGGCAGGCTGAGTTGGAAACTGAGTTGGTAGACCATACGCAGATGTGGCATCATGATTGTACAGTGGTTGACGTGGCCCAATCATTAGCTTCCATGTGGCCCAGTCATGGGATGCCATGTGGCAGTGGGAAAATCCCCAATGACAACCCATGATCGAAAATTAAAAAAAATTAAGATTTGGTGGGTCCGCCAAATCTGGCGGGACCCCACCAAATCTGGCAACCGACCAACATCTAGAAGCCTTGCCAACATTAGCGGAACAAATACATGTACTATATATATATATATATNGGTCAAGCCAAAAGGGGAGGCCCACGGGCTCGACCCCGGGACCTCCCCCTTTATACATGCCTTAATATATGCTCCGTAACCAATAGGCCAATGAACTCATATTGTTTACAACTCCATTTTATTTATTTAAAACATGAACCCACCCAGTGATGGAAGGAGGGCGTGCATGGGTATGGATCAGAACAGTTTTGGAGACAATTATTCAGCATTTATTGTAGGTTGTAGGGCACAGAAACTGAGACAGAGTTTCTCTTGGGCCTAGGAGTGCCAGTGTTGGATTGAGGCGTGGAGACAGTCATTTTTGAGTAATTTGACATGACGAATTCAGTGGTGCTATCTATTTTTGGATCTGAGCAAAAATTCTACAGCTTGATTTCAGAATGACGTATACTTATGTATTTTTCCAAATTCTTTTGCTAAGTTAATAAAAGGCCTACCCATTTGAGAGAAGGACCGAGAGATGTAGTTCACCAGGGATGAACTCCATTATCAAGTTTTTTGTATTCAGATTTGATGCTTATGTCTCTTCGTTATCGAACTTTTCCTTCTTTAATGGTGCACTTTAATTTATGATCATTTAATGCAATTCTTTATAAGTCACTCAATGAAAAGTTTCGGGATCACCCCTTTATTAATGGATTAATTAAATATTTTGTTTTGTCCTCCATCCTACTTAGACCTAGGCTTTAATTTAAACTAGGCTTAGAATTTTTTTTAAGGGAAAACTTATAATTAATAAACTTTACTCATACATAATTATTTTAAGTTTGACCAAGTCAAAGTAAGATATCATTTTCTAGGCACCTAGGTTCATTGACTCACCTATGTTTACAAACCGCAACATGCCCTTCAAGACGTACTATGTGCTCCAAGGGTGCCACTTGCCTTTATTCATGTTTCATTTATGCGACGTTCCCTTCAAGATGCACTATGTGCTCCAAGGGTACCACTCACCTTTTGATTGATTTTGGTAGACGTCCAACCCTTGGAGTCAATACTCCATCAGGAGACCTTGTGGGAGACTAAGGGCCTCTAAGGAATAAGGACCCTACTTTATTACATGCCCCTTATAATCTTTGTGAGCAATTGTCTCAGTCTTCCCTCACGACATCATGGATCTCTCGAACTAGGTAATCATTAACCTATAGTTTGAGCCACGACGAGAGTGCTAGTAGGCTGTGGCAAGGTTGTTGCCACACCTCTCCCTAAATATATTTGGTTGTCATTCATGACCCATTTACTCCTAATGTGAGTCTGATTAGCAAGCAATCATCAGCCTGCATCCATCAACGAAACATGTCAGCTATCCATAAACATCATCATGATATACCCGAACACATGTCACATATGCATAAACAAAAATACCCAAACCATATACAGTCCACTCCCTAACTCGATCTAGAGTGCAAGGAGGTCCACCAATGCCATCAACATCCTCTATCTGTCAATATTCCTACACACTCAGGAGAAACCAGACAGTAGCACATGTCTATACATAAGTAACATAACATAACATCATAATCTGCAATCTCATTATCTGAATCCATAAGCGAAGCAGTCAATCATATAATGAACCGGATCACTTTCATGCAAGTGTCCTTAAAGAATAAGTCACATCAGGTGTGCGCAAGAGTGGGATGTTACATTTAGAAACTTTCATCCATTTGGATCTAATAATAACATGATTGAATCAAACAGGTATGTAT
>ML787586.1:149313-163783 GCA_009831015.1 Picea engelmannii | reverse complement strand
TGTGCATGGTGTATTGTGGTGTATTGGTGTAACTCTTATACTATTGTTCATTGCTCATTGGATATAATTGAATGGTTTAAGTATAAGTTGAAAAAGGTTTTTAAATTGTACTTGATATTGATTCACCCCCCTCTTAGTATCAATAGATACTATAATGGAAGTTGATTATAACTAAAAAAATCTGGGTAGCTGGAAGTGTTAGTGGATGTTTACAAATCGATGTGTTTGTATAATGCACAAGAATCAATGCATACATACACATACAACATTGGTGTTGTACACTTAACTTCAAGCACCGAGGCCATAAAATATGGAAGCATTGGGGCAGTAAAATATTTAAGCACCAGGGAGTTTGTCGTATAAGCACTGGGGAGTTTGTTGTGTAAGCACTAGGGCGTTACCATCAAAACACACCGTGAGAGTTAAAAATAATTAAGCATCGGGGATTTCTGCATAGAAAGCACTAGTGCGTTATTAATAAGAAGGCACCAATGTTGTATCAAATAATATGCATCGGTGCATTCCATGGAAAAATGCCTTGGTGCATTAAAACTAGAAAGCACATGTGCTTTTTAGTAACAAACAAGCCCCGATGCTTATCAATAACACAATAGTGCCAGTGCGTATCAAAAACACATACGCACCGGCGCTTCATATAATATTAATGCATCGATGACCAAATTTTTAATATAATTTTGTGGTATTAAATTAATATTGAAACCTGTGCTAATTGATTACATAAAAGCACTGCTACGAATTAAATATGAAATGCATTGGTGAGTTTTAATATTAAACACAACGATGGGATTAATAATTAAAATACACCAAGAAACATCAACCTGTGATAGTGCAATTATTGTTATTTTTTAATTCCATTATTTATCAAAAAATTTACATATATCTTATATTTTGATTAGTGAATTTGGATATGATGTTTGGATTAATATGTTATATCGTCAAATTTGCAACTCTTCATTATAATATTTAGTGGTCCATATATTTAATCAGTGATGTAACATTTCACAGTGACATTGGACAACACAATAGAATAAATTAAAACATATTTTTTATATGAATAAGAGGGTCTTTGTCATACAAAATGGGACACTTATGAGTAATCCCTTATATTTCAATTGAGACACTATGTCCATTACATTAAACAAAAATGTCTGATTTTTACAGACAATTATTTCAAAATAATACAATTTTGCATTGATATCCAAATATATTGGTCATCATTCTTCATTGGAACTGTTGTTAGTGCTCAAGCTACTTCCATGACTTAGGTTATTTTGCTGAATGTTTGGTTGATTGTATTGATTGTTTTGTTCTTCTTGAAGTTCCATATACAATCATAAAAATAAACTGTAATGAGTCTATCTACATTGGTGAGAATAATTAAAATTGAAATAAATAATATACATGAATGTAAATTGAAAAGTGATGTACCTCCAAAGAAAGAAGTGACTCATGAATCATACACATTTGTCCAAAATCAAATCTCATGCCTTGTTTCAACAATTCTTCTGTTGGCTAAGTTCCATACTTTGTTTCCTGCAAGTTTTATAGCCCATAATAAATCATAGATTTAATATAAAGTATTATTTTTGTTTCATTAATTATAAAATGATGGAAGTAAAGCAACATAGATTATACTTACAAATTCAATAATTAATTTTTGATATGCCAACATATACTCACAACCCTTAATTAACCCAATGACAATCAATTTTTTTTATGGCTCTTCTTTGTATGTTAGCACCTGTTTGAAGACATTCAATGATGGATGATGTAAAACAACTTAACATATACAAACAAAAAAAAACCTTAATTTGTTATAAGGAAATAAAAATTACTCACAAACATTGCTATCAACACTTTTCTTCCTTATCGTCCAATTTTATGTGCAAAATGAGTTCCATTTTGTTTTCTTTTATGTAAGAGAATATTTGAAAATTAATATTTAATGTATAATCAATCATTTGTACCAAATAGAAAAATTCAATGATTACATACATTTGAAGCACGTTGTTGTTGAGATAGCTCCTCCTGCGATGCAATTATGTCCAATTCTTTGACCATCTCCTTGTACACTTTTTTGTACATTCCTACTAACATGTTTCAGATACTAGCTCGTTGGTCCTTTGGGATTTTCATAATTTTCCTGAAAAAATAACATGACAATAAGTATTTTTATATTGATATATGAAAACTAAATATCAAAAAATTGATGTATTAATAAATGAATACTTTGTAATATATATATATATATATATATATATATATATATTCTAAAAAAGTGTTTCTAGGAGTATTACTTTTTGAATGATTCTTTTGTTGTTGTTGTATGTTTTTGTTATTGCAAATCTGACAGGTCTCATCGACCATTGCTCTGGATATGCTTCATGTAGTTTAAATATAACCTGGTTCTTGGAATCATTGGATTGATTTCTATATTGTAATTGGAAAGTACGTCTATAGTTCGTTCCACTATTTTCCTCATAGTTCTGTAAAAGCGCACCCCCCCCCCTTGAATTAATCTCCAACACCACTCCAAATGAGCTAAGGACCAATTCATCATCATTTACATCTTCTATATTAATTAGTTTTGTTTTGTTATGATGACATTTTGTTCCCTCGTTATTGGTGCCTATAGAACATTTAACATATGTGAATTAATAGATTGTTTGAAACATGTCATTTAATATTCCTAAGTATATTATTAATGAAAATTAAAAAAATAAATCATATTGAATATTATTTTTTCATTCACGTGATTCATCCCTTTGCAATTCTCCATCAATCTTTTATGCTCTTCTGCACTTAGATCATAAATAATGTTATCGATATTCCTCATTTCATGGCTCTGCATGACACACACTAACCAATACATATTAGTTAAACTTACATATAGTTCAACCATGTTAATTTTGTATAGAATTTACAGAGAACCTACCTTTTTTGTTTTTCCGGATGTGTCATCATTGTGTCGACCATAACTTTTCTTATTTGAACTCTTCTCACTCATATTTTTATCAATATAAAACATGTACCATTCAATAAAAAAATTATTATAATATATTTTATAAGTAGATCACATAATTGTCAGCGAAAAAAAAATCGTTGTATCCAGTGCACTTTTTATATTCAAAGCATCGATGCATTTATTACATAAAACGCCCTGGTGAATTCCATACACCAACACACACTGAACAATTTAATTTCTTTTTTAAAATATTTTGAATTAAAATAGTGCAATATATATAGAAGACATCACAATGACTATAGTAGAAAACAAAATCATAGCAAAAAAGTTAAACATTCATAAAAAAAAACAATAGAAAAATTACACACCGATGAGAAGAAAATTTTTAAAAATAAAAGAATTACGTGACAACATTTTTTGTGTTGTTTAAATGAGAACATTGACGATATTTTTTTTTATACACCATATTTTTTATTTTTTATTTTTAAATCTAGCTTAATCAGTGCGTTCCTTATACATAAATGCATCGATGCGTTTATGTAGAAAAGGCACACCAGAAAAGAGGAAAACGTTTTTAAAAAAAAAGTCAAATCGAAAACCGTTTAAAAAAAGAAAAATAAAAAAGGCAGAGGGTCGACTGCGTGTGGGATCTGATGCAATAAGTGTTTCCTTTGCATCACATGCCAAACACTTATATATAGAAAAACAAACACATTAGATCTAAAATACCTAAAACAAAAATCCCTAATTCTGAAGTAATAGAGGGAGTTAAACCCTAGGGTGAAATTTTGCATTCACGTAAGCAAAAAAAACAAGGGTTTAAGGTAAGTATGAATTTTTTATTTCATTTTTTGTGAATGTAGGGTTTTGAGTGAATCACCATACCTTCAAATCCTGATTTTATGAATATTTATGTTGTTCCAAAGTATTCTTTTGCTCCACAGTGCTCCCTGGTATGTCTCTCTTCCAAATCTGTCTCCTGTAAATTTTGGTAAAATAATGAAAATATTGAATACCTTCTTAATATTAATTTTTTTTTTATGAAAAAGGTTTAGAGTGAATCACCATACCCTTCAAATTCTCATATTTTGAATAATACTATGGTTCCAAAGTATTCTTCTCCTCCACAGTGTTCCTCCGTATGTCTCTCTTGCAAGTATCTCCCTTGCAAAATTTTGCAAAATAATGAAATATTGAATAACTTTTTAGTATTTAAATGACTATGAAATTTGAGTCCTGCTCATTTTTTTATTTGTTTAAGAAAAATCGCTCTTTTTTAGAAAACAAATTCGACACAATGGTGCATTTATGTAAGATGCACCAGTGCAGGCATATTACATTATGCACCAGTGTGTCCATATTATTTGACTCACCGACGACATACAAAATTTATTTTTTATTAACAAAATCTAGAAACATGGTGTGGCTGAATTTTCAACGCACCGGTGCCTATTATTAATATGAGAACTAGTGCATTTGTAGTTTATAAGTGCACCTTTACGATTTTAAAGTTATTTGAACTTTTAAGTTTTCTAGGCCACCTACTTTGTTAGGGTTTGTCAGTCGCCAAGCTAGGATTTGACAGTCATGGTCTCAACAAAGTACATAATGGTCACAAAAGGGGGCGGGAATGGAACCCCATCATACAAGCAGGTAGTGGTGGACAGGGGGAAAGGCCCATGGGGTGTTGGTTTCAAAGAAATGTTGACGAGCACCTCAGGATCAGGATCAAAAAAGAACCAGGAGAGCAACCAGGAAAAAAGGGACCGCGTGGGGGAGGAAACTAGAGAAACCCATAAGGTTGCGTAGGAATTAACGAACCCCAGTGGGGCAGAGGGGTGAAACCCATGCATACCTAAAACAACAATGATACCTAAGGTTATACTGGAAGACCCACAAACGCAACTCTACCAGGACCAGATGAAGACGCATGCACTAATCTTCAAGTTCATGGGGTTGTGGCCCACAGAAA
This sequence comes from Picea engelmannii, assembly GCA_009831015.1. Lineage (NCBI taxonomy): Eukaryota > Viridiplantae > Streptophyta > Pinopsida > Pinales > Pinaceae > Picea > Picea engelmannii. Next base: position 158,825 of record ML787586.1, on the reverse strand, counting down.
GAACGTTGCGCAACTTGATAAAATATTAATGGAAGACAAGTGGAGAGCTGTAACTGCATCTGTGTTAGAAATGATTCTTCACAGCAGTATTCATGAACCTCGAGGACAAGGATAAATTCTTTGAGGGGGGGGCATATTTCCATGCCTCAGCAGGGTTGTACATGCGGTCATGGAAGGAAAAATTCTCCCAAGAGAAAGAAACCTTTAAAAATGTCCCAGTCTGGCTGAGGTTTTACTCCTTACCTATAGACCACTGGCTTCCATCCACCTTTGAATAAATCCGAAACAAACTTGGAAAATATGTTAAGACATCAGAAGCAACCCTAAAAGGGAGATATACATCCTATGCAAGGATCTGCATAGAGATGGATGTGTCAGGGGCACTCCCGGAAGCCATAAGCCTGGAATTCAGGGATGAGGAATGGATACAAAGCATCGATTATGAGAATATCCCATTCAAATGAAAAAGATGCCATGAACATGGACACTTAATCAAAGAATGTCCTCTCAATAAAAAACAAGAAACGAAAAAACACCAAAGCACCGCAGGATGAGGACGGGTTTGTAAAACTGAGCCACAAAAAAAGAGAAAACAAGAAACTAAGCAAAGGTCCAACAGAAAGAAACCCGAAAGCCAGGACTAGACCAGAAGGATGGGAAAAGTATAACCAAGGGGAAGAAGGAGGAAAGGTAAATACAAAATCTAGAGTATCTAGGGAACAAGCAACTCAGGAGAACACCGATATTCCAGGCAATAAGAGAGAACAGGGAGATAGTGCAAGTCCTATGGAAGGAGGAATCGAAGACACCAACACCCCAATGCAGAAGGCAGTGGGAGATTCAGAGATGACACAAAGCAAGGTAGGCATGAAAGACCCTGATCTTAGAGACATTGTGGAAAGGGAAGGAATAAATTTCTCGAACATATTGGAGCAATGTAAAAAGATGGGAGTAGACAATGTGCCAGCAGAACAATTAGATTGTATCCAATACCCATTCCTTCTAAGGGAGGAATAAAAATCCAGAGGGATCAAGCATATGCACGGAGAAATAGGACACCTAGGAATAAAAGAAAGTGAGGGAAACCCACATCATTCACCCAAGTAGACGAGGTGGAAGAAAGGTAGGAAATCAAACAACGTATCCCTACAAGAACTATGAGCCCTGCTGATAAATTCAGGTAAGATCAAAAATATCTTTCCCAAATCCCCCCCACATGTTTAAATGAATATTATAGCATGGAATATAAGAGGCCTAAACAACCCATGGAAGAAAAGGACCCTTAAAAATAGACTAAGGAAGGAACAACCTGACCTCTGTTTCAATCAAGAGACAAAATGCACAGTAGACAGAATGGAAACAATCAGTAAAAAACAATGGAGCAAGTACCAAATGTTGGCTGTCGAAGGCCAATAGATGGTAGGTGGTATACTCACCTTATGGAACCCACATTCATTGAACCTACTAGCAGTTGAAGCTACGAGACACACACTCTTGGTTAACATGCAAATTATAGGTAACACCGAGGCGATTCTATGCACCAATGTGTATGGTCCCCATAGGTTGGAAGAAAAAAGGAGAATGCTTGAAGACCTAGAAAATATAAAGGCCAGATTGTGTAACCTCCAATGGATCTTGGTAGGGGACTTCAACATAATCACGACACTTGCGGAGAAAAAGGGGGGCACCAGGAGACTGGATAGAGATGTAGAGGAATTCTCAGCTTTCATTGAGATAATGGAGATGGTAGACATCAGAACCAACAATGGCCAGTTCACCTGGAATAACAAATGAAGTAATCACTACCAAGTAGCTACAAGGCTAGACAGATTCCTGGTGTTATAATCCATCATTCTATAGGGACTAACCTTAAACTGCAACATCCTTCCATGGGGGGGTTCAAACCCTTGGCCAGTCCAATTGGAAGAAAAATTCCAAACCACTCCAAAGAACAAACCTTTTAGATTTGAGAAATTTTGGTTCGAACATCCCACCTTCAAGGAGAACATCAACCAATGGTGGTGGGAGGAATTACTGGATCAAGGGACAAGGATGTTCAAACTTTATAAGAGACTGAAGTACATCAAACACAAACTCAAAGAGTGGAACAAGGAAATTTTTGGGAACATAAACCAAGAAAATAAAAATATCGAGGATAGAATGAGGATACTTCAGTAACTCTGCATAGACGAGGGTTACACAGAGGATCATAAAAGAGAAGAGATCCAAATGACCCAGGAATAGGAAGCAAGATGCCAGCAAGAAGAAACTCTCTGGCACAAGAAGTACAGAATCAGGTGGCTAAAGGAAGGGGAGCAGAATACCAATGTTTTTCATAGAACCACCATTGCAAGAAGAACCCACAACAAAATCTTGAAAATTAGGGATCGGGATGGGATCGAAAGAGAATCCCACAAGGAAAGTGAACATACACTGGTCAATCACTTCTAGGGGATAGCCCAAGAACCCAACCAAGACAGAACTGAGGCCATACAAAGGATAACCCAACACATCCCCAGGTTGGTCACAGAGGAACAAAACGTCAATCTAAACAAACCATAAACAAAGGAGGAAATCGACCAAGTGGTCTAGGAAATACCCAATGGAAAGGACCTAGGCCCAAATGGCTTCACAATGGAATTTTTCAAAGCCTATTGGAAGTGGTTAAATATGATGTTTATGGGGTGGTGGAAGACTCCAGACATTCGGCCTTCGTCCTAAAAGCGTTAAATGCCACAGTGATCACTCTAATCCCAAAAGAAAATGAAGTAAGGACCCCAGATTGCTACAGGCTGATAGCTTTATGCAATGTTGTTTACAAGATTATCTCCAAAGTCATAGCCAATAGACTGAAACCACTCCTACCCACACTAATTTCATAGGAGTAGGTGGGTTTCGTAGAAGGAAGACAAATACTGGATAACATCATCCATGCCCATGAAATTATACACATGCTAAAAATCCAAAGGAGAGGGGGGATGATAATCCAACTTGACCTGGCAAAGGCTTATGACAAGATTAGCTGGCACTATATGGCCAAAACGCTGGAATCCTTTAGGTTTGAACAACACTGGATCAACTGGATTGTCAATCTAGTCTCAACGACAAGCTACTCGCTCCTAATTAATGGAGCCCCGACAAAACCTTTTTGGCCTTCGAGAGGCATTAGACAAGGAGACCCACTGTCCCCCTTCCTGTTCATTCTGATGATGGAAGGGATCATCAAAAGCATAAAAAGTGCAACTGCAATGGGTGAACTAAAAGGAACCAAACCCTTTGAAGATTGTCCAACCTACACACACCAACAGTTTGTTGATGACACCCTAATCCATGGCACACCCATGTTCAAGGAATAAAAAACCTATAAAAGAATATTAGAAAATTTTGGGGAAGCCTCAGGGGCGGAGATCAACCACTCAAAATACATGATATATTTCTTCAACACTAATCCTGCAATCCAAAGGAACCTAGCCAATATTTTGGGGTTTGAACACAAAACTCTCCCAACAAAATACTTGGGAATCCCCCTGATAGACCGAGCTTGAAAAATGGAAATGTGGGAAGGAGTGATCAAAAAACTGCAGGAGAGGGTAAAAAAATGGACTTAAAGAGCTCTCAACCTGGCAGGGAGGCTTATCCTCACCAAAGCGGTCCTACAAGCAATTCCGGCGTATATGATGTCAGTGTTCCCTTCTCCCAAAGGAATACTACAAAAGATAAGAGCCATTCAAATAGATTTCCTATGGCGAGGTGATGAAAATAAAAAGAAATGGGCCCTGGTAGCATGGGAGAAGGTTTGTCGGCCAAAAGGAAAAGGAGGCCTGGGGTTACAAGATCCACAGCTAACCAACGAAGCATACGGGGCAAAACTCTGGTGGAGATGGGTAAAGGACAAATCAATACCATTGACAAACCTCTGAAAGGCCAAGTATGCCCCGAACATCAATGATCAAGATTGAATTTGACTCATGGGAAGAGGGGAGGGATCAGACATCTGGAATCTCTCCTGACACAACATAAATTGGATTCATAAACACAGCTTCTAGGAAGCTAGAAATGGTCAAACTACCAAATTCTGGGAGGATGCGTGGAAACAGAAACCCATAATGGAAAATCCAGACAGTGAGGAGCTACAATAGGAAATGACTGCACAATTTAAAACAACAATCCCTCACTACTGAAATCCAAGAAATGATAGCAACAGATGGAGGACCTGGGACAAACTCAATCCACCAAACAGATATTGTATCACAACTCTAGCGGAAGAGGTGGAAGAGGAATTTGGGAAAAGGAAAATAACAATCTTAGAGGATGAGGACCAATTAAGGTCGGGAAGGGAAAATGGTGGGGAATTCAACTTAAAACAAGCACGGTTTTACATAGTAGACCAGGATCAAGAGGACCCAACACAACAGTGGGGAAATATCTGGAGCAACCCCCAATGGCCAAAAATCAAAATGTTCAAATGGTTAGTTCTCCACAACTGAATTCTAACCTAGGAAAACCTTAGGAAAAGGGGTTCTATAGGCCCTTCTTGTTTCCACCTCTATCAAGATAAGGAGGAAACAACCAATCACCTCCTCGATGAGTGCAGTTACACAACAGAGCTATGGGATTGGGTGACAAGAATCTACCACTAGTCCAATAGAATCTGGGGCAACATCAGCGCGACCATCAACAATTGGAAAGAGAGCTATAGAGAAAACGAAAAGGTGAACCTCTACTGGAACCTAACGTCGGGGATGATCATATGGGAAATATGGAAGGAGAGGAATCGACGCATCTTCAGGAATGAAATCCTATAAGAAGGAAAGCTCAAGGATACAATTATCTCCCAAATACGAGAAATGGTGTAGAGCTGCAACTGCAAGAAGGAAACAACACAACTCACAGATCATGACTCCCACATCCTGGAGGTTTTTCACCTAAAAGAAGGGTGCAACAACACAACAATAGGGTGGGATCTGCAACTCCAACTAGGAGACCACAATTAGACCCCCCCTCCATTAGGATTCCTTAAATTAAATTTTGATGGGGTGGCAAAAGGAAACCCAGGAGTGGCAGGGATGGGAGGGGTGATCAGAGATAGTAGTGGTAACATCATCCGTATGTATGCTGGGAGTATGGGAAACTCCACCAACAACACAGTAGAATTTGGAGCCATGGAGGTTGGCCTTGAAATCCTAAGGCATGAAAGGATGAAAAACACTATCATGGAAGGTGACTCCACCCTGGTCATCAACACAGTGAAGCGAATCCAGAAAAATACTAGAGTGGGAAAGGTTCAGAGACACTGGCGCCTGGATCTCTCCCTACAGAAAATCTAGGAGCATCTAAAAACTTTGAACACAGTGGAGTTGTGTTGGTTCCACAGGTTAGCGAATGGCTTGGTGAACAGACTAGCCAAAGAGGGGGTCGACAAAGACAGTTCATAACTAGACACTACCTGACTCAGTCTCCCGAATGACCAACTCAGAATAGACTACATCCAACTAGCAACAAAAGATCATGAAGGCAGGTTAAGCAAGGAAGGTCACATTGAGAAGGGAAACGAAGGCCTGGCGGCAGGAAAGAAGGACACAGGAAGGATATGACTGTTGAACACTTCATCACCAATTACCATGCAAGATTAGCATAAACAATCGGTGGGGGTACGACAGCAAGACCCTGGCGACAGAAAAAATTGCGAGGAAAGCACGTGGGAAAGTACATACAACAAATCACATGCAACAAGTGATGTAAGTCATGAGGGAGTGACATAGTTCAGAATCGATCCTCCAGGCCAAAGTACAGGTATGAAGAGAAGAATAGTAGGATCTCAAGTGAGCAAAGACAAGGATCTGCACAGGGATAGATGCCAATACATTACGATCATACGAGCCACCATTGGGAAAAAGGAAGGGAGGGATCACCACTCTGGACAAGCCATGATTGTAAGGACAATATCATAGCATGAGTAACCGCAAACAGAAGGAGACAAACTGCAGGGAAAGAAAGAATCCTTGTGAAGTGAGGCATAGGTTTAGTAGCCAACAAAGGACCTGTGATAGACCAAACAAGATGGTGAGACTGAAGCGCATGCACATGAAGAGGAATCAACTTGGAAAGGATGTTCTGAATAGTCCACGATGGGTGTCAAGAATGGAGCAGGAGGAAAAAGATGCAGAGGGCACCTTCCAAACTCTGGTTGCACTGAAAGGAAAAGTGGTCATCACTCGGTGGGAAAATGAAATCAAAGAAAAATGCAAAGGTAAAGCTTGGGATGCACTGGAACAAGAAGTGGACTGGGTAACTGATCTGGGGGCCACACAGCCCAGGGAAACCCTCTACCATAAAATAGTGGAGATGGCGTGTCTAACTAAGATGATGATCGACAAAGTGAGTTCAGAAATGGAAGAAGCCAGGCGGGAGGACAACACAAATCACAAGAAAATGCTGGACGAAATCCTGAGTCACCTCAGTAGCCTGGAAACTATTACCAAACTTCTAGTTGAGGTCGAGAAGGATCAGAAATCCAAGATGGAGTGGTTAGCTGCTCAATTTCACCTCTATCTACGCTATTTCCATCACATGGACTTCACAATAGCAGATGGACATGGCGTGCCAGCCCACATTCAGAAGACTCGCACGATCTCCCAGAAGGAGGATAACAAGAACTAGGCGGATGATGGGAAGAAACACATCATTGTTCTGGATGAGTGAACAGTTAGTTGAATGGTTAGTTCGGCCACTAGCCCCCAGGTCTAGTGGGTAGTCTCTGCATTTTTTTTTTTTTTTTTATGTCTATGTTTCTTTTCCTTTTCAAACTGGTTATGGGGGGACTGGCATGGTTTCCTCTGGTGGAAGATCAGTCCCACCCCTCATACATTTCAGTAAGCTCAAATTGGGAACCCCTGGTCTAGTTTCCTACTAGGCATGCCAGGAGGGCCCCCTTTTTTGTATCATAATCTATTCTACAATAATACAACTTCTTACACTCACTTACAAAAAAAAAGTTATTTGAACTTTTATTTGCACATAAAATAGTATATTCATCTCAAATTATCTTTTAGGATGAATTCACATGACTTGCAATACTTCAGTATACATTTTACATTTTATGTCGCCTTATTATTATAAAATGGCTTCAAAACTATATTCAAACTCAGATTGTGGTATGGTCCTCGAAATTTATTTTAGATATGTATAGGAAAATTTATTGTTAATTTTGCTAAAATGCAGGGAGGAAACCTTATTATATGATCAAATGGTCAATTCTTCAAATTCCAACCCATTCCATATTGCTCAAAGTCCATTGCGGAGTTCTCCCTTTCCATCTCCAATAAGTTTAACTTATTTTATTTATGTTTTGATTATCTCATTGAATTTGTTTTTATCCATGTCAATATGAATAATAATGTATCCAAATTTACAGGATCCTGATTCAAAATCGAGTTCAGATGCATAAAATATTCCAGTACCGGTTTAAAAACGTTGGAAGGTCTTATTAGGAGCAAAATACCATAAGCAATTGATAGATGAAAATGGACATCCGCTTTACCCTACCAATTGTGACATTCCATCTTCCAGACATAATCCTTGATCGATGATGGTAATAATTGTTGGGTATAATGTAATTTGAACAAACAGATTATTGCATTGTGCTTGCTAATATAATCGATGTACTAATGTTCAATATTTTTTAAATTATCATTCTTATGATGATGAGCGACCTACGTACCATCTTTTGTTGCACCCTACAACAATGTCAACCCAAGAGAAGGCTACAATGAGAGCACAAATTGGAGAGGAAGCGTACCAAGAATGGTTGAATCAACCACCTTTTCAATTCCCACTATGTCCATATTCACCAATTAGGAATGACTACAACAATACTAGTAGTTCTTCAGAACTTGGCAATGGAGAAAATAAAAAAGAGGTTGGTATGGATGATTACTTATGGGATACGAATTCCATGGCGACAATGTTGTTAGACACATTCCATAATGATGAGCTAGGGGATGATGCTCATATCAATGATACCATTTTCGAAAGCCTAAAATTTTCTTCCACCACCCCTCTCTTTGGACCTAGTGCCCGGTTAAAGTCTACCCAGCTTTAGACAACAATGTTACCATACACCGTGAAAGAAAAGTTTAGCATGTCAAACACATGTTTCTCGACAATATTGAGGTAATTGACCAGAAAGTTCCTTATATTAATTTTGAGAAATCTTGTCACACAATCAACATTAGAAATGGTTGCTTTTATAAACGTTAAATGACCTTACACATTTCTATTGCCCATTGACTGTAGGATATTTAGAGATAAGGTTCTTCCTAGTGATAATGTTTTTCCCAATAGTTGCGAAGAGGCAAATAAGTTGTTGAAAATGTTGGGTGTTGAGTATATATCATATCATGCATGTCCGAATGATTGTATTCTATATAGAGGAGAATATGCAGACAAAGAGATATGTATGAAATGTGGGCATGACAGGTACCATAAATAAACTAAAAATGGTAAATTGCATGGTTCTCCTCATAATATATTGAGGCACATGCTTATAATCCCAAGGATTCAAAGGCTCTTTTGTTGTAAAGAATTATCTATGTTACAGGGATGGCATGCCTCACATAGAAAAATTCAATAGCCATGAAGCATATAGAGGATACATGGCCAAAACAATTCAAGGATAAAGTATGAAGTCTATGACTCAGCATAGCAATGGATGGCATGAAACCATATTCCCTCCAAAACACCAACTATTCTTTTTGGCCCGTAGTAGTGATCAATAACAATATCCCCCCATGGTTTTTCGTGAAGAATGAACATCTTATGTTGGCCCTTATAGTCCCTGGTAGAAGACAAGTGAAGAATATGGATGTCCACCTACAACAATTGGTAGATGAATTGAAGGAATTATGGGAAGGGATACATGTATACAATGTATCAAGACCCATCACAACAGAGAGGAGTTTTACATTGTATGTCATATGTGATTACACCACACATGATTATCTAGGCTTAGGAGTTTTCTCTGGTAATTAACATGTATAATGATTTGTTTATATATGTAACAATATTTAATTGCATATTTAATTCGTCGTGATTGGTGTTTTAATATTAAACGCTAACGTGTTATGTATACAATAATTTCACAGGTCTTGTAACTAGAGGATATGATGGATGTAAATGTTGTGGACCTTCTTTGAAGGCTAGGTGGTCCAACCACCTACAAAATCCAGGGTATTACTGCTCGAGGGTAGTCCTCCCAGAAGAACACCTTTATAGAAGAGAAACATCCCCAGGTTTTGAAACCCCATTTTAAATAATGTATTGTTACGATGCTTAGAGGCCAGAGTGCCCAAAAAATTATTAAAAGGCCAGTGTGCCCAAGACATGTAATGTTTTTATCATTATTAATAATAAATACATTGTTGGCTGTTAGACGGACAAGGACTAGAGTTATGGGGAGCTATGATTCCACAAGAGAGGGGGCTTGAGAGGCTAAATGTTTATTCCTATGTTAA